>CM060971.1:61073497-61528497 GCA_030765045.1 Tenodera sinensis | reverse complement strand
TCATTTTGGCGCAAATTGTACCAACCCCTTAAATCTTGAAGTTTTTCATCCATGGTATATTCCCCCAAAATATACTTTTTTTTATAATTACAAATTTTTCGACGAGCTGACGCACGACATCCACCGTATTCAAACAACCCAGAACGTTAGAGGCACACTGTTTCTGATACGCCATACTATTGTTGATAGTACAGCACTTCGAAAACTGCACAGTTATTTTAAACAGGGACACTGTATATATTAACATGGGATATCTCTGCGTGAATTAATTATCTGTCTGACAGAAGCGCAGTTGTATAGGACAATGGTACGTAATGGCTCCAAGAGATTCCTTAACATTCCAGCACGCAGGCAGGTGAACGCACGGTACTTGCACGCAAGCTACCGCAACACGCAAGCAATATGTACTACATGCTTGTTGCTACATCAACACCTTGCCGGCGCTATATCATGTTTTTGTTTCCTTTTGAGACAAGCGAGCCTCGCGCCCGTACTTGTATACTTTAATTTTTAATTTGCCAAGCCAAGTGATTGTATCTTGAATGTGTGTGTGTGTGTGTGTGTGTGTGTGTGTGTGTGTGTGTGTGTGTGTGCGTGCGTGCGTGCGTGTAAGCACTTGCACACAATTTTCCTTCTTTTTATTTCTCTTTCTTCATTCCTTAATTTTATATTCCTGCAAATTAGTGTGCTTACATTACACAATTTATTACGCTACCTCGTACTGTTTTATTTTTTTCCTCTTTATTTTCTTCTTTTAACTATTAGTGTGTTGCTTATATCTAGCTATAGGCAACAGGATTTGGTAAAGAAAATATGCCATAATGTGCATGGTTAAGTAAGATACGAATATAAACATCTTGGAAGTTTGTCTTGACAGTATCACAACCGCAAGGAGAGGTGCTTCATTATTTATGCCGAAACAGGTAGCCTAGATCGTTAAGATATACATTCGTGAACGGGAGGTCCACGTTTCAAATCCCACCAGAACCGTCCTCACTGACAGGTCCCCCCCCCCCCCCCCTATCCTGGTTTTCCTCACTTACTGGCAAATGCTACCGTAAACTTAGGTCTAGAAATTTTCCTTCCCAAACTTTCTTTACCAATAATTATCATTTTATTGCACATTGTCAATCAACCTGGTGCCATATGCAATAACAATAGGTGTTAAGCACTGTCAAATAAAGTTACTTATGCAAGTTCATTGCCAAACCACTTGTAAAAGGTTTCGTAAAAGGTAAGCTTCAGAGATTAACTTACATTCAAAGAAAAATTAAAGTATACTACGATATAAGCTTTGAAAGTGTACTTACTGCATTGAGACTTAGTTTACAAAATAAGTAAAGGTGTAAACATTCACAAATGTATGTATTTCACCATCTTGTTTGGACGGTTGAAATTTCGAAAATATAAGGAGTTTTAAGTTTTAGGCTGCATTGTGTCGTATCTCAAAAATGAAGATATAAGACATAAAATTAATACATTTAATCACATGCGCAGTATTATGAATGACTAAAATTTACCTCTTTGTTTTATATAACATTTGTAAACTTTCTTTTAATTATAACTTGATTTGGTCTTGTAGAGACGTGTATTTACAGTGTGGCAGTATTTCATACATGAGAAATTCATATCTATGTATAAATGTATATATGATTAACATTCCCTCCCCCCTCATCAAGCTTAATACCCCCCCTCCCCCCCCCCCCAGCTTTCTTTGCTGCTTCATCTGCTTGTTTCAGTAACCTCTACTCCTTGATGAGAAAGTATCCACATTAAGGTTATCTTTGTAACGTCAAGAATAATTTGTTTCGCATGTATATTAAAGCATTACGCATAGTATGTAAGCATAAAACAGATGAAACATACTGTCCAGTTTAATCATATCAGATAGCATTACGAAGACTGAACAGAAATAAACATGAAAACACGAAACATCGGCAAGTCAGTTTGCGGTCACTGGTTTCCTCTTACAGTAAGATAAGACGGCGGCACTATTGAGATTCTTGTGTGATAAAAGCCACTTGCCAGCCACTGGAAGACCCTATTTAGTGTGGGTGTGTTCCACGAAAATGCCGACCTATACTCTGTTCATCTAGAGATTAGAGGAGACGTAAACAAAGCCACGTGCGTTTTGACCACAGCGCGCCCTCTTGACGCTTTCGCCGTCTAAATAGTCCCTATAAGAAATACTGTTACTGAGGTCTGAATTGTCACTTAATGTTTGCTAAAGC
The DNA here is from genome assembly GCA_030765045.1 of Tenodera sinensis. Taxonomy (NCBI): domain Eukaryota; kingdom Metazoa; phylum Arthropoda; class Insecta; order Mantodea; family Mantidae; genus Tenodera; species Tenodera sinensis. The sequence continues at coordinate 61,526,266 of CM060971.1, read as the reverse complement.
ATGAACTAAGTGTACTAAGCATAGTTAAAGTGTAGGAATACGCAGTTAAGTGAATCTGTAACCAGCCTATTCAATCTGCGCGCGCATTATTCAGTATGAAAGTAACATGGCGGAATAAGTGAGTGTTGTAAAACATAAGCGTGGCAAACCGTTGCAAAGTGTTGAAAAGACAATAATATTGAACGTGTTTAACAAGTTCTGCGAGAAATATCCCGAACTTGCTATCGAAGACGTGATGAAATTAACATCCGAGTTTACCGGTGTGTCAGTTGCAAGTATTTACGACACACGCAAAGAAAAATCATCAGTTGGTGAAGATCCCAGCAAAAAGCGACCACGTGCCAGATAAATGGTGGATGTAGTTTGCGACGAATTTGTGAGTGTGAGATCTGCAATCCGTCGAAAAGTTCAATTTTTTGTTAACAATGAACCTCCACCTTAAACAAAGTGCTGTTGGCAGTTAACTCTGAACCGATCTTCCAGATTTAAAACGAACTTCCCTCCACAAGCTGCTTCTGGAGATTGGTTTCGAGATTGTGAGCAGGAAATGAAAAAGTATTATTGTGGACAGAGATGACGTAAGTAGCAGTTAATTACCATGTGCTACATGTTAGTTGGATCAAGTAAATATATCCTTTTAGTAGTGTAAAATGCATATTATATCTACGCGTAGCGGTAGGTAACCGTGTTGCGTCATTGTGAAAGCACGTGGCCGCGGAGTGATACAAACCGATGCTTTGTTTATATCTCCTCTAATCTCTTGATGAACAGAGTATACTTCACGTTATTCAGCCAAGCAGATGCCTACGGTCACTTTAAGGTCACCATGACAACTTGCTTGACATTGCCTCTAATTGCTGTGCTAGTTCTGTCATAAGTATTCGCTTCTAGTGCATGTTCGGTAACACAGTGAAAATTCGAAGAATTAAGAAAGTGAAAGTCTGAATGTCCTGTCATTCCCATTCTGTGACTGTTGCTTTATTGGAACAATAAATACCAGCTGCTTCGTTTTTTGGAAATGACTCCTTTCCTGCAGATGTTATACTAAACATTATCGCAGACGTCATATAATTTGTGCATCAGTCTGATGTATTTTTGCAGTTGCTACTTTATTTTGATAAACATATTCTTTATCAAAGAACTTCCTTCTATTCATTGCTACTATTATTAGGCATGTTTACGCACCTTTGTAAACCCAAAGTTTGTGTGTGTGTGTGTGTGTGTGTGTGTGTGTGTGTGTGTGTGTGTGTGTGTGTGTGTGTGTGTGTGTGTGTGTGTGTGATTGGACATCACTCAAAAATGAAACATGCTCAAATACAAATCCTGGTATTCAAGTACAGTATCTTCCAAGGATGCTACACGAAGATTTCCAAGAAAATTTCCCCTACCCTACCCAAACTACACTTTACATGGAAGAAATATCCTATTTTTTGTTTCCTCGAAATCAGCTCTAACGATTTTGATTAAAATGATCTATGTTTAAGATATTTCCACGCTATCATGGTTGCCAACTCGTACGATAATTATGGGGGCATACGATAATTTGAATGTTTGTACTCATGGTTGTCAACCCATACGATAATTATAGGTGTGTACGATAATTTCGATACCGGCGAAATATTTTCACTGATTTGTCACATCAGTGAAATGAAATTAATTACAAATAGCGACACCACTTTTGCCCTCATAACCTGTCTCCACCCCTCTAAGGCAACCATTTCATATCCTACTAATCTTTCTATCCTTTATCCTCATGTTGCCAGTGTTCCCAGATCTGGTAATCTCAATGAAGAAGGCACTGCTTAGAAAATTCATGATCAATGGACAAAAGTAGGAATTCGTGATATTGCATGTGAAATAAAGAATATACCTGAACCTAGCAGTTTCGGGACTGCTGTTAAACACATGTCACCTTAGTGGAAATACTGATTTCAGAGAACTGGTGGAGGTTGCATTATCATTAATTTCTTTGCCCCACATAAACACTTCTTGTGAAAGTTTTTTCCAAACTAGGTTTAATAAAAAAAAAATTAGAAAAAGATTGGCGCAAGATACGGTAAACGAACTTATTCGGTCGTCTCAGCTTATAAAAGAATGTGGTGGTCCGAAAATCTGCAAGCCACCGAGAAGTTAAAGTTTATCTGAACCAGAAATATGTATAGTGCTGCAACAGTTGAGGAAGGTGAACTTTCAGATGAATAGTGCGAGAAACATAAGTACTGAAGTTGTAATACTGATTGAGGTCATCAATCTTGTAAGCGAATAGCATAAACATCAACACTATATCATTTTCATAAGTGTTATGCTGACACATTTATTGTTGTAGCATTTGGTTTAAGATGTACGATAATTTTGAATCGAAATCTATAATTTTGAGTGGCCGGTACGATAATTTTACTTTTAAATATTGGCAACCCTGCACGCTATATACCGGTTATATCTTGAACTTTTAGGAATAGCCACTAAGGACTTCTTCATTCTGAATGACATATATTTGACCAATCAATCGAGATGCCAATTCTGTCTTTCCTTATTGCGAGGTGTAATTGCTATCCATTAAGTTTTAAACCATATAATTGACAGTGGACAATGGCCCCACACACACACACACACACACACACACACGCGCGCGCACGCACGCACGCACGCACACACACACACACACACACACACACAGACACACAGAGAGAGACACTCACTCACTCACTCACTCACTCACACACACATACTGTGAATTAACACTAAGCCAATGAAAACTTGCTGAGCACATGACATTTTGTATAAATAAATCCCGATAGTTTCTATAAATTGTTTTCCAGTATACTATTTGATGCATATACTACCAGTATTTAAGTTATATAATACCCTTCTTCCTCTTTTGAACAAACAGGATTTCTTAGCAACTTACCTAAGGGTTTATGAATGAATATCTGTCTCAATTGTTTTACCTAAAGACTCATATCATTAAATAACTATTTTTAGATTCCATTTTACGCAGAATAATTGTATCAAAAATGCACAAGAGGATAAACTTTGTAAAAATCGTTTGATTTCACTTCACTATGATGTAAGCAGTACGTTTCCTCCTACATTTGAAAATGAATGTGGACTGAGAGGACCAGAAGCATACCATCTTATTTTTCATCCATTTTATAGATATTCAAGTAAGCGACGTTTTCGTTCCGAATAAAACGAGTGACACGTTTTACCAATTATGTCCCGTGTTTTAAACGGGGTAGTGTAGCTTCAGAATTTAAAATTCACTGTCGATCAGCTTTTTTACGGTAATCTTCTTTTTCATTTGCTGTAATGAAAACAATCATAATGTTGCACGTTACCTGACTACACTTGATAAAAGCTTTTTCACCATTATTTATTGTCTTTTTAGTTGACCCTGTTTGGTGGGCTCCTCACTCTTTCCTGTTTTCATGAAATGGAAGAATCGATCTAAGCGAGGCTTGTAAAATAGGCTAATTCTCCCACTTTCAAGTAGATTTTAAAAACTGGTGCTGCACAAATTAACCAACATATGGAAGAAAAGGGAGTGATAAAAACACTCGATGAAAATGGCTACTCTCCACATTCTGGTTCCGAATTCATATTGCTGAGATCATAAACTGGGCGATAAACGCGCTCTACAATCATCCATTAATGTGGACAGTTAATGCAAACGACAGGATAGAGAATGTTATTAACTGCTATGTAAGCTTGCATCATTCCCACTAATAGAATAACTTATATTCCTTCATGTGCCTCGATTGTCTCGTTACAAGAGATTTCCCGAAAACGGACTTTGGGCAACAAACCAGAACACAGCAATACTATAGCTTGTTATGCCTGTTAGGTGCTTTAAATGGTGATGTAACTTAATTATCGCATGCACTTTTCCGGTGCTGTCACTTGTTTGTGATGTCATGACAATATTACCGTCTACCTCTCAAGGTTGTGCTGTTTATCTTGCGCTACCTTGTTTGGAATATCAGAGAAAGTTCTAATTGCTCAGGTAATTAGGTTGGAAGCCAACTGTTGTGTATGAACAGCATTCTTCTTCAAATTAGAAGCTATAAACTAATTTGGGACTCAAGATTTTCCCCCTGGTTCCTCGTTAATGAAGGTGCTTTAAAGCAAAGAGTACCAAGAAAGCATAAAAAGAGCCGATTAACAAAACATAGCGGTAAAACTTTATAAAACATTTACAATAAAAAGATCATTCTTTTGTGCTTACCTTGTTTTTTTAAGCGCTATATTTAAAGCCCAATTCTACCATTTAAACAGTTTAATTCAATCGTTATTTCTTTCGTTTTCCTGTAGCAGCAGCGGATCCACTGGAAGATGCACGAGGAGCCTTAAGGTGACATAGATGCATCTGCAAATGTGTTTCGATGTATGCTCACTATTCCTTACAAAAAACTGAATCTTCCTTTTATATGCCTTGTTGAGATTTTATTTTTTTAATTAACGTCCTCTAACATTGTGTCATATCGGGCGAATGAATGAAATGAAATGGGTGAAATGATACTCAAATGAGCCCAAGGTCCATGGAGCTTTAAGTTACCCGACATTCGTCTTCTCAGGGTAGGGAAAACCTCATTATTAAGATGTTGCATGTGTATCCATAATTGATTTTCGTATAACTGGGAAAAGGAGTTCGGTTATAGGTAAATAAAGGCGATTTTTCATCTTATCTTTATAATGTCACCAAGGAAATCATTGTCTTCTTGGCAATTGTCTTTTAAAGTCAAAATGAAGTTATAATGAGAACATATAAAATATTAGATGTGGAGTATTTTACCATAAAAATGTGATTAAACTATAAACAAAAAAATTTTAACGTCAGAAATTTGTGTATTAAAAGTAACTTCTGTAAATTACGATCCCATGCTCTGATCAAAATTTCAAGTTTACCTAACAGGAATCAACGTTTCTACGATCTGGATTTGCTTCTCCTAAAAAAAATTTCCCTGCTCTTTCCAAAAAGTTTCCCCTCTAATCTTCGTATTCTGCTTCTGATTTTTCTGACAGTGTCTTTTAATGCTTTTGGAATTTGTTTTTTGTAGTGCTTACGTTATAAGAAATCCTTAACTTTTAGAAACATAATTTTTATCGAATTTTGTCGAATAGTAAACACAGCTTACATGATAACGATTCATTTAATCATTTATCGTTCCAAGTTGTGTGTTTTAAACTGTTATCTACGACTGGGTGGGATCAAGGTGTCAGCTATGAAGAATTACTAAAGATGTATTAGCAAATGACTTGTTTATGAAGACCAGATAATATAGCGTTACCTAATGAAAGTAAATGTTTCCAGATCTGTGAAAGAATTGTTGCCATGCAAAGTCAACAGCATAACCATCGAGCGAGATTCGCACTGGATAGGTCCGAGGTTCAATTCCCGCCAGGACCGTCCTGGCGAGGGTTTCCCTCACTCTAATAAACGGCAAATGTAAGGAAGGTATCCTAAACTTAGGCCAATCATTTCATTGCATGCATCATCAACGTCCAGCGTCTGCAGTGTCGTATGTAGTAAGAACGGGCGTTAAACTAATAATCAAGAAGTATTATAACTCATAAAGCTCACCCTACATTTAAGGAGAGAGAGAGCATGCAGGCAATACAGGCAACAAGATGTGCTGTACAAATTTCAGAATCATTATGTATAATGGAGAAAAGAGTTTTGGAATTGTTTCAAACAATGAAAGTATGCAGTTCTATGGAACCCCTAACTTCATTTACCTCTGGCTTGGATTTAATTTTTTTTAAATTCCGAATTAATTCTGAAAATATTATGTTTAACATAAACATGTGAGGGAATCTGAAAAGTAAAGCTTCCCACAGTTTAACCGAGTTAGGTGACTCCGCGGTAACATGTGAGGTTTGCATTCGGGGTTGGGGCCGGGAGGGGGCTACCGGGTTGCCTTCCCACTGACCGCCCATGGGTTTCTCGTCCTTTCCCCTGGTCGGTAAGTGAATACTCTTCCATCATGACGCTCCTATCGCACACTTCCTGTATTCATTTCCTTCATTGTCATTTGTTTCATGGTTGTAGGACCAGCGTAGGTGTTCAGCGGGTTGGGCTGGGATGTGGAGGTGCGTTTTGTAGAGGTTTCTTCTTGGCGTCGTTTGGAACTGCTCAGTTAGGATCGCCTCGAGGTGCTTTCGGGTGGGCGCCATTTTGGAGGGTGGCTTAATTATAGTGTTCTGCCCCGGTTGTTGGAGCCCCTCCGTTAATATGCATCTTTCCCCAGCTTCACATCAAATCTGTTGTGCAGTTGATAGATTTCTTAGGAGTGCGATATGACTATGCAAATTAATGGACATATTTTCCTTTCAACCTCATTCAAGCCATGCAACATAAACGCTTACCCATAAATAAACTTAATAACCGTACAACGAGTTCTATAAACTGATCTACCTACAATTAAGCATCCAATAAAAATACCTTTATTAATTTAATTATTTATGAAGCTTCTGTTTATTTTGTGTTGCACATACAAAGTTGTTGTTTTATATTATATGAAAATTGAAATAACCCGTAGCACAACAGTCCATACGGGCCAAGGCCAACAGCCTGACCGCTGCATTCTCCACCTCTGGCCACCACAGGCGTCATGAGTGGGGTGCAGTACTGGAGGTGGGACGTAGTCAGCACCCAAGTCCCTCCGGGCCGGTTATGCGGTCTTCTAGATGAGGGGTCGCTACTTTACAATCAAATAACTCCTCAATTGGCCCCTCAAAGACCTAACGAGGCTGAGGGCACCCCGGACCGGAGCTCCCAGCGGAAGAAAATCCCCACGCCGGTACCGAGAATTTGGTAAGCAGCAATACTACCATCACGCTATGGAGACGACCAAAATTGAAATAAATGTTGTGAATATATATTTTTTGTTAACATCGATACAGAATAAAGAATAGTTTTACGCTGAAACCTTTCGTCGAATGGACTTGCAATATTTTATATCACATACGTGATACGTATGACTGAAGAATGTTCCCAAAATCTTCTGAAGAATAATTTCTATTACTGCCTACGCATCTGAAATTTAACCCGGTGTGTATATTTACGACGTTGTTCAGAATTGCTTGGGAAGCACTTTCAGCCTTGAAGTAACCAACATTCTTGTCCATGTTTGAGGTTACAGACCTTTTATATTGAAGGTTACCGCTCGAGAAAGCGTCTGACTTCTCGTGAAGACTGCTGTCACTAGGTCAGGGCGAGTTGCTTACCGCACATGGGAATGACTCGGTCCATGTAGCACTGAACTGAATACAGTTACTTGGTGTTTTTATGTGATATAATGCTTCATATTGACTTGAATTTCATAAACGCGGATATAAATACCAAAAATAATAGATTACATCCGTACTGGAAAGAGTAAAAGGGCTATATGATAAGAACTATCGGAGACTACCAGATCTACCTCCTCGCAAGAGAAACATTCCTCATTGAGGACCTCAGCACATGTTTGCCTCTACGAAACACACAAACCTCAGAGAGACTATCAAAATCGTTGAAAAGAAAAATTGCGTTTAGTAGTTTTGAATGCTGCGCATTGGTTAATTATAGTGCAGTACTTTTTTACTTTCTCTACTGGTAAGTAGGGGAAGTATTGTATTCCACCCAAAAATTGGATGTAGAGATTTCAAAGGAAATATATGTTTTGAGGCCCCTGATCAAAAAAAAAAAAAAAAAAAAAAAAAGCATTTTTAGAAAAAGGTCCGTGTGTGTGTCTGTGTGTCAGTCTGTCTCAGTCTGTGGACAGCATAACTCAAAAACGGAAAGTCGGATAAAAACCAAAGTTGGTATTTGAGTTTAATATCTTTCAAGAATGTGACACGAAGATTTTGAAGAAAATAGCCCCACCCTAAACTACCCTTTACATGGAAAAATTTTCGAAAATTATGATTTTCTTGAAAATGGTTCTAACGATTTTTATTAAAATGTCATATGTTTGAGATATTTTTATGACAAATGAAATGTATATCTTGAATTTTCTGGTTATAGCCCCTGTAGTCGTATTTACTCTGGACGAGTTTTGCATAACTGGTAAGCCGTTAGAGATACACCAAATCATAATATACAAAAAATGTAGATCTTGCTAAAATACACAATTTATGTCTAAAATACATTTTCTTGTAGGGCGAACCATTTCGGAGATATTCCTTGTTATGTGTGTGAGCTTCGGAAAACAGAACTTTCGTGAAATGGATCATCGTTGTTAATTTTTTTATATGTTGAGTGTGCAATGGCTACAGAATCTTAAAGCTTTAAAACATTTGACTATCGCACAAAGCCTACTGTATTCTAATATTCCCCTTGCACCTACAAGGAAATAAGCAATAAGATTATTTGTAGAAATGTTTATCTTAACTAACATGGAAATATAGGAATAAGAGTTTGTAAGATTGGTTAGTACAGGAGTAGAGAAAGTCATGTGAGTGCAACATATCAGATTTTTCTTTCTACCATCTCTACTATTTACCCATGGCAAGTAAAGAAGTATTATATTCCATCTACAATTCAATAACAACAAATCACCTGAAATATAACTCAGAGTTCCCCAAATAAGTATTTTCACAAAAGGGCGGGTTCGTATGGATGTTAACAACATAACTCAAACTAAATTTTTGGATAAATACAACATTTACTAATTAAGCTCAATATCTTCTTAAAATATCCCATCTCAAACTACCCTTTGCAAGGAACATATTTAGTTATTTTTAATTTGTTAAAAATAGCTCTTTATTTTGATTAAAGTACTTCTACATGCTTCTACATTATTTGCCTGATTAATAATAATTTTCTGCGAAGAGCCTATTAAGCCGATTTCGTTGGAATGAATGTTTCATAATGCTGTCTGTATATCTGGTAATAGATAAAACTTTATTGCGCGTAAAAACGCATTGTTAAAACACGCAGTTTATCTCTAAAGATATTCTTGCTTGGTTTGAGTTTTCCAATAATTCGTATGTTTAGAAGTGCTAAGCCACTATTCTTTTGTTTTTCGCGATATCGTGCAAAGAGTATGGGATTTCGAAGACAGGATATAGCAACCCGCTGTTTAAAGATCTGACTACCAACGCAATCTCTTTTTGTTGTACTCCTCCTAAGAGTCCAGTGAAATGAACACTGGAATACTCGTACTTAAAGTCCCACCCCGATGGGTGGAATCGAACCCGGGAACTAGAGCTGTCGCGCTTCAGACCACTGCGCCACGGCAGGGACAATAATACATGGTAATACCATCAAAATTATTTTTCTTTTAGTAAGACTTTGATAAATATTTACAAATTTGAAGGCATTTTATGAGTAAGCAGAGAAATTCTCATACTATCTTGCTTTTCAAACATAGATATTTGTTTCCTCTTAAAAGTAATGCGCGCATATTCCTTTAACGCAATATGTATGGGCGTAGTTTATAAAATTAAGTTAATTTTGTTCACTTGAACTTCAGGAACTTGAACTACGACCTCGCTTAGTAACTATGTATATATAACAGTTATTAATTGCGTGCTTTATCCTAGTGTGAGCATGATGTTCCTGAAATGAACATCGCCGAGAATAGCTCACTCATGACACGATCTTATGTTCCCATGCACGTGCACAATTTGATTGCAGAAACATGCGTTAATTATAACTGAACGCACGTGTTCAGAATGCACACGCCAGGAATCGATAAGCAATGATTTGTATTCTGTGAGCTGCTGTCTAGCTCTAGGGTGTGGGCGACAAACGCTTTCATTTGGAGCCGAGAGAAATAAACGCTATGAATTGTCATTGGGACTGTAAAAGAAAGTCACACGACTTTCTCTATCCACTATCAAAAACGAAACGTTGGATATATACCAAACTTGGTATTTAAGTTCACTATCTTCTAATGCGACACAAAGATTTTCAAGAAAATTCCCCACGCCTAACTCGCTTTACATATAAAAAAAAAAAAAAAATAAATAAATAAAAAATCTGAAACATTTATTTTCTCAAAAATGACAACGATTTTTATTAAAATATCACATTTTTACTTCCTCTACTATGTTCAGTAAGTAGAGAAAGTTGTTATTGTATTCGACCCAAAAATTCGATATCGAAATTTCATCGGAAATATATGTTTTGAGACCCGTCGAATGAAAAAAAAAAATAGCTCTAAGAAAAAGACCCGCGCGCGCGTGTGTCTGTGAACAGCATAACTCAAAAACGAAAAGTCATTTAAATACCAAAGTTGGAATTTAAGCTTCTTATCTTTCAAGGACGCGAGATGAATATTTTGAAGAAAATTCCTTCACCCTAAGCTACCCTTATATTGAAATTTTTCAGAAGTGTTATATATTTAAGATATTTTTAAGGCAAATGAAATCTATGTTTTTATTTTTCTGACTATAGCTCATGTAGTGCTGTTTAGTTTTGATGATTTTGCATGACTGGTAAACCCTAAGAGGTAGACCAAATTTTAGTATACAAAAAAATGTAGATCACGTTAAAATACACAAGTTACGTCTGAATGTATTTTTTGTGGAGTGAACCGTTTCGGAGATATTCTTTGTTATTTGTGTAAGTCTTGCAATACTTAAGCTTAGTTCAATAGAAGCTCGTTATTCACTGTTTCATATCTTGGTCTGCAAAGACAACGGAATTTAAAAGTTTTAAAAGATTTGACTATCGCTCAAAGCCTACTGTATTCACATATTCTCTTGTACCTACAAGAAAATTAGCAATAACATAATTTCTGCACACATTTATCTCGACTAACATGAAGACAGAGGAATAAGAGTTTGTAAGAACAGTTTACAACAGTAGAGAAAGTCAAGTGAGTGCAACACATCAGATTTTTAACATGTTTATTTACATGATATATAAAATGAATATTCTGAATTTTCTGGGAATAATCTGTGAAGACCTCTTCATTCGGAAGGGATTTATATAATTTTTTGTAATTGGCAAACGTTTAGAGATAGACAAAAGCGTATCGCACAAAAAAGTTTAATTCAAAATATACATTTCATTTGTTACAAAAATATCTTAAACATATATCATTTGAATTAAAATCGTTAGAGCCATTTTCAAGAAAATCAACATTTTCGAAAAAAATTTCACGTAAAGGGTAGTTTAGGGTGAGGCTATTTTCTTCAAAATCTTCGTGTCGTATCCTTGAAAGACATTAAACTTAAATACCAACTTTGGTTTTTAAAGGACTTTTCGTTTTTGAGTTAAACTGTCCACAGACTGACAGACACACAGACACACACACACACACACACACACACACACACACACACACACACACGGACCTGTTTCTAAAAATGCGTTTTTTATTCAGGGGGTCTCAAAACATATATTTCCGGTGAAATCTCGACATCGAATTTTTGGATGGAACACGATACTTCTCAACTTACCAATAGAGAGAGTAATAACCGACGTTGGATGGATAAAATCATGTGAATGTAGCACATAAGATTTTAATGTATTATATAAGAGATGATCTACACACTAGTTAGGGCAGGTTGAACACACCCTTACCCGAAGGAATCCGCGGCCATAGCAAGCGCTACGTGCAGCCCACAGCGTTTAGCCTTATTCAGACATGATCGTCCCAGCAACATGAGTCACCTTTCCTTCCTCCTTATGACCCTGTGCTTCGTTACCGCCATGTTGTCACGCCTTTTTATACTTCTCCATCTTCCCAGAACATGCATCACATGCCCTTATCACTATGTCCATTTAAATAATACACATTTAGAGTTTAAAAGGTTTCACCTCGTACATAGCATGGATGAGTAAATGTTACGTTGATATAACGGTTACTTATGGAGCAGACAGTAACCCATTAGCGGTTACAAAAGTAATGAATACAAAGCAACTGTTTATCCAGTTACATATAGAGAAAATAAAAACATATGACAACAGTGCGCTTAGAACTCATGGAGTCGTTGATATGCAACTATGGGCATTGAAATGTGAATCCAAGGCTCAGTGACCGGAGCTTCAGATGATAACCGGTCTTGAAAGAAGGGCAAGCCTAATGAGCATGTCATAATGATATGGAAAGTGAACATTGGATTCCTGTTAATGAAAGGGATGTGCTTTTGAGAAATTATCACCCACAACTAAGTTGTATTCACCTCCTAGTTACAGCCATCGAAATCAAAAGACAGGGGAAGCAACAGTCAAACGTGATCGGCATGCATCTGATATCCGAAAAGCGACAGAGTGAGAGAACGTCCTGAGGCATAACCAACGGAAGTGTACTCAAGGAACAGAGGTCACGCTGAGAGAGGTTGAGGCTAAATTTGTCAGCTGCGTTCCATTATGGGTACCTACTTTTATGCACGTTAATAATCGTAGAGAAGGATTTACACAAGTAGAGAAACCATGATCAGAGGACCGGGTAAGAAGCAAAGCCTTTGCTAAGCACTAACCATGTACAAGAACTTGAAAGAGAGAGGTCAAAACGTTGGATTTAAGACGATGCTAACAGTTCCCAGCTATTGTGCCATATCTGATAAACGGGAAGGAGAACCTCGACCTCAATAACATGCCTGTGTGTCCATGCACAAGACGTATGAATTATTGATTACCACAAACGGAAACCTCGACAATACGGCGCACGATGGTGTTTTGTCATGCGGTTGGTGATTTGTTGCATGACCGTCCATTTCGTGGAATGCATTTGCCTGACCTTTTTCTTCTTGACGTTATCTCTATATAAAGCGTGTCCTTCTTAGACATCAACGTAGTCTCTCGCCTTAAATTGTTTGCATAATAAATTAAAACAATTGGCCATATGCCATATATCAAATAATGCAATAAATGTTATGTATATATTTAATGTAAAAATACTGCTAGATACTAAGCAAGAGGACATTTTGTCTTGACTTGACGAGTTCGCTAGAATCATATAACGAGCTAACAATTGGTTAAGTCACACAAAAGTGGGCAAACTTGTCGAAATACGCGGTTGCAAACATTTGTTACCTTTCTGAGGGGTGGATATGTACTTTCTTTGTTCAACTACTGCAGTAAAAGTCGTATGAATAAGAAAAAAATCGAGTTAGAACGGGGAACCATATTGAAATGAGCAGAAAAAACTTACTAACAGTAGAATTCACCAATAAGAGCGCAAGAATAAGACGTAAACATAGGACCCTGTTATTGCCATGAAAAGTTAGCCAATCATTTAAATCTTGAGTAAAATGTCACAGAGTAAGGCTTTAGCGTATAAATATGGTAGGAAATATGTTAAGTTACGTCGTTACAATGCCCAAACGCGGCAGAAAATATTGCGAAATTTTTGGAAAGTGGTATATATATATATATTAAATTTCTGGGTGGAGTGCTTTAACAACACGGAGACGGAGGAAGATAACGCAAGAGAGGAAGAGAAATTATACAAGAGCGAAATATGAAGGTGAAAGGGGGGGGGAGAGGGGGGGGAGAGGGGGGGGAGAGAGAGGGGGGAGGAGAAGGATAATGCAACAGGAAAATGTGAGATCGAAGAAGAGAGGAAGATTATTTAAGAGGGAAACATGAGGACGGAAGAAGAGGAAGATAATACAAGAGGGATACGTGGAGACTTAGGAAGAGAACTACATGAAGATAATGCAAGACAACATGGAAGCCAAGAAGTGTGGGAAAGGGTAACTATAAAGTAAGAGGGAAACATAGAAACGGTAGAAGAGAGGGAAAGGAAGATAAACAGAGGGAGGAGAGAATGACAATGGAAGAAGAGAGACACGGAGAAATTGAGAGGAGAATGGCAGCGAACATTTTTTTTCATTTACGCAATAACGGGAGCACAGCTGTAGTTTTGTTAGTACAATAAATTAATGCAATTGCAGGTGTATGATGAATGCACGGCAATCTACCAAAGAAATTTAAATTGCAACCTTAACCTACAGAATTATAAATAGGTGATGTCGATCTTTGATATCATTTTTACAAAGCGACAGGGGTTAAATAGCTGTCTTGTTCGCACGCAAGATGATCGATCAAGCATGTTCATTACTGACCCATATACTGAATGTGCAGAACAAACACGCCAGTATTCCATAATGACTCTTTTTGTCACCTCTGTTACAACGAGTAGCTGATTAGAGCGGCTACTGGTTTCAGTTCACTGCGTGTCCGCAAGCTTCCGTTCATTTCTTACAGTCCCAGACCATTAATATTTAAATAACCTGATGAATAGCAGAGATAGTCTAAGGGGAACGAATGCTGTGGAATTTGAGCGTGAATGGTGGCACAAAAAGGGCAGAAGAATCCTACTGGGATACAATAGTCTTTAGGTGTGATTTACTTCCCTAGTTCTCCAGAATTTCCATTTTTGTAGGAATTCGTTATTCTCATTTATAAAGCTAAACTTTCTAGCATTAGGAATAAGATGGCCCTCTTTCCAATCATAAGACAGCAAGTTGTCTATTCCATCAGAGTTATTTCTGACATGGTATTACGGTGTGATATTTGCTACGTTTAACCCTTACCCTAATCTACTTTAATTTTTCCAGCAGAAACTATCTGCATTACGTGAATGCTTCTGAAGTCCGTGTTCCCTGCAACCCCCCCCCCCCACCCCCCGACTCCCCGTTAATTTATGATCGAATTTAAGGGCGATATGATTGAAATTGTTATCGATTTCTCCCGAAAAAGAAGGGAAAACACTTTTTTTCCTCTTTTTAACTCTGTTTTCTCCTTCAGTATTATAATAACCTTAGATTTACACGTTGCCAAGTTTTAATAAGAAATCTAATGTGTTACATTTAATTGCTTTCTCTACCCACTGTGGTTTATTTTTATGCAGCTTCTACAAACTATTCTAACGAAAGTTAATTGTCTACCTACTTCATATTTATAAAAATAAAACTTTCCAGAAATAATTCCACTGCACATTTTGTTATAAACACAAGAGAGATACAGGAAGCTAAATCGATAGGCAGATGTTTAAAAGCTAGTCGGTATATGCTGGCTTTAAAATACTAAACTCTTCCCATTACATTACGAGAAGTAAGTGAATAGCGATAGAACTTTAACAAAGTATTGTGTTGAAAAATTCAAACATTAATGCACATTTCTGAAATGGCTCATGTAAAGGAAATCTATTACAAATAAAATTGAATTTTGAGATCTATGTTTTTTTGTGTAGTATTTCTTTTATATTTCTTATGGCTTACCCATTATACACAATTATAATAGAAACAAAAGGACCTCAAAGGCCATTCCCATAAAATACACGTTATTTGTCATATAAATATTTTAAACATATGGCATTTTGTTAGAAATTGTTGGTCATTTTTAAGAAAATAAAAGCCTTTGAAAATATTTCATGTAAGGCGTTAAGTAGGCTAGGGAATTTTCTTGAAAAGCACCGTGCCGCATCAATGGAAGTTACTAGAATACTGCCCTTAAATATCAAGTTTCGTAGTTTGGGGTAGGATAGATAACCTCCTCTACCTTCCAGGTATGTGGTACAGGAAGTAGGTAAAAAGAGTGGAGCAATTTCTTGTTTAAATTAGATATTTCCAGAATAAAAGATGAAATATGTCATCTAGACACAAAAAAATTGATACTTTCAGCTACCTAAAAAAGATTGATCTTTTTGTTTCATGTCTTCCATTCATTTAGTACTCAAAAATGACTCCGCTGCTAAATTTATGCACATTGCATAATATGGTAGACAATTTTTCCAGGCCTTTAATATTTTACGGAGTACTTACATTCAGGAAAAAAATCATCCCTTTTCAAAAACCCTACAGTTATTCAAAAAATGTTAAAGCGATATCAGTGCAACTTGAGATTAAGATCAATAACAAGAGGTTACCGTACACAAACTGTTATTGTAGAAACTAATGCTTGCATTTTTACTTTCTCTACCATGTATACTAAGTAGAGGAAGTATTGTATTCCACTCAAAAATTCGATGTCGAGAATTCAACAGAAATATATGTTTTGAGGTCACCTGAACCGAAAAAAAGCATTTTTAGAAAAAGATCCGTGTGTGTGTATGTGTGTGTGCGTGTCTGTGTGTCTGTCTATCTGTCTGTCTGTCTGTCCGTCCGTCTGTCTGTCTGTGGACAGCATAACGCAAAAAACGAAAATTCTGTTAAAAACCAAAGTTGGTATTTAATTTAATATCTTTCAAGGATCCTACACGAAGATTTTAAAGAAAATTCCTCCACCCTAAGCTACGCTTTACCCTTTGAATTTTCTGGTTGTAGCCTATATAGTCCTGTTTACTCTGGATGACTTTTTCACAACTGGTAAGGCGTAAGAGATAGACCAAATCTTACTGTACAAAAATGTAGATCAAACTAAAACACAATTTATGTCCAAATAAATGTTTGTAGAGTGAACCAGTCCGGAGATATTCTTTGTTATTTGTGTGAGTTTTGGAAAACTTAAACTTTTGTCAAATGTAAGATCTTTATTCATTTTTATACCTTATCCGTGCAAAGAGAATGGAATCTCTAAGCCTTAAAATATTTGACTATCACTCAAACCCATTACCATATTCCTTTCACCTACAAGGAAATAAGCAATAAGACAATTTCTGCAAATGTTTATCTCAACTAACACGAAGAAGATACAGGAATAAGAATTTGTAAGAATGGTTAGTACAAGAGTAGAGAAAGTCATGTGAGTGCAACACATCAGATTTTTGTACATGTGTTCTTCAAATAAAGGGCGAATGTGACAGAAGAGGTCTTCAAAACCATTAAGTTGCCGTATTGCACAAAAGCTTTATTTTCATAGATTGCAGAAATAAATAAACCATTATGCATATCTGGAGTATGTAGATACAAAAATTGTAAATTCTTAAAGTGTTTTAATAATATTCCAAAATGTATTTAATATTACAAATGTATTTTTACATAATTTACCATTTTAACATTGTGGAAAAATTAAAATGCACACGACTCAAAAGAATTATAATTTTAATAACGATGACATTAAATTAATGATATATAAATTCCTCAATATAATGGTAACCTTACCAGACATGTTTCTACCGTAACAGCATATACATGGGTACTTGCAAAAAGCAGCTAATCAACACTTTATCACAAAAGAGAAAAGTCAGCATTTGCAAACGCCAATAAAACAAATCCCCCACAGAGTCTAGCACACATCCACATTACAGTTACGGTATCTGTATGGCCATTTGTCTATAGTGCTAAATGAGGCTAATTATCCTATAAAAAGAGCGTGTTTCCAATAAATTGTCATAAAATTATAAACTTTATGTCTCATCCCACGGATTTCCTCAAATTAGTCGAACTCATTGAGGCTATGTAAGAAAATCACACGAGTCATCAAAAGATAAAAGAAAACTAAACGTATAACCTCGTTTTCGATGTTCAACTTTTTCATGTGTGTATTGACATTGATTAACTGTTCAGCGTGATTTACACGAATTTATTTATCTTATCTAAATTTAATGAATTATACCTAATGAAGCAGAATTTCAATAACCCATTGCTCATGATTTTGTAGTACATTTAGCTCAATATTTGCTTTCCGTAGAACCTGAAAAAGACCTGGAGGAACAGGACCATTCCAATAACCTTTTAGAATATTGAGACATTTACGTAATCCAGTGTAAAGGTGATGTCTAGCATGACAGTTCTACTTTTCCTTCACAAACATGCGACACAAGAACATGTGAAGGCTGTGCAGTGTCGGTCGGTGTTGGATAGATGGCGCAGATGCTATTTGGAAAGTTGTTCTAGGCCCTGTCGTGTGGCGGCCTTCTCTGATTCGCCTCAGGGAGGTCGAGTTCTCGGCTCCGTCAGAAAGAAGCCTTCTCTGAATAGCCCACCGGTGTGATCGGATCAACAAGCTTGGAATCTTTATGGACCTCTGTGCATCTCTGTCGATCTGCATGTGGCGTGTAGCCTCCTGCTGTTTCTTCACCTCATCCGGAACGGATGAGAGATGAAAAGCACAAAATATCCACATTGGGTCGAGGTGTGACGTGTCCTCTCTATTTCCTGGTCGTAGTGAAGTATTTAGCGACATCAGAGTCATTGATTCGCCGGAATTTATTCCATATTACATGTGTGAAGCTTTCGTGTTACGACAGTTAAACAAATCTTCTGGGGCGAGATTTAGCTCGCAACATTGGCTGCGGAAAGTCAATGCTCCAGCCAGGACGAACTCGTGTTTGTTGGAAGGCGTGATGTCACAGTTTCACCAATCAAAATTTGATGCACATGCTTAATGCTTCATAACGATGTCTTTTGGAAAATTGTAGGCAGTAGCATATGCAAATTGATAATTTTAATGACGCAATATATCCCTGAATTTCGGAAAGCATACTGCAATCATGAAGTTCGCTGTGAATTTGGTGTGAACTCATTCTGGCTGTTGCTGTGTCCAAAAGTGCAGTAGAACTTTCCTTCTCTGTGCAGTCAGAAAGCGTTCCAATGACTGACAATGAGTCAACAATCTTCTCAATAACATAATAGCACATACTTGGCTGAATGGTCGGCATCAGCATTTCGTAGTTTTGGCTTCGAGACTATGTTAATTGGATTATGTTATTTTTACCGACTGAGATAACTCCGCAGTAACTTGTGAGGCTCGTATTTGGGAGGTACGGTTTCGACTCCCGTTGTGTCGGCCACTTTGACTTTGTTAGGATCTCCGAGTGTAATTATGCAGATGGGCGCTTGATGCATGTTTGACTGGAGTTCGTTATACCTCAAATTATGTCGACCAGTCCCCGTGGCCGCATTCGATGAATTGCCTACCTTTGATGTTTCGTGAGGTAGGATATTGGGAGTTCGAATCCCCCTTCAGGCATAGGTATTTATATATTGATAAACGTGTGAGTGTATGTATGTGTATGTTAAAACGAAAAGTAGTTAGGAAACAAATTAATACCTGATGATGATGATGATGATGATGATGATGATGATGATGATGATGGTGATGATGATGAGCAATTTTTTCTTGTCTATTCCGACATAAATTCCAATGACTGGGCAAATTATGAATGCTTAATTGGCAGGGATTCAATAGTCCACAACATTTGCTGCACACAAGAGCAACTAAATGTAGTTCGTTGGTTCCAGTAAGAAACTATGCTAAGTTTTATATAGGTACCGAAAATGTAGTAGGCATATGTGCATAAATTACTAGTAAATTGCACGTAATAATGTATCTTCCACGTGCATTCAAAATATTTATTGTCCCATTTTTAGGGGCTTCGAGAATTTAGAAAATTCCGTGGCTTGTTTTGGCAATGACACTTTAATGTAAGTAAGCACGATCTCCGGCAAGTTGTACTTTGCTTGTTGGATTGTAGTTCTACAGGCGTAGCAAAACGTGACAAACGCCAAGTGCATGACCCAACGTCACAGCTGAGGAGCGCGCTTAGCTTTTGATTTGCCAAGCACTTGGCATGCAAGAGCAGTTGCAAAATTACATTCCTCTGATTTGAGAGACTTGAGGGACCGGATGAAGGGCACTATACAGTGCTCTAACCGTGACAAAAGACGTAGTTACTGGACTAGTACACAGAACACGAAATGCTAGTGGAAGACAGTATGAGGTCACGGTGTTAAAACACTCCCACAACTACACAGTGAAAGCAGAAAAGTACCTCGTATTACTAGTTATGTTTCATGGCCAAATATCTAAAAAAAAATACAGCGAAAACATGGGCAAATATTAAAAACAATTAACCTCCTGTCAATGAAGTAGCTTATATGTCGGTAGGTACATCCCCTCCAGGGATGGGCTGAGAGAAGCTACACCACCCTCATAGTTAAATACAAAATAGGAAATGTTTTAGTTATTGTGTTACGTTCCTTTGGTGAAATCAAAGCCAGCACTTTTAGCGGTGTCGATACAGAGGTATTGTTTAGACGTGGTGAATGGCCTTGCTAGTGTCTGTACGAGTGACATACAAATTGATGGTGGGGGTAACGTCTTAGTTTCATAAACAAAAGACTGCTGATAATGCAAGCGAGCGCTGCACTCAAACACACATTCCCGCGATGTTGACTGCATGGAAGTCGCAGAGATACTAATCTTACATCCCTATGGTCTCATAAATACAAAAGTGAACTCGATCATAAACCGCTGCGCAACTTCCAGCCATTCGCCACTTCTAAAAATACTCCAGCACATGTTCCACAACCTCGAGAAGAAAAATAAAACAGCGCAGTAAAAATTAAAAACATGTTTTGCATTTGCTAGTAAATAACTAATACATGTCACAATACGTGATGATTTAACAGCTAACTTTGCAGTTTTTCACAGTATTTAAATTAACGTTTGTGACCATAAAATGGTGCATGGGTCACTTCTATGATGTCTGAAAATCTAGAAAGCTAAAGTGCTCAATAATTTACTGCACTTTCTCATCGATAAGGTATGTTTCAAAATGTGTTAGCCATTCTCCAAAGGAATTCTGGATCTGCTTGTATTGGTTTTTACATTCACATTTATAGCTTAAAACTCTTTCTGGAGTGTTCACATAATTCTCGAAAGGAACTAATCATTAAACCTTTAGTCACAAAGTATACGTTGTATATAAATAGCTTTGCCCCTTAAGAAATCTGTAAAAATAAATTTCTAAACTGAAAAACCTAATGTGTTGTGCTCACATGACTTTCTCTACTCTTGTGTTAACCACTCTTACAAACTCTTATTCCTGTACTTCTTCATGTTAGTTGAGATAAACATTTGCAGAATTACCTTATTGCTTATTTCCTTATAGGTGCAAGGGGAATACGGCTTTGAGCGATAATCAAATCTTTTAAAGCTTTAAAATTCCGTTCTCTTTGCATGGCTAACATATAAAAAATGGACAAAGATGTTTCATTTGACCAAAGTTTAAGTTTTCCAAAACTGACAGAAATAACAAGAAATTTCTCCGAAATGGTTCACTCTACAAAAAATTTATTGGGACATAAATTGTTTTTCTAGCAAGATCTACATTTCTGTACAGTGAGATTTGGTCTATCTCTTACGGTTTAAAAGTTACGAAAAAGTCATCCAGACTAAACAGAACTACTTAGGCTATAGCCAGAACATTCAAAATAGGTTTACATTTCATTTGCCATAAAAATGTCGTGAACATTTGGCACTTTAATCAACATCATTAGAGCTATTTTCGAGAAAATAATTTTCGAAAAATTTTCAATGTAAAGGGTAGTTTAGGGTGGAGAAATTTTCTTCAAAACCTTCGTGTCGCATCCTTGAAAGACATTTAACTTAAATACCAAATTTGGTTTTTAACCCACCTTTCGTTTTTGTGTTACGCTGCCCACAGACACACTGACACACTGACAGGCACAACATATACGGACCTTTTTCTAAAAAGGCTTTTTATTTTTTTGGATCCAAGGGGCCTCAAAACATATATTTCTGGTGAAATCTCGACATCGAATTTTTGGGTGGAATACAATACTTCCTGATACGTACTACACGCATGTAATAGAGAAAGTAAAAAAAAAAGATAATTTAACATTAAAAAGTTAAATACACACGCAGTCAATAGTTTCCGTCCTCATTTGTAACTCCTTTTTACCCTCTCTGCCACATACCTAAGCAGAGAAGATATTGATTGCATTCCACCCACAAATTCGATACCAAGATTTCACTAAAAATAGACGTTTTGCGGTCCCCGGAATTCCAAAAACACCGTTTAAGAAAAGTGTGTGTGTATGTGTGTGCGTGCGTGCGTGTGTGTGTCAGTGTCTGTCAGTCTGTGGGCAACATAATTGAAAAACGAAAAGTCGCTTAAAAACCTAGTTTGGTATTTAAGTTTAATATCTTTCAAGGATAGCTAACTATCCTTTGCACGGAACATTTTTCGAAAACTTCGATTTTCTCAAAAATGGCTCCAACTATTTTGATTAAAATGCCATACCTTTAACATATTTTCATGACAAATAAAATATATATTTTGAATTTTCTGCCTACAGCCCATGAAGTCCTGTTTACTCTTGGTGACTTTTGCATAACTGGTAAACCACAAGAAAGAGACTAAATCTTATTATACAAAAAATACAGATCTCGTTAAAGCACACGAATTACGAGATAAAATGATTTTCTGTGAAGTAAACCATTTCGGAGTTATTCCTTGTTATTTGTCAGAATTTTGCAATACTTATAGACCTCAAATGGAAGTTCCATATTAATTTTTTTCTATCTCTTGGTTATGCAAAGAGAACGGAATTTCAGTCATATAGGGAACACTCTTAAAACGTTTGACTATCACTTAAAGCTTACTGTATTCCCCTTGCACCTTGGAGAAAATTAGCAATAAGATAATCTGTATAAAGGTTTATCTCGATTAACATAAAGAAGATAGAGGAATAAGTGTAAGAATTGCTTGTGCAAGAGTAAAGAAAATCATTAATGCAACGCATCAGATTTTTTCTCCATATTATACACGTTAATCGAGATAAATCTTCGCAGGAATAGTTCTATTACACATATCTATTACACATATCCTTGTAGGTACAACGGGAATAGAAGAAATCTGATCGTCATATATTTGAAAGTGACTCCCTATATTCTAGCCTTGAAGTACCACACTCCTTCCATGATACCGGAAGAAACATCTGAAGAGCAGCAGCACTTTAACAAATTACTAAGTATAGAACATTTTAAACCAATAATAACCGATATGTTGGAAATGGCAGATGCACAGATGTTTTGTTTTAACCATGACATAATATATTTCAAGACTGATGATTGCAGTTTCCTAATGACTCCGTGAATCGCATGAAAATGTTAAATAAAGCTGAATTAGAGAATTTTAAACAAACTAATGCCAGGTATAAAACAGGCATGCTACTAATTCAAATTCATGTCAACCGAGGTCTGCCAAAAGACGCAGATTACTCAAGTAATAAAGTACTATGAACAGCTGTTGTTTGCAAGCGTATTGACAACACCTCTCAGTATTTTTCTTGGAAAATGCATTGCTTTTTAATAGACTCGGAAACATTTGTATTTACGTAATACAAAAGGCATTTCCGGACAGGAGTGTCCAGGCATGGCGCAGAACATGTAGTGTGTTCACAAGCAATAATGTTGTAGACTGTACTCTTTATCTTCTCACTGACTTTCAGAGCGGATTAGAGGCCGTTACATAAGCTATAGGCAAGCCACTTTTAATATGTCAATTGGGCTAAGGAATTCCGACAGCTTGCGGTCTGTCCTGTCGCCCTCATTTTCGTTACAGCTTCACAGTTACGCTTTTGGTTTGTACAAGTATTCAAGTCGCTTTCATGGACCAAAATAAATAAGCCTGACCGCACTTTTTTCTTATATTTCACACGCAATGCTTGCGCTTCCTGCATCTAATGTAGAATAATCTGGTTCAACGAAGAATTTTTATACCTACTTTTGGAATTGGTATACATTGAGCCGATGTTTCCTAATATATTTAATTAAGAAAGCATTTTCCGTATAGCCAGACTATTTTTTGAGGAAAATATAAGCCTTATCTATGCCTTTTTATTCAACTCATCTAGTTTTGGTAGATAATGCAGTACATTTTTAAAACTTGGATTATGAACTCCTTAAACATCAAATAAAATTTAATCCTGACACTTGTAATAACCAAATTATTCACTATAAGCGCATTGTTTGATTTACGCGCACAGCAAAAGCACAAGAAGTTAAAAAATCTGATATGTTGCACTCACATGACTTTCTCTACTCTTCTACTAACCATTCCTACAAACTCTTATCCCTATATCTTCTTTGTGTTAGTTGAGAAAACATTTGCAGAAATTATCTTATTTGCTTATTTCCTTATAGGTGGAAGGAGAATATGGGGATACACTAGGCCTTGAGCGATAGTCAAATATTTTAAAGCTTTCAAATTCCGTTTTCTTTGCACAGTAACATAAAAATTTAATAACAATATTCCATTTGACAGAAGTATAATTTCTCCAAAACTCACACAAATAAGAAGGCATATCACCGAAATGGTTCACTCTATAAACATTTCTATTTGGACATAAATTGTGTATTTTAGCAAGATCTGCATTTTTGTATACTAAGATTTGGTTTATCTCTAACGGTTTATCAGTTATGCAAAAATCGTTCAGAGTAAATACGACTACAGGGGCTATGGCCAGAAAATTCAAGAAATACATTTCATTTGTCATAAAATAGCTCACACATACGGCATTTTAATCAAAATCTTTAGCGCCATTTTCAAGAAAATCAAAATTTTCTAACAATTTTCCATGTAAAGGGTAGATTAAGGTGAAGGAATTTTCTTCAAAATGTTCGTGTCGCTTCCTTAAAATACATTAAACTTAACTACCAAATATGGTTTTTAACCGACTTTTCGTTTTTGACTTATGCTGTCCACAGACTGACACACACACACACACACACACACACACACACGCACGCACGCACACACACACACACACACACACATACTCACACTCACACTCACACTCACACACGGACCTTTTTCTAAATTTGGGGGGGGGGGATTCAGGGGGCCCCAAAACATATTTCTGGTGAAATCTCGACATCGAATTTTTGGGTGGAATACAATGCTTACTATACGTAGTAGAGAAAGTAAAAACGTAGATCTCTTTCAAACACACAATTGATTTCAAACATTTTTCTACCATAAGCAATTTCCGAGATATCCTTTACTAATGGTTCGAATAGTTCAATACTTTGTCATTCTTTTAAGATCCTGTCGATTTTCAGCTGTTTCTAGCGATAGCAAGGAAACAGTATGGGATGTCAAGGTTAGCATATAGCTTCCGGTTCTAAACGACATTCCCGCTGTACATACAGCGTAATGTGTAAAGTAGCTACTTCTGCAACTGATTGTCTCGGTTAAAACGAAGTAGATGGAAAAATAAACTTTTATAAGAATAGCTTTTTTTCTTCAGATTGTTTTATTTATATAGCCTCCTTTAAATTCTTGAATCATATCGGGGACTGTGGCTTGCGAAACAACTGGTGGTGTTATTGCTCGCTAAACTGTTGGTTTTCAGCGTTGAATTTTATCACTTTAATATTAACCACATTCACATTTACTCTCATATTCATACTTCCAGACTCCGTGGGGGATAGGCAATTATTCTATTTAAACAAAAATTCCCAACCCCAGCCGGGAATTGAATCCGAGACCTCTGGGTTGAGAATAAAAACTCGACTGCAAATTGGTTTTATACCCCACTAATAAAACAGTACTTGGGTGACTGAGCTTCTCTCGTGGTGTATTCCTCCCTTTTTGTGAAATCTTGTTCTTTTGGGAGAAGATACTTATTGAGATAAACTTGAAAAGCAAAACGTTAACTAAATATAAATGTTTTCGCAATTGTTAAGTCATTTCCGAGATACAAGAGATAATACGTTGTATTTCTGTTTCAAACATATGTTGTTGTTAGCTAATGCTGGATTTCTGACAATGAAGTCATTAATCCTCTTGCTCTCCAATATTTTTCACTGATGGATGGGGCATTAGAAGTGGCCGGGCATATTTGAAGGTGGTCTCGATCCATTTCCTCTTGCAGATCACATAGAGGACAGAGTGGTGAAGAATATATCCCAATTCTGTTTAAATGTTTTGCCAGACAATCATGTCCTGTAATCAACCTGAAGGTTGCAACTGCTGTTTTTCGAGGATACTCAGGAATTACTGTTTGAATGTTTGGTAGTTCCCATCTTTTATTCTTTGATTTTTCATAGTAATATTTTTCAATAACTTTTTTGAATTCAGAGTTGACTAATCTTTTAGCTGCATAAAATGGTAGATTAACTATTGATTTCTGCACATTGCCGGTACCCTTTTTTGCAAGAAAATCAGCTTTCTCATTACCACTCAGTCCACAGTGAGCTGGTATCCATTGGACGACTAGGTGTTTTTGAAGTGCTGTTAGATGGGTAAGGATTTTCCAACATTCTATAATTGTTTGGTTTTTTGGTGACAACTTGGAAGTAATTGCTATAATTGCTGCCCTGGAATATGAGAGAATAACTGCTTGCTGAAAATGTGAAATTCTGTACAAAAGATTTTGTAGGGCCATTCGAATTGCTTCAATTTCTCCATCAAAGTTTGTAGTTCCATAACTTAAAGATTTGTAATAGGAAAAGAGGTGATATGTGACTCCAGCACCTGCTCCATCTTGGTTTGATATCAATGATCCATTAGTATAGATATGGAGCCATTCGTGTTCTGGAAATCTAGTATGGATTGTCTCTAATGCCAATAATTTTAGAACACTAGTTGGAGTATCACTTTTCTTAACTTCTTCTGTCAGGTGTAAATAATATGTGATGTCTAATGTTTGTGTCGGATTGACTTTAGATATGAAGTTTTCCTTTGAATTAGGAAGGTATACTACATTCTTCTTGATGTCTTGAATTTTGGAAAGAAAGCTCTCCTGAGTCTTTAGTGTATGTGTAAAATTTCTCTTGTGCCATGTATTGAATGGGAGTCTGATCAACTTTTCGTGTTGAATAAGAGCCGCTTTTTCTATTTCATATTCAATGGGGCATTGGTTGGTTAGTATTTCCATAGCTGCTATTGGTGTGGTTTTGATAGCACCTGTAATTAATCTCAGACTTTGGTTTTGAAAGATTTGAATCTTTTTTGTGTTTGCTGTTACAAGAACTTCGCTGCAATAAGTAAATAATGGCTTTATATATACATTGTATGTTGTGTTAAGAGTTGCTCTGGAACATCCCCACTTCATTCCTGTTAGACGTTTTATCAATGAAAGGCGCCTCTCTGCTCTTTGTATTACATTTTCTATTTGTTTGGTCCATGTAAGTTTAGTATCAAATGTAACTCCTAAATACTTTGCTTCCTTTGTTTCTGGTAATTGTTGACCCTCAAAATTTAGTTTTATTTTTAGTGGTTTTTTTCTTAGTGAAAAGATTTGGTAGTTCGATTTTGTTGTATTAACAGTCATTAAATTTTCTTTGGTCCAGCTTTGTAAGTTGGTTAAGGATTGTTGCATGGTTTTTTTCTAGTTCTGTACTTTTGCTTTTTGGTTTTGAAGTTCACATTACTAAGTCATCAGCAAATAGTGCACACTCCACACCTGATTCTTGTATTTGTTGTGGCAGATCGTTAATAAATATATTAAAAAGTGTTGTGCTGAGCACTGCACCTTGTGGTAAGCCACGGTTTACTTGTTTGTATTTAGATATGTTTCTACCATATCTGGTTGCAATAAAGGTTGTGTTAGGAAATGACATAGCCATGAAAACGGACCTTGTATCCCTATGTTTCAAACATATAGACGGAACGATCTGTAACACAAACTGATATAGCTGTGTCAACTTTCTTACTGTATTCTAATAGCCCTGGAAGAGGACTTTAAAACGCTAGTTCGTTTGCTGAAATCGAATGATTAACACACAAATTATGGCCGAAATAAGGTTTAGACTAATTATTGTGACTGTTACGCGTTAAATCGCGGTTTTTTTCCTTTTTTCTCGGAATTACACCTATATAGGAGTAATTTTTAAAAAAAATATTAATAACGCACTTTAACCAGAGATTAACATTTTAAATAGTTTTATTAATATCCATATATGCGTGCGGCGTGCATAATGTTAGCTGCCCCTATTTTCTATGCAACGGAAGAAAATTTCAAAGGCAATGAGTTGTTTACATATCTCTTGTATCTTTGCATCCCCACGCAAAATGTTTCAGTGATATTTGAGATTAACACTTGAAAAACTGCAAGCCAGGTGGAACGAACGAAACGCAGACTTGTGCATCGATTTATTGGAAAGACACTTCTTACTGGAAGCCTGTGTATCGCGACGCAAAGTTACCTTTAACATTTATCAGATGCCTTTGTAAAGGCTGTTAATGGAAATCGAAGCTCGGAAGTTTGCTGTGTGAATGTGACAAACCGCCTTTCACATTAATATAGAATGTTGGTAGATTGCTGGGGAATAATCATTTGTCTTCGCTATTGGAAAAGCTGTCCAGTTCAAGGGATTCAGAACCTTACACAATGCGCAGCAGGTGAATGGCCCCGATGTTCGCAAATGGCAAACGCCCATTGGTCCTTGTGCCAGGAACTGGCAACCACACACGTTGTTAACTACATGCGATGTAAAACGTGTTAAGGAAGGTGTCGATAAAGATTGGCGAAGCTCTTCGCCACTTTACGTCCTATACGCATTATGAATTCGAAGCTTACACAGAAAAAAAAAGTTATAAAAGATGAATGGGTTCTTATTTGTCACGTTAATATTTTCATTTTCCTGTCCAATTTGATTTAATTTTAGTTAATTTCAATTGACCATAAATATTTTAATGCATTTAATGATTGTACTGCATGGTTTATCATTTATCGTGTGTGCCTTTAGCGATCAAAAATTTGTGTCTCGTAAGAAGACAGTGATTTATTACGTCTTCTCTCTTGGAACTGTGTATTATCAGAGTTTCTGTTATTTCCAGTTAAAACTGTTATTTCCCAAAGCTCAATTACTCTTTAAACAAACTATTAATTTTCTTAGGAGTCCTTGATGCTTGAAGCAAGACAATTTTGTTCATGTTCATAATATCTTGTTGATAGTGTGGATCTGCATTGGTAGGGCTAAACCTAATATTACGCAGTAAGAATGTGCAACATAAGCAAACATAATCGTCTTAATCGTTTATTACCTTTTCTTCTGCATACAGTAAGTAACGGAAATATTGTATTTCACCCAACAATTCGATACTGAGATTTTATTGGAAATGCATATTTTGGGATTCTTTGAATTCAAAAAATAATTTGTGTATAAAGTCTGTCTTTCTGTTTGTCTGTCTCTGTATGTGAATGGAATAACTCAAGTTACGCTGTTTAGGTTCAACATATTTCAAAGATGCGACACAAAGATTTACAGGAAAATCCCCCACCTCAAATGATCTTTTACATGGAAACTTTTTTAATATTCTGATTTTTTAAAAACGCTAACGATTTTTATTTAAATGCCATATGTTTGATATTTTCGTTACAAATAAATGTATAGGTGTATTGAATTTTCTGGGAATAGCCTCCGAACTCTTGAAGTCTTCATTCTGGATGGCTACTGCAAAAATGGTAATTCGAAAGAAATAGACAAAATCTTACTACACAACAATCTTAGAACTTATTAAAGCACACAATTTATGTCGAATATACCTTTTTGTGGAGTTAACCATTTCTGAGATACTCCTTGTTATTTGTTAGAGTTTTCAAATAGTTATCTTTTCTCAACTAGAAAGTCGTTATTCTATACTTTATATCTCTTTGTCGTGTAAAGAGAACGGAATTTCAAAGCCATTACAAAGCGACCAGACTTGACTCTCTTGTGCTGTTATATTTCCTTATTCCCCTTGTACCTACAACGAAATGTGCAGTAAGACAGTTTCTGCAAACATTCATATCGATTAACATGAAGGAGAATCAAGTATTTATAATAATAGTTTGTACAGATCTGAGTAGAAAAACTCATGTGAGTGCAGCACAAGCTTTTTTTTAAAAAAATAATGTATACGTTGGAAGCTTTCACGGCTAGAGTTAGAATTAAAGCTAGAGATTTCTTCCGGTGGTCTGCTGGAGTTTAGAGGTCCAGACGTTTCGTACACACCTGCGGTGGACATCATCGGTGGCGTGGTCTGAGTCTTCTCGGCGAAGGTTCGGTTGTGAAGATGTCCACCGCAGGTGTGTACGAAACGTCTGGACCTCTAAACTCCAGCAGACCACGACTTTTAAGCCCGGAAGAAATCTCTATCTTTAATGTATAAGTTAATGGTGAAATGAATATTCTGATGATACTAGCATGTACAGGCAACATTTCATTGTGGTACCTTAATTGGTTCCAGAGAACAGCAGGCATTAGCTTAGTGAAATTACCACTGGCCAGGTAGGCAGCTACTACGACCTTAAGAAACTGCTTTTCATTTCGATCAATGAAAATATAAAGGTAAAGCTAATTAAATTTCAAGAGATTGTGAAATGTTATAGGGTAGAGAAGGTTTAAAATCAGAATTTTTGTGTTGTATTTTTTTTTATTGGAGGGGCGGGGCAAGTTTCTATTTTCCATGTTTCCCTCATCGATGACTTAGCTATCCTAGACTCAAAAACCAAAATATGTTTACTCAAATGATACAAACTAGATGAAATGGGAAATTCTGCGGACAGTGTTTTGAACGACACAACGCTATGTGGAAATCATTCAGTAACGCCGTTTTAAGTTACAGGATAACATACCAAGTGGGATGGCTCAGATGGTAAAGTATGCGGCCCGCGTTCGGGAGGTCACGGGTTCAATCCTCGTGGCTGACCTTCCTGACCCGGGGGTCTTTGGAGGTTTCCCCGGGTCGCCAGGCGAATGCTGGGAAGAATTTTCATATCCTCCGAATTTCCTGCCTCTCCATTTAGTTACATTAATCATTTCATTTCACCGTACATACCGTTAGATTTCTGTGAGGGTTGGAAGCGTCGGAGAGCAGCACGGCAGCGGAAATACCCCGGATTGGAAGGCGAGTCACTGGTTTCTGGACCCCCCATGGGATGGTACAAGCCCGAGGGAAGGAAGGAGAGCTAAGCCAGCCTGCGCCGGGGTGCTTCTAACTGGGAACATGTAGGAACCCTGCCACCTGCTCTGTTGTGGCAAAGTTCCGGCAACCCACCCTTAGGATCCATTCGCTTCATCCATCCTTCCGGGGGGTGTCTCGTCAGGAGCATAGGCACAAAAGATAATATCTGGTCCTTACTGTGAAAATCTATAGCATTCCCTGCTATGTTAAAATATTCCAAATATCAATAATGAGGACTGATAAGCGAAAATGTTGGACAGCATTGGTCCCAATCCATACTAACGCAGTACGGCAAATTACAATAAGAGCTTGGGAAAACATCTCTCTAGTCATGGGAAGCAATATAACGTTATTCTTTCGTGTGGTACTGCGTTTTTATGGCTCCTAAAATACGTGTCAGACAGCAAACGAGAGGCGTGACACCAAACTGCAAACACGTGCAGTGTCACCCCAAATGCAGCTTGTCTGATATAATTGCTTCTAGCAATACCATGCGATGCCTTACATGCATTTTGTTTTAAATATGAGCCTGTGCATTTCCGCACCACTTCCTGTGAGCACGCCTAAACTAGTTAAAAGCGGCCTATTTTGCCAACGTTTAACATACCAAATTCATGACCCATTTTCATTGTAAGTTCTGTCATGAGTGCTTTCTGTGTACTGAGTATTTTCTTTTAAAATTAGGGTCTTTTTCACGCTTAAACGATGGAGTATACCAAAATAGTAAGCTTGGTAATAAATAAGTTCACGTGGGAAGAAATGTGAATTTAAATCGCAGAGGAAATGTTCAATGTGTTCAATAATTTCCTCTCTTATGTTACTTAAACCACAGCCATCTACGGTATACAATTTCCTATATGTAAACATTTAAGTGCAAGTGCCTAAATCATAAAGCGAAATAATAATTAAGAATGTATTAAAACTATTTATAGTCAAAACCAAAGCCAATGAACCTTACCCATCAAGAAAAGTAGAAGAGTTTTTAAATGAAATAAGCTATTTTGGCTACTTAAACGAAAATACAACATAGATGGCATCGTCATCGCTTTATATACAGCTGTATTGCTGTGCAGCTATTAAATATCTTTATTACCCACTCCCTTCTAGTAATATAAAAAATTAATATATATATTAAAAAACGAAGCCGCTGGCTCCATTATTTTTGTTCGTTTCTTTATTTTTTTTTATTGAAGCAGAATTTTAAAATCACTATCTACTCCACTTGTATCTGAAATACCGACACTTTAGGTGTTTCTTTCTTAGAAGATGCTTTAAACATAGTTGGGGTACTTTCACTATTAATTAATGCATTCTTTTTTTCGCGATGAACTAGATGAATTGAGCTGATAATTCAGTTTTAAGTAATTTCTCTCGGAAGAAGACATGAAAAACATGACATACTTTTCGAATTACGTAGATGGCCTATTAAGCTGCAGTGTTCACTCTTAACAGATTGAATTTACACCTATAGCATTTAGACCAAAGAGGAATAATAAAATTTAGTTTCAAAAACAACTTTACGACACATCCTGAAGGCTGTGCATGTCTGTAACTAACGTTAAAAGGAGGCGTTTTTAAGTTATTGTTCCTAGCAGCCGCATATTCTGAATCTGGAAAACTTATTTAATATTTATTTATTTACTTGATGAAAATGGTTATTTTATAGAATGACTTAGATACACATAATGAAAACGAATAATAAGCAGTGACAAATAAATGCAAAATCTTTATTCTTTATTTAAGAAGTAAAAGTAAAACAAAATAGTTTAACAATGTAATGTTCAAATGTTTGTATTAACTCTCCTGAAGCAGTGAATTTACTGAAGGGAAATAGGCCTGTAAAAGAGCCAGGGGAAAACTCCAACTCACTGGCAACAGTAACATAACACTGTCAGCTGCTGACATCGCTAAATAAACTTTATTCAGTTGAAAACAATATAAAAAAGAGACTATGTCGAAAACCTGTGCGAAAAAATATCCAACAAGTCAAAACAAAACATGCGTAACCTCTAAATCCTGAGGTGCAGTGTTCGATTCTCGAGTGGAGGGTAGGAATGTTTCTTTAGCCAGGATTATTCTCCAATCTTCTTATAATCTGGCAGTATGAATGTTACCGTGAATGTGCGTGTGTGTGTGTGTGTGTGTGTGTGTGTGTGTGTGTGTGTGTGTGTGTGTGTGTGTGTGTGTGTGTGTGTGTGTGTGTGTGTGAATTTAATCTAATAACCCAAAGATCAAAAACCAATCCAAAGCGAGTGAGCATCATTGCCGATGAACAATAGTTCCTAATTTAAAAACCGTCGATATATCCAGAAATGTTGAAGACAGCATATAAATGAAAGAGAAAAAGAACATTTGTGATTAAAGAGTACATTATTTAATTAGGCATTCTCCACCTTTCTACGTGGAAACAGATGCACCGGAAGGAAGCAAAGAATCATTTAACTATAACCGCGAAGTGCTCATTGAATAGTGGGCAAGAAACTTCAAATAACAGAACATAAGTCACAAATATTTTTAATAAAGATAACCAAAGATAGACGTTTCGAGCTCAGGGCGTAGCCATACATTTTTCACTACTGACTCAATTTCCTAACTTTAGCCTACACGCCAAGTGTAAAAGAACAATTTGTTTTCTTTCCTCGTTCTTTCTTTCTTATTTTTCTTCTTCGCTACACGTAGAAGGCGATTGCCGTTTGGCTTCACAGTTTCTCTTTCCATCGTCCATTCGGCCTTCCTACTTCGTTCCATTATGGTTAAGAACAATTTTGGGGCGCCTGGAGCCCCCCACTCTGTTTATATTCTGGCACAATTTATAAAGATATTCTTTTGTTTTTTCATTAGTGCTGAAAATCTGTAATTCCTTTTTAATTACTTCATATTGATCGATCTGATTTGTGTACCTCTTTGTTATATCATTTGGGCACTCTGTGCCTACTTTACTCTGAATATTTTTCTTTTTTGTGCTTTTATGTTTATCCATATTTCTAATCCATCAAGAACAGGAACAGCAATTGTTTTATAAGTGCTGAGGCTTTCACGGCCGCCAATTGTTTTGTCAAATTTAATTATAGTGTTTTCCTGGTGTTATTCTTTAGGTCCGATTTAGCAACGTAATTCGTTAAGGATTAACTTGAACTTTGAAATGTAATGCTGTCATCTGAGATAAACCAAATCTTACTATACAAAAAATGTAGATCTCACTAAAACACACAATTTATGTTGTGGAGTGAGTTATTTTTCCTTTTTATTTGTGTGAGTTTCGCAATACTTCGCAATTCTCTCAAATGAAAGGTCGTTAGTTACTTTTTATGTCTTGGTCGTGTAAAGAGATCTGAATTTCAAAGCCTTCATTTGGCGACCAGTTTTAAAAGATATGGCTATCGCCCAGTCTACTGTATTCCCACATTACCCTTATACCTACAAGATAATTACGAATAAGATAATTTTCACAAATATTTATCTCGACTAACATGAAGAATAAGAGTTTGTAAGAATAGTTAGTACAAGATTAGAGAAAGTCATGTCATGTGAGTGCAACAGATCAGATTTTTATAGTTATAATAGTAACGAGTGGCCTTTATTATAATTCAAGAAGTAATCATACGAACGTTATATGACAGCTTAATGTATTGCATTTCAGTTCAAGCTAAGGCAAAAAGATTCGTGCCGTTAAATCCGAATAGGGCCTTTGAAATGGCCAACGGAGGAAAAATCAAT
Source organism: Tenodera sinensis (assembly GCA_030765045.1). Classification (NCBI taxonomy): domain Eukaryota; kingdom Metazoa; phylum Arthropoda; class Insecta; order Mantodea; family Mantidae; genus Tenodera; species Tenodera sinensis. The sequence goes on along the minus strand of CM060971.1, from coordinate 61,492,022 downwards.
GACCATTGACTGCCTCTGCATGACACGAAGACGATTTGCAAGTTGACTATTATCTCAGTCACTTCCAGCCTCATAGCAACATGCAAGTGAAAAATTCAAAGACGAGCTTTTTATCTTACTCAGTGTTTCCTGAACCATTTGAGAGATTATTGAAGAACCTATTGATTATTGAAGAGCGTAACCACAGTGGTGGTTTGGCAGTAATGGGTGGTCATTTTTAATCTGTATACCACTGTTAATTCTCGCTTAATTTCTGTGTTGTGCTAAAACTAATATTGGTTTCTAGCGCTTATGCAGTTTTTCTAAAATATATGGATATTAAGAGCACCAAATGTTAGATAACACTGTACTAAATGTTCTAATTTCTTTAAATATTAACTATAGTAATGCGTTTATTTCATACCTCTAAACAGTTTTTAGACTGTTTTTTTTTTCTTCAAATATTTAAGCAGTCAACAATGATCGGTGGTGTAAATTTCCCCATGCTTGAAGGTTTCAGGTCTTTACAGTATTTTATTCTGTAAGGAGTACAACATATTGAAAACATTCGTTCACAAACAACTTTGTATTTTAAAAAAAACATGTTTTTCCAATTACTGCAGGGCTGTTAAAGGCTGTCCATATTTCATACTTGACATTTAAACAGGCAAGGCATTTTATATACTTAACGTAACCCCATGGCACAACAGCCCACCTGGGCCAAGGCCTAGCAGCCGACCGCTGTATCTCCCACCCTCTGCCCACCACATGCGTCATGAGTGGGGTGCAGTAACGAAGGTTGGACGTGGTCAGCGCCCCGGTCCCTCCCGCCCGGTTATGTGGTCTTCTCGACCCGTGATGTACCTAAACGTTTTCAAATATTCTTTGAAAATGAAACATATATAACAAATAATGCTCATTCCCAGCAGATGTTGAGACTCGCGTGGCAGTGAAAGGAATGCGGATATTTTTCCATCAATTTAGTGGTTTTCAAACGGCAGGGTATACCACAGCCAGTCCCATTTTCCGTTTTCTCTTTTCTTGGTGTGTTTACATGCATGCAAAGTTTCATATGTCATTTCCTTTAACTTCAGTATCTAATTACACAGTGCTTCACATTGGAAAACATTTTAACTGCAGATTCCACCCCGCCTCAGAAAAGTGCATCCCTCTTTCCATAATCTAGCATTTGAAAAGTTTTCATAACAAAAAAATTAAATAAAAGTAGTTATCCTAACGATTACTTGAGTACGTGTGGATTTTTATTGCAAAGTGATGGACTTTTAATACCAAAATACATAGAAAATATGTATGTTACAGCAACGCAGTAAATACTACATATTATCTATAGGTATTTGCATTCATGGAACCAATACAGAGAAAAGCACAATAAAACAATGCACTTAGTTTAACTCAAAAATGTAACCAGAAAATTAAAAAAGACACGTTTACTAAATTGGATAGACTTTTTTTTAAAATGGATATTATTTTAAGTTGGATATTTTTATAATGAATTTACGAATTCCGTTTAGTACTCTTTCTTATGGATTCAAGATCACAAAGCCTGGTGCTTTTGCACTAAACAAATATAATTTTGGAATTTTCTGTTTAATAGGAAGTTCATCAAATTACAATTCGGAAATATCTATACTAGTAAGAAAATACTTATACATCCTTTTCCCCAATCAGCGTGTATTTTGGAAGTTATTTCGAGTAGAAAGCTGTGGTTAGGCTTTTCTCGTAGCTTCTGCTGTTTACTTTAGATCTATTTGATGAACTAGTGAATGTTTATAATTTTTGTAATGTTACATTGATTTATCTACAGTTTCAAGTCTACATGGCCAGTTTTGAGAGATATATATTTTACGAAATATTACACGTTTAATAAAGTGAAACTTTAGATGCAATTTTACTCAGGTTGATTTTACTTAAATATGTGGTTTTTTTTTTTTCTAAAAATATAATGCTCTTTCAAAGAAAACCACAGTAAAAGGGTATTGTTTGCTTTCTTCCTGTTTATTTTACGATTATTATAACTAGTAGAGCATAAACACATAAACACACTGTTCTACATAGAAACTTAGGATATAAGTAGATTCCACATACAATTGGGTTATTTTGTTATGTGACGTTAATGTCTTGGCCTTAATGTCCTTAAGTGTCCTTAAGACTTTACGCAGCTCTACTTAATTTTATGCTCGTAGTTGCCTGCAATTAAATTATCTACTGTTCCTAAAATAAAGTCCTTTATCTATTGTGTAAATCAACATTATCTTTGTTGAAGTATCAAAATACTCCCAGAAGGTGGTCTAATCTTTAAAGTTGGTACACAAAATGAACACATTTTAAGACCACTAGGTAAAAAGATTTGAGAAGTTCGATTGCAAAACATGGCATCTTAAAAAAGTTATATTTACAGAAAACGTTTATTTTCAGAAAAATATTAATGCTTTGTATAAATGTTTTTAATATGTGTATGCAGGTATAATGTAAGCATTTAAGTCTTTTTAGTGCATGAATTATATAATGCGGTTAGCGTCATAATAATTATAAATAAGAAATACACATGAAAATGCGTAAAGGTATTTCTTTATGCACAACGTTTTAAGACCGAATTTATTGTTTAATAATAAATATGTACAACATTGAGATGGCAATAATTGGAACTTACCCGCAAGTACACAGCTCACAGATGCACTGCTCTTTGATCGGCCCATCGTATCTGAAATCATGCTTCCCTTTAGTGTCGCTTTTCTTACTTGAAGTTCTCTGGTCATTAACTTCTTTAGTGGAGCTGGATATCTTCTTAGTGGACACATTGGATTCACTTGTAACATGTTCACTGATGGATTCCGTCACTTCCATGGACTTTGAAGAAAGGGATTTTTCTTGGATAGTACTGGATACTGTGGATTCCGAAATAGTGCCAGACTTGGATAACTGATCAACGCTGCTTAAATCTGCCACTTTAGTTACTTGACGTTGTTGACTGCCATCAACAACGTCTGTAAGACGTAACTGACCATCAGAAGCTGTTATAAATTGGGACTGTTGTCGCATGTCCTGCAGAAGTGCTTCAGATTGGACTGTACTACTTGATTTTTCCATTACAATCGACTCTTGAACAGAGGAAGACATCGTACTACTTGAAGTTTCCTGGATACTGCTACTGCTTTGAGATGTTTCCTGAGCAGTTTTTAAAAACTGTTGGGTGCTGCTTATAGAATCTTGCGCAGGTAGAATTGCGCCCGTAAAGGATTTCATTTTGCTGTCGCTGGATGTTAACTGTTGTAAATTTGAAGACGATATTGTTTCTTGAACAGAACTTGAAGAGGTAGCGAATTCCTTAGACGAACTTGAAACCATTTCTTGTTGAGAGCTTTCGGTGACCACCATCGAAGATGTGTTGTCCTTTCCACGACTGCTTAGCACGATGTTTTCTGTGATGCTTATGTCTCGTTCTGCAAACTTATTAGAATCAGCTACACTCTCGGAGATGATTACCGTCTCGGATATTGCTTCTGTGACTTTGGCAGCAGATGATTCAATAGCCGACATTTCCTTGCTTATTAAAGTGGTAGAGGATGCCGCTTCCGAGAAAGCCGATGAGGAGGAAATCTCTTCAGCTGTTGTAGAAAGCGCCTGTTCCATGGCCTGACCCATTCTGGAGACAACTTTTGCAGTGGAGGAGCCAGGATCACTTATGATAATCTCACTGGTACCACCCTCTTTAATTATAGATGTGCTTGAAGATACAGATTCCACAGCTTTACTACTAGAGGATTTTCTTATCGTGGAACTACTGCTCGAAGATTCGGTAACTCCTGATACAATGGTGGTACCGCCATCAATAACTACCATGCTTGACTCTCCTGGAATGACTTGAACTGTATCGATAATGCTCCCGTTTAATGGAATATTGTCACTTGAGATTATAGTTACTGTTTCGATAATCTCTGTAGCTCCTCCTCCTTGTTTGCTTGTTGATGCTTCATCTTTCGTGGAAGAGGATGTGATCTGTTTTGCCCCGGATGACTTCAATGTGCTCGAGGATGTTGCTCCAGATGATTGCATCCCTTTAGTGATTACCGATGAGGAAGACTTAACCATTGTAGTAAATGCTTGCTTCTTGGTGGTTGTCTCTGACTTTTTGGACGCCGTTGTGGACGTAGTTTTCGTCACAGTTGTTTTAGTTTTCCCTTTGGCCCCGCCGGAGGATTCTTTCTTAGTCACCGTCATTTTATGGCACCTTATTTAACTACAAAACAATAACAATATGAAAATATAAAAGCTCTAGTTCAACGCACTTGTTGCTCACTATCCGGCATACTCAATGCGAACGTCCGCGGCGACTTCTCTCCCAGTCGCGGTGTGTGAAACTGACTGGCAAGTTGGTGCTGTGTGCTGCAAACCTGACGGGGGCAGCGTGGCTCCCACGCGTTTCCTCTAGAGAACCAATAGCAGTGCGGCGTTCACGGTAAAATCATCACAGTCGTCTTCAAGGTACCCCGCGACTACGTCACATATGTCGTAATATTGATGCAAGGCGACATAGCCAAATAATATCTAGGCGGTTAAATGATTCACGTCCATGTAGCTCACCCACGTAAAGAAAAGCGACATATTGTGCACCAAAAGAAGAAAGAGGGGGCACGTAGCCTTTTGGGCCGCGCAGTTATGACCGTACCGGGTAACAGACTTGCGCCCACTGCAGATGCAGCCAAGAGAAAGTCTCCGGTTTTGGTCAATGCACGTTCACGAGTCTGTGTGCGTGTGTCGGTGTGTAACACGATTCAAGTTGTCGGGTAGCGGTTCCAATAACCTGCCTACTTCAGTTTCCTTTCGTTTTCGCGATATGTATCCTCCTAAATAGATTGCTTTCCACGGAAGGAACTTTAGATAAAATGGGGGGGGGGGGGGGGGGGGGGAGTTTCGAGGAAGGCATAGGTCCTGGAATCACTGCTTTTACACATTGTGAGGATTTTACCGTATATAGAACTGCATGATAAAACATTACCATTAAACAGTGTACTATTTATTCGTTATTTTAAGCATGGATTAACGTAAACATTTTGAAAATCTACTACTTCGTTTTATGAGAATCCCTCTCTCATGTTAACATACCTAGTATAAAATGCATATAAATAATGCGTTATAAGTGAATTAAAATTATATTTGAATTTGTTTTTGTGCGCAGATATCTCCAAACACGTGAGTTGGCATTTAGACTACTTAATTCCTTATGCTAACGATGGGAATTCGCGTGATATTAGTTTAACGTTTTATGAAGACGTTTGCATCTTGGAATTCTGTTGAAATAGATAAAGGTTTTAAATGAGAATAGAATAAATTGAGGGACCAACTTTCTGGATGCAAAAGCGAAGAATTAGAAATAAAAGTATGCTGCACTCATATACAAGAAAGCCTGTACCACATAGGTTGCCTAAACGTAAATGGGCATTTACATTCTGCAAATAAAAGAAATGAAGCTCTGGCATGGTTACATCAACAAGTATTAATGAGTTAAAACGATGTTACATTGCTTTAACATTAAAATTAGCAAAATATCTTATTTCCGACCGATGTTAACTAAAACGTGTCAAACCTGTGATATGTAAGTTAACATCAGGTTTCCCCCGTGTTAAACGTTTTAACAAATGCTTAAGTTAGAAAATTGCTGTCGTAAATGAAGCTGCAGATGATAAATTATCGCATTTATAATTCTAAACGTCTTTCCTAACAAATGTAGACGTAATCGAAACCATTTCGTAGGCGAATAAACTTCAAAAGAAGTGGTCAGTGAGATAATGGCAGGACTTCTTTTGCCATGCCAGAAAATCTACTGACGTGGAGCTTTCTCTGTCTACTATTGTTTATTTTCATACAGCTTGTACAGACTATTCTTGATAAAGCTTATTTGCTTATACTGTATTTTATTATTTTTTAATCTACTTCATGATAACTGAAATAAACCTTTGCAGAAGTAGTTTCACCACGCATTTGTTGTAGGTAGGCAGAGGATGAATAAAGGAAACCGAATCGATATGTGTTGCCGAATCTAGTCGATATAATTATGTATGCTGGCCTTGAAATTCCATATTTTTTCCATAACATTGCAAGAAACAATTGACTAGCAACAGCTATTAAAGGAAACGAAAGGTGTAGCAAATTTCAAATTTTCCAAATCTAGAGGTATTGGGTTCGAATTTTGGCTGTAGGATGGAATTTTCTTTTAAACAGGATTAGTTATCCTCCTTAGATTCTGGAAGTATGTATGTGTGTTTGTGTGTGTGTTTGTTTTGTGAGTTTAATAGAAATATGACATCTTGGTGGCTAAGTGGTCCTTGACGAATAAAGTCCACCCCTCCCCCCAAAAGTTGAAACCAGTAATAAGATTATCTCTGAAGCGGGTAATGTCACAGAAAAAGTTATTTTAAATAACTTGTACAATATATTTCTTAAGAATGTGTATAGATTTTGTGCAGGACGTTTCTTTTTTCTATTTCTTGTGGTTTATCCGTTATATAAAACTGTATAAAATTCCTTCGACCGAAGAGAACTGTACAGGCTATTTCTAGAAAATTCAAAATATATCTACATTTGATTTGTCATGTAAATATTTTAAGCATATGATATTGTAATCAGAACTGTTTTGAAAAACACAAATAATAACAACAAATATTCCATGTAAAGAGTAGCTTGAAGTGTCGCATCTTTGGAATATTCTGAATTTAAATAGCAAGTTTGGTAGTTAACGGAATTGGTTTTGAGGTTATGCAATGACTTACAACTAACACAAGCGCGCCCTTTCCATAAAAATTAGTATTTGAAGTTAGGAGGTGTTCGAAACATGTATTTTCAGTGAAATCTCAACTTCGAATTTTTAGGTAGAATACAATATTTCCTCTACTACGGTACGTAGTACAGAAAATAATCAACTTACACTTATTTGGGATATGTTTCCACAAATATGTTAGCTAGTTTTAAAGGAAAAAGCCATTACGAAACATTTAAGCCTAATATCCAAAACTCCTCGGATCAAACATTAAAACGCATAAAGACCAACAAAAGGGCAGGTTTTTCTAGAAGCTCAGACATATGCTGAGTTGTACTCACATTACTTTACCTACTCACTCTTTTACAAACTATTCTTGTAGACGTTTATTTTTCTATTTCTTGTTAGTACAGATAAACTTTCATCATACATTTACACATAAGCACACAGCAGGTTAAAGCGATAGTCAGATTTTTTTAAAAAAAGTAATGATTACTAAATATCATGCTCTTTTTATGTCTATGAGAAAAAACGAATAGCAACTGACCACTTGAAGAAAGTATAAATCAACAACAAAGAAATTTCTAAAGTTTTTAGTGTCAAAACATTTTGTTTCACATATTTCCTGTGCTTTAACGAGCTCTACTTTTTTATGTAGTACTTATATACCAAATTTGGTATTCAACGGACTTTTGGTTTTTGAGGTATGCTGCTCACACAACACACACACGCATGCACGCACCATGCACGCACGTCACAGAGGAAGAGAGTGGCCTTTTTTTTTTTTTTTTTTTTTTTTTTTTTTTCTTAAATTCTGGGAGCCCTCAGAATGTGTATTTTCGGTAAATCTCTGTATCGTATTTTTGGATGAAATGCAATATTTCCTACTACTACATAGTAAAGAAATTGTAATTACCTGTTTTCCTATTTTTAAATATTTACTTTCTCTAGTATCTATAACTAAGCGATAGTGAGTAGGGGGAGTCATGTGAATATAACACATCAGATAATTGATGCATTTAAGACTTGAGGTGTCGTCAAACTTAGGAAACCTTAGGGCGTTCTGTCAATGCCTGTACCATTAGTCTGGATCTGACTGCCAGGTGTATCCTCTCACCTCATCCTTCCTCTCCGGGGGTACCCTTTTGGGGGCATAAGTACAATAAACTTCAGACTTCAGTGCCGAACACCTTCCATATCTCTCTTATTTCTATTCCTATAGGACGTGGAAGTTGTGTATGTGTGAATCTAAAAACAATCCCAAAATCAACACAAACGTAAACGAATGAACACAAAGCCGCAGTTGTGATTTATGTAAACATTAAAAAACAGCATGCAAATGAGGAAGGAGAAAAACACCAATTGTTTCTAATGTCAAAGCTCTTGATATGAGCAAAGATTTTAAAGAGGGCTACACAAATAAAACAATAAATATGGGCAGCGCCTCCTTTCAGATAATTCTCGATCCGCCACTGGTGCGAAAGTATCAAAACAGAACGGCATGCTTTAAATGCCAACTGAAGATAAGCCTGTTTCCGTTTAAATACACAGAGCATGACAGGCACTTAAGATTAAGGTTTTCGCAATCCTGGATAACACATACACAGTTGCATTCCACGCTTATCCTTATTTAGTCATTCTACTTCCCTAGAAGCAGGGTGTGTCGTCTCTTGTGTGGAGGGAGAGCTGGTTAAACAAAATAGAGTAGTCGTTTTAGTAACTCACATGATTCTCAATAAACCTCCTGCATTATTTTGTCTTTATCACAAGTTCCATGTTGTACACAATTCTACGAATGAAATTCATAACAATACTGTCATAAAATGAAACCGAGCAAGGTGGCGCCGCGGCAACAAGTGCGACTCGCATTCGGAAGGTTCCGCTTTCGATCCCCCTCGACCGACCACTCTGATTTGGGTTTTTCCGTGGTTTCCCCTTGTCACTAGCTGAATGCTGGGGTGGATTCTTTTCTCCACAGATTTCCTTCCCTTCATTTCTCATTTCCCTTCCCTGTCATTTTCAGGTTTGGTTGGTAGTGTTACGTTCCGGCGAATGCGGATGGCACAGATGCTTGCGCTCTGGAACCCCTTCCCTGGCCCTCCTGGAAGTTGCTTCCCGGGACACAAGGGTCGCCTCGTCGCCCTCTTCCTGGATAGAGGAAACACTTCAATTGTGCGTCAGGTGTCAATATCTGTAACGGTTAGAGACTTCTGTGCGTCTCTGGGCTTCGCTCGCTGCGCTCTCTGACTAGCCTACGGCCTCACGTCGCCTTTCTTTCTTTCTTTCCTTCTTTCTTTCTTTCTTTCTTTTGTTTGTTTGTTTGTTTGTTTCTTTCTTTCTTTCTTTCTTTCTTTCTTTCTTTCGTTCCTTCCTTCCTTCCCTCCCTCCCTCCCTCCCTCCTTCCTTCCCTCCTTCCCTTCCTCCTTCCCTCCTTCCTTCCCTCCCTCCCTTCTTCCTTCCTTCCTTCCTTCCTTCCTTTCTTTCTTTCTTTCTTTCTTTCTTTCTTTTTTCTTTCTTTCTTTCTTTCTTTCTTGAGTTTAGTATAAAGTATTAGTAACAGTCGCTAATTCTTAGTAGATGTCATAAATATATAATCTGGTCCGGGGTGCACTCAGCCTCTTTAGGTCCCTAAGGGGCCAATTCATGAGCTACTTGATTGAAAAGTAGGGCCCTTGGTTACGTTCTACACCCCACTCATGACGCCTGTGGTGGGTAGAGGTGGGGGACGCAGCGGAAGGGCGGTAGGCCTAGGCCCGAATAAGGCTGTTGCACCTCAGGGCTATACTTTTTAAAACTGCTTATATAGAGCTAACCCAAACAAACCCAACCCTAACCTCACCTCCAACTTGTTTTATGAGCTTAGTATAAATGGTCTTAACTAATTCTTAGATGTAATAAATAAAACAATTCTTTTTTAAAACTGTTTATATAAGCTAACCAAATAAACGCAGCCTTAACGTTGTCAACTCGCTTATGAACTTAATATAACTGGGATTAGCAACGCTCTCAAATTCTTAGTGAATGCAATAAATAGAACCATGTATAGATTTGGCCTAAACAAATGCAAATCTAATGTTTCGGTTTCCTCCAAGTCCAGCTTAATTAACTGAGATACATAAGCCAATTCTCTAGTATCTATGGTAACTTGCATGCAAAAATGGTATGCAGCGCTTGAAACATTTGGATGCTGCCGCACGATGTGCAGCTTTTACTTATCAATTAAACAGTTAATTTAGCAGTAAAAATGTATGTTTGAATATGTCAAAATTACCAGAATAAAGGCTATCTTTACTTACCCAACTGCCTGGATAGAGGACTGCTTCCATTTATGGTGGAATATTTCGATGCTACTCATTATGCGAGAAAAATACCATCTAGCTGCAAACATGTGATGCGTATGCGAACAACCCACGGCCTACTATGATGTTACCAATTTTCTTTTCAGATCCTACAAACAAGGACTTGGAACAAATATATTTTTTAAAGTTTTTAAATGATCTTATCATTATTTCTGTAGGCCTACTTTTTCTACATTTGTAACGTTCTGCAAACTAATTTTAACAAATTAGATAAATATAAGTTTTGGGTAATTTTTACTTTCTCTACTACGTAAAGTAGAGGAAGTATTTGCACCCAAAAATTCGACGTCGAGATTTCACCGGAAATATATGTTATGAGATCCCCTGAATCCAAAAAAGGCATTTTTAGAAAAAGGTCTCTCTCTCTGTGAGTGTGTGCGTGTGCGTGCGATTGCGCGTGCGTGTGTGTGTGTGGGGGGGGGGGGGGGAGGGACATGATAACTCAAAAATGAAAAGTCGGTTAAAAACCAAAGTTGGTATTTAAGTTTAATGTCTTTTAAGGATGCCAGACGAAGATTTTGAAGAAAATTGCTCCAGTCTAAATTACCCTTTACATGGAAAAATGTTTCGAAAATTTTTATTTTCTCGAAAATGGCTCATCGATTTTGATTAAAATGCCATATGTTAAAGATATTTTTATGACAAATGAAATGTATACCTATTTTGAATTTTCTGGCTTTAGCCCATGTAGTTGGGTTTACCCTGGATGACTTTTGCATAACTGGTAAACCATAACTCGCTAAAACATACAATTTATGTCTGAATACATTTTTTTGTAGAGTGAACCATTTCGGAGATATTCCTTGTGTCAGTTTCGGAAAACAAAACTTTCGTGTAATGGAACATCGCTGTTCATTTTTTATATGTTAAGCGTGCAAAGAGAACGGGATTTCAAAGCTTTAAAAGATTTGACTATCACTCAAAGCCTGCTGGAAATGAGCAATAAGATAATTTGTACAAATGTTTATCTCAAGTAACACGAAGAATATATAGGAATAAGGGTTTGTAAGAATAGTTAGCACAAGAGTAGAGAAATTCATGTGAGTGCAACACATGAGATTTTATTATAATTGTTATACCATTTAAAATGTTAGGTGAATTTATAGGTCATTTCCAAACATTTTTAAATTATCAAAATTTGGGTCCTGATTATCACCTAGAAATTATTTCCAATTACTGATTACAAGTAAGATGCGCAACTGTTTGAAACACAAGTTCTTTGTCATCAACTCTAGATAAAAACGGTACATTTGCATATTTTGAAAAATATTTCATAAACCACAGAAACCGGGAAATCTCAAAGGACGTTAACAATTAACATTAAAATTAAACCAATTAAGAAAACCACTAAATAAGATTTCAGTTCATTCGTTTGAAATCGAAAACGCTCATGCTACGGGGAAAAAAAAATTCTTTGACCTTGTATTTCTCCTTCAGTAGTCATTATACTGAACGCGTAGTTTTATATAACGTTCGAAATTCTTGTATAAATTAATATAATGGCCCCCGAGCCACAGTTTGGCAAACCCCGATATAAAGCATTCCAAGTCCCCTTTATGAATATCGCAAACGAATAAAAATTACTTTTAATACTTACTCATGCACACATATAAAACTGCCTATAAAGTCATTATTTACTTACTGCAGCGAAGTTCTTGTAACAGCAAACACAAAAAAGATTCAAATCTTTCAAAACCAAAGTCTGAGATTAATTGCAGGTGCTATCAAAACCACACCAATAGCAGCTATGGAAATACTAACCAACCAATGCCCCATTGAATATGAAATAGAAAAAGCGGCTCTTATTCAACACGAAAAGTTGATCAGACTCCCATTCAATACATGGCACAAGAGAAATTTTACACATACACTAAAGACTCAGGAAAGCTTTCTTTCCAAAATTCAAGACATCAAGAAGAATGTATACCTTCCTAATTCAAAGGAAAACTTCATATCTAAAGTCAATCCGACACGAACATTAGACATCACATATTATTTACACCTGACAGAAGAAGTTAAGAAAAGTGATACTCCAACTAGTGTTCTAAAATTATTGGCATTAGAGACAATCCATACTAGATTTCCAGAACACGAATGGCTCCATATTTATACTAATGGATCATTGATATCAAACCAAGATGGAGCAGGTACTGGAGTCACATGTCACCTCTTTTCCTATTACAAATCTTTAAGTTATGGAACTACAAACTTTGATGGAGAAATTGAAGCAATTCGAATGGCCCTACAAAATCTTTTGTACAGAATTTCACATTTTCAGCAAGCAGTTATTCTCTCAGATTCCAGGGCAGCAATTATAGCAATTACTTCCAAGTTGTCACCAAAAAACCAAACAATTATAGAATGTTGGAAAATCCTTACCCATCTAACAGCACTTCAAAAACACCTAGTCTTCCAATGGATACCAGCTCACTGTGGACTGAGTGGTAATGAGAAAGCTGATTTTCTTGCAAAAAAGGGTACCGGCAATGTGCAGAAATCAATAGTTAATGTACCATTTTATGCAGCTAAAAGATTAGTCAACTCTGAATTCAAAAAAATTATTGCAAAATATTACTATGAAAAATCAAAAAATAAAAGATGGGAACTACCAAACATTCAAACAGTAATTCCTGAGTATCCTCGAAAAACAGCAGTTGCAACCTTCAGGTTGATTACAGGACATGATTGTCTGGCAAAACATTTAAACAGAATTGGGATAATTTCTTCACCACTCTGTCGTCTATGTGATCTGCAAGAGGAAATGGATCGAGACCACCTTCAAATATCCCCGGCCACTTCTAGTGCCCCATCCATCAGTGAAAAACATTGGAGAGCAAGAGGATTAATGACTTCATTGTCAGAAATCCAGCATTAGCTAACAACAACAACAACAACATAAAACTGCCTATGTACCATATGCATTTGGTTTAGAGCATTTCAGACTACGATGTCATGTTTCCAGAGGTCAGCAAGTGTGTAGACAATTTATATCATGCTATAAGAGGACATTTGACACTTTGTATAAACGCGATCTAGTATGAAATTCGCGGTCTTCCTGTCTCATGAAATATGAAGTATCTGGTTTTAAAACTTAGCTCAAATGCTTATTATAGAAGACCTGGAGAAAAAATAACACGGAAAGCGAAGATAAAACGAAATCAACGAATTGCACGGTTCATTGGTGTTCAATTTAGTACCTGCCTTTTTGTGCTTGTATATTTGTGCTGCGGTTTTGATGTGGGTCTGCACGCTCAACGTTAACACGCAGCCAACTATAAATACTAGTTTGTAATGGGATTACATGAAATAAAAGAAAATAAGTTTCAAGAGTGAGGAAGTGATGAGTGAAAAGCTTAGTCCATACATTGAAGAAACACTTCAAACAAGTTTTCTCCTTTAATGAAGAAAGGAAGCAAAAATATGTTTTCAACATTGATTTTCAAATAAGATTATGGTAATCGGCATCATAATAATCACTTCTACCTCAAAACACCGATCGCAATCATCATCACCATTGCTAGTGAATCTGTCTTCTGGTTAAAGGTGTCAGCCTAGGACCAGAGACTTAAAACCTAAACTTTAATGAGCTACTGGGGTAATTGAAATTTGGAACGAATTCAGGATATAAAGGAGAGTAAAAAAATTACACTTTAGGGTGTTTTTACCCTTCTTAATACTCATTAAATGTTATAAAACTGTGTACGAAATCTTTCCAAGTTTTCGATTTTAAAAAATAACTAAGGCTTAGGTAATGAACTACCCTGAAACCAAAATACTGTATTCGTCTCATTATGGCGCGGGTGCCAACAATAGCAAAGACGTAGGTATCTCAAATTGATAAAATAATTTTGTAATACAGGTGGGCCTTATTGATGGGACACGTTTACGGATACATATTTCTAGAAATGAATAAGTACACTTATTAAACATTATGTTCAACGTATAACCAAAATACTAGCGTTTAGCGTTATGCTCGTTGTTTGAATGGTCCATCCTTTAGATGGACATCGCAATGAGAACATGTTTGGGCTCTGTATTTATGCTCATCAAGTAGGTTACAATACTGTCTTAGCTCCCTTCATTTGTCTTTCCTTGAGTTCAGCATTCAGTTAGTAGGATTACCTAAAGAAAAGGCTGTGCATTACACACAACACAATTTTTGAAATCAGAGTACAGATCTGAAGGGATATAGAGACGCTTCCAACAATCTTACCTCACTACAAAGAGGGAATGACCAACAAATCGCAAAAATATCAACACAGAACCCATCCATGTGGTGTGATATTCAAACGATGACAAACTGCTAAACTCCAGTATTTGGTCACCTAATATCCATAGTGTTTTTAATAAATATACTTCAATTCTAGAAATACTTTCTAGAGACTAGGCTGCTTTTCTCATAAGAGAGGTGTGATGTTTCAAAGGGGCGCTTAAGTCAGAAAAAATCGAAACCTCGAAGGATCGCTATGCCTGACGTTCTCGTTGAACAAGAAACGAACGAATTGCGCCTTAGCTCTTCGAAAAAGTCTGCAGTTATTTTAAAATTCAAACCACGATACAATTAACGGGGGCGGGGGATTTCCCACTATCATTAAATAAAGAAGAATTCCTTCCCTGTCAAGGAAGTACGAGTATTTAATTTTCTTTTTACTACATTTACTATTACTGCTCTTTAAAAATACAAGACACGGAACATTTTCGGTGCAGACTGGACATGGTACTAGTGCGAGCTGTCAGTAAACAAAAGTATATCATAAGTAAACTAAACAATAAACAATTCTCAGGTTCATTATACCGCTCGCAAAAGTTAAAGGCATGTGAGCGCTGGCCAATGCTCAAGCAGAGCGCTGTTGCCAAGCGTAGTGCGTGTACCGACAGACGGTCTGTACATAAGGTTGTGCGAGATGCATGCACCACATTCGGCAGCGCTGGTAGGAGGGGCAAGCGTAGGATTCGCTGGAGTCCGCAGTACGCCCCGCCTCCATATGCCTTTAAATTTTGCGAAGATTATAGTTGGGTTGGCATTGAGGGTCACAATCCAGCAATTCTGTGCCAGCAATGACGATTGCAGCTTGCAGTTTTCAGTTCAGTTTCTTGCAACTCATTGTTCTATTGTTCGTCAGCATGGATAAATTTGTGACAAGAAAGCGAAAAATTACCGAAAGTAATGAAACGGTGATGAATTCTAGTTCGAATCTCAGGCTTCAACTTCAGGTAAAAACTGCAACATTGAAAGTTACGTGTTAGCATCACACTAATCAGGGGATGTTTAGCTAAATGGGAGAGTTATATGCATGTACTGTTCAGAAATACAAAATCACGATGATCTTAAAGACAGTAAAATGCATATTGCTGCCACTGTCACTGCTGCTACATTTTATGTACATACTCGTATATAACACACAAATGCTACCACCACTGATATTACTACCATTATCCATTAATATAACAAAAACTCAGGTTTCCCCCTCGTTAGAAAGTCTGATTCGAACACTGATTCAAACCGATAGTAACGAACATCTAGAAAATGGTTAATAACACCAAAAATGTGTGATATAAATTGTGTGTTTTAGAGATATCTGCATTCTGCGGTTTGCCAGTTATACAAAAGTAAACAAATTTCGTTCCAATTGGAGCATTTCACAGAAAATTCAGTATGTACGTTTTATTTGTTGCGTAAATATCTTAGAATTTTATGGTATTTAAAAAAAAAAATAGAACCGTTTTTGACAAAATAAAAAATGAACACGTATTTCATTTGAAATCTCGATATTGGATTTTTGGGCGGAATACAGTACTTCCGCTAACTACTAGGTAATCGGTGGAGAAATTAAAAGTGACGGGCGGCTGACTCACGTGGTACAACATGCAATTATTTCGACGCTTATTAATAATTATATAAACATAAATACGAGTGCAGCTTAGTGGTGTGGTGATCACAACATGTTCGTTACTTAACTCTGTTAATTCTGGAGAATATTTACTTTGAATAACATACTATTGAAGTGACAAGACATCTTACATTGACAAGACTTCGATCCCAGGGACCCGCATGTGGTATTCGTGGTGGACGAAGCGGCATCAGAGCGGGTTTTCTCCGGGTTCTCCGGTTTCCCCCGCCATCTCATTCCACCGGTGCTCCATCTTCATTCCATGTATCATCAGTGTCACCGCCTGCGAAGCCGTAGTAGTAAAAGCGGGCGTTAAACACAACAACATCTTACATTGACAAGACGACCGATTCCACGATCTGAAATTTAGAACTTTTTACCAAAAAATTGGGGCACCTTGCCGAGTAATACAATTTTCTATTGTTATATCGTACATGTAATGACTAACACCCTATCTTCTTGAGAGAAATAATTCTAGGTTGAAATGCATACTATTATCTCAAGTCAAACCGAGAGAGATGACTCCGCGGTAAAATGTCAGGCTTGCCTTCTGGAGGTTCCGGATTCGATTCCCGTCGACTGTCCACTTTGAGCTTGGATATTCAGGGTTTTCCCTGGTCAGCAGGCGAATACTGGAGTGGTTTATCGTCTACCACGATTTCCTTTCCATCATTTTCCTTGCATTTTATTTCTTTCTCATCTTTCGGGCATGTTTCTAGGTTTTGTGGCATATAGCAGTGCCGGACAGATGGCGTGGATGTTTACTCAAAGGAAAGAGTATTCCCGTGGACACTAGAGGGCTGCTTGTTCAATGGAACGCTCGTCACTCTCTTCAGCAGCAGGACGGGTCATCGACAGCCCCATGTCAGTAGATTTACTGGCATGTAAAAGAACTCCTGCGGGACGAAATTCTGGCACACCGTCGACGCTGACACGATCGTGGCAATTGACAGCGTCGTTAAACAACATAATTTAATAATTGGGACGGGTCACTTCCAAATGAAGACGAAGATGACCAGTACAAAACATTAGGAGAATGCATAGGTATATTTGATGACGTTAAAGTAATATTTCCTTTTGATAAAAAAAAAAAAAAAAAAAGAAAGAAAGGCAAAAGAGTGGTAGTGGTAGCAATATTAATATCATTTAGGAGGGCAAAGACACCAGGACCAGCTGGGATACAGGCGGAGGTGGTACAAAACTGGTCAAAATATACTGCACTTGTGCGATTTGTACGATGAACATTTATGGAGAGAGGAAAAAAAAGAAAAAGAAAATCCTTAGAAGGTGGAAGGAAGCAGATATAACCATTTTAAAGAAAGTAAAGGATAAAGATCCGAAAAGTGTAAACTCTTATAGGCTCAAGTCATATTGGCGTATATGGGAAATTGAAAATTAATATATGAAAGGTTATGGGAATATAGAGAGATGATAGACTTTGCAGGAAAGCAATTTGGCTTTAGGAAAGAAAGATCTATTGAAGAACTGTGCAAAAGCCAGCTGTTTAAGGCATTAAGAGATAAGGATATGCGAAGACACTTTATGATATCTTGAAATATTAATATAGAGAGAAATTATTTTTAGGAGAAGGAGAAAATATTAAGAAGACCATAAGTAAAAATTGTCTGCAGGGGTCTATTTTGGGAACATAATTCTGGGATTTAATAACAGAAACCTTGCTAAATCAACCAGAAATATTACATATAATAGAGCGGTGACACATGATGATGATTTCTTAAGAATTTAGGAAGCTAATAATAGATTATGAATAAGGAAGAACCCCCAGATAATTACGGCAAAAGTAAGTTGGGTATTGAAATGAAACTTCAATAGTAGCGCCAGCAAAATCTCAGTATTAATTGTGAAAAGAAATTTGAAAAGAACTACAACAATAAAGTTAGATAATCAGAATATTAAAAGAGCATAACTATAAAAAATACTCGGGATGATATTTAGATGAGAAATTAAGTTATATTCATCGCATAGAAGAGAGAAGAGGTAAAGCGGAACGAATAATTATGAAGTTAATTTCCCTTGAACGAATAAATGTTAACATTCCTTTAAATACTAAAAAGATATATCACACAAATATTTGTATAGGAATGGTAGAATTTTGGATTAGTAATATATGGTCGGGAAAGGCGAAACAAGTATAGATGAAAAGACGAACGGAGAGTGACAGGGGCTATGAGTACGCCACCTATAATGGTCTTATTACTGATTTAAGAGATATAAGATATAAGATTAAGAGGAGCAGTATAGTGGTTCAGCAAATGTAATACATGTAATATATATGTATACAGGTACCAGGGGTATAAGTGCAAATTTATTTATAACTGGTACATTAATATGTATCCATTTCGGCGTGTCTGTTGTTTTTTTCTATTCGTCTGTTTTCCCACTAATCAATCAGTTTACTACCTTTTTTCTGCTTGATCGTTACTGTGCCGGAAATGAACAACGCCTGTGAGATATATTATCTGTTTTGTTTCACATCTCAATACGCGACCCACTGTCCTAAATATTGTGAGGTCATTGGCATTGCAGAAAGCTTTCTATTTCAGTACCAATAGAGCGTTCGTTATCGTTACAGCATTCGTTCCCCCCCACTCTGTCATGTTTTCTGTGGCTCGCCTACTCGAAGTACCTACTAACCCATCTGAAAATATACTGTTCTTAATAAGTAAATTTGTAAATCCGTAAATAAAGCAAATATTCATTATCCTGTCGTCAATTACCAGAACAAATCCCTGCACATATACTCTCAACAGCCTGTATATCACAATAGTCTAAAGGAAGTAAAGAAAATTTCTTTGAAAATTTTGTTTTATGGAAAGTTGGGCACTCCAGAATACATATTTTAAAACTGTTAAATACGAGGAAGATTTGAGAAGGATGAGAGTAACATTTGAGAGAAAATACATTTAGAATATATCTGATAAGAGTATAGAAAATGTTGAAGTTATCACTGATATTTCACCGAAGATTTATATTATTACAAATACATTTTTGACGAAGACAAAGAGTTGAGTTGTAAGGAAAATATTAATTGAGAACGGAAGAAGAGATAAGACAATCATCAGATTGAAAACACGCGGGTGAATTTAAATTATAGTTTTAGGTTTTAATTCGCCATATAAACGTTAAACTTCAGTTGCAGGTCCCTGGAACCATATTCCGTTAACTTCAGTCTAATGCTATGTTGTAAGATGGCGGTCCCAGCAGTACATCCCGGGGAGGTATTTGAGGAACTGCTATTATAATGAAATTAAAAGACCTCGGGGGACCAAAAATTTCTTAAGTAGACCCAGTCACTTACAAATGTGGAATGGCCATGACTTTTAAAACAGATTCAGACTTACGAAACAGACAGCCCTAACCTTATTACGTCAAATACGAAACCCTATACAGAAATCAACGAGAAGGTATAAACTGTAAAACCATATACTTTAATATTTAATTTCTATTAAAATAACAATGTTTGAGAATTAACCCTAAATATAAAAGCCAGGACCATGTGCCACGTAAACATATGGTAGGACAGGGCTGAGTAACTGCTACTCACTGAGCGCAGCCTGCTCATGGGCTTACACTGATAACAGTATTTAGCAGGTAAAAAATGAAGGTCCCACAAGGCATCCCGCGAGTCGTCCAGGCCTGTGGTAGAACGACCTTCCGTGAGGATTAATACAATTGCCTGTCCCCTAGCCTTCTTCATATCTGCGAGAATATGTTCTATTTCGACCATGATTAAACTGAATTAAATAGAAAAACAAATTGTTTGTAATATAAGTATGTGTGCAAATAAATCGTAATAAGTACCTAGTGTAAAGTAAGTGTACATGAGACTTTGTTTAGTAAGCAAGAACAAAATACCAAGCAAAGTGCTGTATGTATCTAAATTGCAATAAGCTTCGTTACTGCAAAGCTTATTTTTCGCTGTGAATGGTAGCCTGCCACGTTAATGTAACGCTAAACTGTCATGCTTATTTTAAATTATATTAAATGGCCATTATTTCAGACCGTTAAATTTGTCCCTAAGCTAAGAGGTCTACCAACAGCATGTACTTGCAGTATAATAAAGATGAGATTGACGATCGAACTTTTTAGGGCAAACGCTACAATTTTTCCTTGTGAATAGTTGCTAATCACGTTAATTTAGCATTGCGCTTAGTTTTCATCGTGAATTGCCATTCTTTCAGATTATTTTAACTTTTTTCTAAGTTGGCAAATGAACCAACAGTACTTAGTTGCGCTGGAGGAGGAGGAGGAAGGAGGAGGAGAAGGAGGTAAAGGAGAATGAGGAGAAGGAGAAGGAGGAGGAGGAAAAGGAGGAGGAAAGGGAGGAGAAGGAGGAGAAGAAGAAGAAGAAGGAGGAGGAGGAGAAAGAGGAGAAGATGAAGGAGGAGGAGAAAGAGGAGAAGATGAAGGAGGAGGATGAGGTGGAGGAGGAGAAGGAGGAGGAGGAGAAGGAGGAGGAGATGGAGGAGGAGATGGAGATGGAGGAGGAGATGGAGATGGAGGAGGAGATGGAGGAGGAGATGGAGATGGAGGAGGAGATGGAGAAGGAGAAGAGGAGGAAGAGGAAGAAGAGGAGGAAGAAGAGGAGGAGAAGATAGAGGAGAAGGAGGAGGTGGAGGAGGAGGAGAAGAAGAAGAAGAAGAAGGAGGAGGAGAAGAAGGAGGAGAAGAAGGAGGAGGAGAAGAAGGAGGAGAAGGAGGAGGAGGAGGAGGAGGAGAAGGAGGAGGAGGAGAAGGAGGAGGAGGAGAAGAAGGAGAAGGAGGAGGAGGAGAAGAAGGAGGAGGAGAAGAAGAAGAAGAAGGAGGAGAAGGAGGAGGAGGAGAAGAAGGAGAAGGAGGAGGAGAAGAAGAAGGAGGAGGAGAAGGAGGAGGAGAAGAAGAAGAAGAAGAAGAAGAAGAAGAAGAAGAAGGAGGAGGAGGAGGAGGAGGAGGAGAAGAAGGAGGAGGAGGAGAAGAAGAAGGAGGAGGAGGAGAAGAAGAAGGAGGAGGAGGAGAAGAAGAAGGAGGAGGAGGAGAAGAAGAAGGAGGAGAAGAAGGAGGAGAAGAAGAAGAAGGAGAAGAAGAAAACGGAGGAGACTAAAGTTCGCCTTCTTTTCTCAGTTTTCAGATATACCAATGCGGTTCAGCTTAACCAGAGGTTTATAAAATGGCAGCTGCAGTTAAACTTCTGGTTTGGTTTAACTAAACTCCAAGTTAAACTACGTTTGTAATATTGGGCCTAGGAAGAAGAGAGACATGGAAATGATGTAGGTATAGAAATATGAAATATATTATTTGATATATTTGGTAGGACTGAGGCAGTGGATAGAGAACATGACAAAGAGGAGATGAAGATAAAGAAGGAACAGATGAAGGAGGAGGAGGAGGTGATGGGAGCCAAGAGAAGAGAGATGAAGATGATAGATGGAAGTGAAGTAATGAAGAGAAGTGAAAAATGGTGTGAGCTGAAATGGAGATCAGTGAGGAGATGCAGTGCAATTTTCATTCTCGTGGCCAGATCGGTGTTTCCGGAGACTGTGATGAAATATGAAGTGTGACCACCATGAATAATTGAATTTTAAATTATATTTAAAGTTATTAAATTATTCATTTTGAATTTCGAACATTGATTGTGCAGTTATGATGAGGTAATTGTAAATTTATGACTCAAGTTTACAATGTGTATTTTAATTTTAAACAAAGGAATTTAAAAATATTAAATATAGAAATTGAGAAGTTTATGTGCACGAGATTTTAGTTGTTAAAGATTTTTTCAGTTTATCATTGTTTAATTTTGTATATTAAGCAGTTGAATTTATTAATTATGAATTTTGAAATTTTGATATGTATGAATGTGATTTTAAAATTGCGAGTGTATGAAATGTTTACTAGACACCAGGAGCTGTAGTTGTAGAATGTAGTTTGAGAATTACTAGATATCAGTAGTTTAGTCAGGTTAGCTTTTGATTTTTATCTAATTGTACTGTCAATGTATGAAGTTTTGGAATAAATTAGGTTGGGAACTATATATAATGAGGGTTTTCCTAGCCTGGAACTGTTAAGGACTTACGCGCGTCTGTGGCCTTTAGTCTTCACTTCAGACATATATAGGTCGCAGTGTATAAGGTATACCAATCCGTTATATAAGCTATATCCATCCCGGTGATATTGAATCCCGGAGGCCTTGGTGCAAAAGATCAAAATGGAGCAATTGCCAAACGTGAATTCATAAGTTTAAACCGCATTTATAAAGGCATCATAGAAAATTAAAGTATGCAGTCATACACAAATATTTATGCACAGGTTATAGAAAGCCAAACGACAGACCCACCGTACACGAGCTAACAGCAATAAGGTTCTAATTTCAATTTTAGTTATTGAGTCCCATCCATGAACGTCGGCAGACTTTTTTCCAGGGGTGGCACATGTTGGAAGTTTGCAATCAGAGAATATTGATTCATTATTTTGTTGTCGAAAGTTACAGTATTTGTTGCGGATAACCGTATTAATTTGTGCTAAATAAAAATTGCTCTTTATATAAAAGTTAAAATAATAGTGTAATAGCCAGCACATTAAGTTCATTAAGTTCCAAGGGGGGGGGGGGGGGGGCTGCATGATTGTACCACGTCTGCTACATCGGAATAAATTCACAATAACTGTTACCTTTACCTCGCGTGAAAGTCTTGGTAACCAGCAAACCTGTTTGCCACCTTATGCACTACGTTTTCCACGTAGCTCTTTGGCTTACGTCATGGATATATATAGGCGTATTATTTCCCCTCTTACTCCTTGTGTCACGCTCGGCGAACGTGATACTTGATTCCTTCATGAAAGATGGCAAATTCATAGTGCAAAAAGAACATGTGATGAGAAATATGATCGTTTCTGCAAACGAGTGTGGGGTATCGAGGGAACCGAAGAGAAGCCTTCTACTTTCTCTACCACGCACATAAAGTAGAGAAAGGATTGCGTTCGATCCAAAAAGTTCGAATGGAGATTTAACTGAAATACCCTTTTGAGCTTCCATGAATAAACAGAAGCATTTTTAGACGCATAAATTTCTCGCGGGTTACGTGTACGTTGTGTCTGTGCGTACGCGCGCGCGCATAGCCACCGGCGCAAATTATCCTTGGTTCTTTTAGTTGCAATGTGATTATTTTCATGGAATTTCCCCTTCCAAGAAAAGCTGTTTTCATAGAATATATCATTTAATACAAAAAAGGGTTAATGTTTTGATGTTGGTACAACATGACTGAATTAATAAATGAAGTACAGTAGAGGACCAACAGTACCTCGGATAACACGAACTCTGTCAAAAATCGAGAGGGAAACGTATGGCGAAATGAATGAAAATGTGATCAAAGATGTGAAGAAAATGAATTTACTGTATTATCAAATGGAAAAATTTGATTTAAATACAAATGAAAATAAAATAAAAAAATAATAAAAAAGAACACCTACAGCACGTACATATGTTATGTACAAAGACTGCCAAAGAAAATCACACTGTACCTTCGGTCTAAGTCACATTATCGTTGTGCGAAGGTGTGGCCACTTTATTGCTTGCTTTAGGCAACGCACCCTTGCACCGTGGCCTAAACCAGCCACTGAAATGTCCAGGGCTACGTACAACGATAAATAATGTGACATAGACCGGAGTTGCAAAATGCTTTTTTTTGGCGCTGTCTGTACATGTTCCAGCTATATGCTTTGCGCGGCACAGTTCGTGATGCGAAACCTCGGTTAACTCAGAACTGCGTTAGTCAGGGCTCGGATAACTCGGCTCTGTTGTATATATATTCAATCGTGTGGATATGATTAATTTGCAATCCTCTGCATTTTGTTAATGTTGTATTACATTAGGAGAAAACTATAGCAATAATTATAACAGAAAAAATGTAGATGTCATGAAGATACCTACAGCTGTCACCTTTTTTGTGACAACTCTTTCTGAAATAGTTTCTATTGTCAATTCGATTTTTCTTTCTTTCTTCACTATTTTAGGCAATGCATATTTCATTAAATCAGTGGATTATTTGGACTGGACTGATCCCCTAAACCCACATGATTATAAACTTTATTACATTTCATATCCAAACTTTAAAAAGTTTCAACACATGACAAATCTGTGTTCTGTCTACTCGGCCCCTGTACTGCTGAACTTGTCCAGCCAGCATTCCATGTGTCCCTTGCCGCCAACAACAAACCAATCAGCTCGCTTAAGACTAGCTGCAATGCACGTTTTCCTCTAAGTATAGCATATCACTCCTATATGGTCGGATTCGCGTTATTTAAAATCAAACGTCCTATGGCCCGATCGGAAGTGCAAGACTTCCACTCCTTCCGAGAAGGGAGCCTGCTACACGACTCTCCTGGAAGCTTCCTCCGGTGGCGGGTAGCCTTCCTAAACGTTCGTTACATTACGCGAAGCTTCTAGTTATGTGAATGTAGCACATCATAATTAAATAATGTCGCAACAGTTTCATTACTGCTGGTCCCCCTGAGAAATATCACTGCATAAAACTGGTTTCAGCTTACTATATTCCTTTATTGCCATGGCTCCTGTGAGGAAATATATTGTGACAAATGACAGATCTAACTATTTTTATGTCACTTTATTTCCCTTAAAAATTGAATCACAGTTCACAACTTGTGACCTTGTAACTCACAGCTGTTCTGTTCTATCGTAACCTTGACACAAAACACTGCTTAACTGTACCTACACAGCTTTTCCTCCTTTTTTTAAGATGATGAAGAAATTTCTACTTCAGTGAAAACTCCTTATAACTGAGATCACCTTATCTGAATTAACACCTCAAAAAAATAATCAGTCAGCCCTTCATTAACCACTGATGAAGATAGAAACTTCATTAACATACACAACATTAGTATTAGGAGCCTTTCTTGACATAGGTGTCTTATAATATGCAGTCTGAATCCAAACCTAGCAGCTGGAAAGCATGAGATAAAGGTATATGACACCTGTTGCAGGTGGATAAATGTTGTTCTAGGAACTAGAATGATTTGGACTACCACGTTCAGTGAAACCATGCATAGGAGGCTGACAGGAAGGAGTTCTCTTCTATAAGATCTGGTTACAGATAGTCTTTAGATAGCAAATTAAACTGGAACCAACCTGTATATTATAGTGATCCTGTACAAAGACTGGTACAGGGGACAGAGGTGGAGTGTTGGAAAAACATAACGGCCCAAACCACCAATGATGTTATGACTTTACTTTGCTGTGGTGACACCCATACTCATTTATGGCTCATTAATATGGTGCCCAAAAGCTTTTAATGATAAAACTTTCCAAAGTTCAAAGACCTGATCTCTATGTACAGCAGTTACCATAGAAAACCTCTTCAGCTTGCCACTTCTTGGTGACAAAACACTAAGTTACAACTGATGCAAGTCAGGGCAAAGGTATTGAAGGCAATGAAATAACAGATACGCTTGTAAAGAAAGGATCTACATTTGCATTTACTGGACTGAACCAGTATTTGGAATTCCAATAACCATAGTCTGATGAGTAAATAAATGAAGAGTAAAAACAGCTACCATCAGCCTTGGATACCTGCAGCTGGAAGCAAACACAAGGTTATAGTGAAGAAGTCAAACTCTTCATTACTGTAATGTCCTAAGGTTCAATAGAGTGCAGAGCAGATAAATAATTTTTCTCCTAATGAGTCAAGTGTAACCTTAAAAAAAAGTAGATGGAAATGGCAGAGAGGCAGCACAGCTATACCAAAACAAGTACCCTCACACATACCAACTTCGGGCATTTGTGTGATCATGGTTCCTTACAGACAGACAAATTTGCAGGGAGGCGGCACACTATGCATACACCACATTTGGAGGAACAGCATCTACAGAATATTGAGACCAACCCTAGTACAAGTTCCAGGCAAGTGATCCGCCAACATGGTATAAGCCAAAGTAGGATTATGTGTATCCTGCATATCTGCCATTATCCCTATCATCTGCAATGAGTGCAGTGGATTTTCCTCTACAGGATTTTGTAAACGGTTTTTGTACCAGACTATCCCGATTGCGGGATTTCTGTCTTCAGTCCTCTTTACCGATGAAGCAACATTTACCAGAAATGGCATTATCAATCTGCATAATCCTCATCTGTGGGCTACAGAAAATCCTCAGGGATTGGTTGAAGCATCTCTCAGCATAAATGTTTGGGTACTGATTCTTGGCAACCACGTATTTGGACCAGTTATTATTCCACAATGCCTCAGCAGCGGAATGTATCTGGACTTCCTGCAGAATTCTCTGCCTGGTTTGCTTGAGAATGTGCCTTTGGCAATAAGACACATTATGTGGTTTCTACTTGATGGAGTACCACCCCACTTCCGCATTGCAGTTCACCAATCTCTCAACATCTTCCCCAGACATTGGACAGGACATGGAGGCCCTTTGCATGGCTTGCTAGACCACAAACTTAAATCCCCTTTGGGGGCATCTCAAAAGCGTTGTGTATGCTGAGAGTTCCTGATGTGTAGATGCTTCAACAGTGTGTTCATGATGCCTGTGATGCCATTGGGAATCTGGAGCATACAAAAGAGTGAGGCAACCCACGATACAATATGAAGCCCTCCCATGAAGCCTTCTTTGAACATCTGTTGTGACGTGGATGCGATTCAACTATGTACTGTGTTCTGGGATGATTTGTTGTCCTTGCATATGCACTGTCCATTTCTGGACACATGTTCATAGGATCTTTTTTCCTCCATTTCCAGTAAGGAATCACTCCCTGCTGTTTTTTTGTTTTATTAAAGCTCATCTGTGTATACTTTGCAATAAAGAGGATGATATTGCCTCTCATATCACTTGAAGAAGAGATTCTTCAGAATAATCTAGTGAAAAATGTACCTACTACCTTCATACAAGGTATTATAAAATTACTTTTATTTGTTAATAATGTAGCCAATTAGATAGATCACATCAGCACCATCATGTGCTGGCATTTCATCCTGTAGTTCTTTTACATGCCAGTAAATCTACTGACGTGGAGGTGTTGCTTTTAAGCACACATAAAAACCATCAGTCTGGGCCAGCTTTGAACCATGAGCTTGGGATCAGTAGGCCAGCACCTAACAGAGCCAACCAGACTGACATACAGGGTTTTGGTTTATCCACATGGAAATTAAGTTGAGAGAGGAACATAAGAGGCTTTCAGACTGCAATGTTAGGGCTGTATAAGCCTAACCTCAATGTTTACAATAATGTAATCCAGGATAGCCTGGATCAGTATGGTGAAGATATGAAATTAGCTTTGGATGCATAAGATGGCTATTTAAGCTAAAACAACTAATTTTGTACTCAAAACAGCATTTTAGAATATTGGATGTGGAAAAATGACATTCAGAAAATTGCAGATTAGAAAAGTAATAGGTACCAAAATAAGCATTTTAAGGGCAGGAACAAGGAAGGATTCATAGATGCATTATAACAATAGGGATGCTGCATGAACATAATTGACCTTTTTACTGTGTTGTCGGACACATTGAATCAAGGTTTGTTAGGCACTGAAGGGAAACTTGGTATGCACTTTCAATTGAAGGAACATGTTCTGTCATCTGTTACGACTGTTAAGAAGTAGGTTGAAAGAGCTACATATATTAAGTTTCATTTGCAGCTAAAAATACAAAGGCTTGCTTATGCATTTCACTACAAGGGTAGAAATTATTTTAAATATAAAAGGTATCTCAGCAAGGAGAGGTCACCTAGTGGAAAATATCTCAGCAGTGAAAGGATTAAAATCTGACTTCATGAAACATTCTCATTTCCCAGTCAAAATGAAATGTAACATACAGGACAAGCATGAATATAGTGTCTGAACAAATGATACACAGTAAGAATCTTAATTATTACATATGTATACTCTTTGTACTGACAAAGGGTACCTACCATACCAAACAGTAGCCTTCACAACACAAATCTAGTATTCAAGACCAAATACCTAACGACAGTGATTGTTACTGTACAAGAACGTACATTATTTACATCTGACATGCCGCAAACAGGTTTCACATTTGGAGATTCTAACATGTTGAATTTAATGTGGACAAGTATATCACGGTAAGAAAGTCTTTGTGGTCCCTTGTTCTACAATTTTCTGCATATTGTTTCTCCACACCCAGGATAGCCAACCCTCTTAATTAGGTATTTTATTTGTGCATTCATTGAGGTAAATCATGTAAATCTGGGAAAAGCCGAGAGTATTTCATAGTATTGACCAGGCTATTACATTGAAAAAACTATTAAAAAGAGCACAAGGAGCTCATAGAAGTATTATAATAAAATCATTTTTAAAAAGACAATAATAAAAATTCCACAGTATTGGCAAATGGTCCTTCTATCCATGCTTTTAGTCAGATAACTCAAACTATTGACATTTGCATAAATTTACGTTATTTTCCATCCTTCAGAACCAAGCCATAAAGTTAAAATCTTTTTTCTGGTGGTCAGAGGTATCATCTATTGGTTGTCTATGAGACAAAAGCCAAATACTTCTGGCAGCATATTAAACTACTAGAGTGGAGATGCAATCAGACTGCTTAAACTTGTTCCATCTTCTAATTCTTTAAT
Source organism: Tenodera sinensis (assembly GCA_030765045.1). Lineage (NCBI taxonomy): Eukaryota > Metazoa > Arthropoda > Insecta > Mantodea > Mantidae > Tenodera > Tenodera sinensis. Next base: position 61,463,416 of record CM060971.1, on the reverse strand, counting down.
TTACAAGCAATATTATTATACAAGTGCTTATTAAGAAAATATGTGTTGCACTCTCATGACCTTCTCTATTCTTGTACTAACTGTTCCTATAAACTTATTTCTCTATCTTCTTCATGTTAGTTGAGATAAGTATTTGTAGAAATTATCTTATTGGTAATTTTCTTGTAGGTGCAAGGGGAATATGGGAATACAGTAGACTTTGAGCAATAGTTGAATCATTTAAAGCCGGTTGCTACATGAAGGCTTTGTGTTTTAATGAGACCTATGTTTTTTGTACAGTAAGATTTGGTCTATCTCTTACAGCTTACCAGTTATGCAAAAGTAATCATGAGTAAACACAACTACATGGATTTAAGCAAGAAAATTTAAATTTTACATTTCATTTGCCATAAAAATATCTCAAACATTTTAATCAAAATTGTTAGAGCCATTTTTGAGAAAATCAAAGCTTTTGGAAAATTTTCCATGTAAAGGATAGTTTGGGGTGGAGGAATTTTCTTCAGAATCTTCATGTCACATACTTAAACGATATTAAACTTAAATACCAACTTTGGTTTTTAACCAACTTTTCATTTTTAAGATATGCTGTTCACACACACGTGCGTGAAGATTTTTTTCTAAAACTACCTTTTTTGAATTCAGGGGGCCTCAAAACATATTTTCAGTGAACTGTCAACATCATATTTTTGGGTTGAATGCAATTCTTGCCCTACTTACTCTACATGTTAGAGAAAGTAAAAGAGGTTCTCAGACCTTATTGTTAATATATGTTAAATTAGAGGCCTACAGATTTATATTTATTACAAAATATTTAAAAGAAATTTGAACGTGTATGTAATTTATGGTTATCATTCATCTTTTCTTAGCTGCCATAACTTCACCTATTCTTTCAGACATTCAAGCATTCACTGTTTTTGGGATTGCATAAAGTTCAATTCGAAGGATAAAATTGATATGCTGGCATATTTTAGGATTTTTGGTAGATTGCACTACCTAGTACGTAGTTTAATTATTCACTTAAACTACTGTCCTAGATGTCAGAGAATACCAATCTGACAAGATTTGAGTATAAACATAGATTTTACTTGTATGGTTGCTATAGGCAACACATGAGCATTACTTAAAGTATAGATACACACTATGTTTTTGGGTGGCGGGGCAGGAATGCTTTTTCCTTTCAACAGTCTTTTGATTGATATTTTCAGTAATGTACAAAGCTGTCATCTTGTATTCTGTCTTGTAAATAGTAAGGCTATGCTGGAAATGTGTTACAGCATACAATATCTAATAGATAAATCTATCCACAGTTATAGGAGTAGCTATATTTTCAGTACCATAAAATTTGAATGAAAAGGCTGAAACATGAGAACTTTAATAGAGGTATTATTTATTACCACACCAACTGCAAGTGTTGTATATTGTATTTGTCACTTTCATATATATGCAGATACCAATGTATTTAATATTAATGATATGTGTTGTACAGTGGGACTTCAATGAAGGACAGGATGTCATCACCGGAGTTCTGTAAATTAAGAACTACTAAATATATGATTTTCTAAACAATATATAGCATTACATATACTAATTGCTATTTTAGAACTTGTTTTCATCAAATAAAAACAAAAGACAAAAATAATTTCTATATAAAATATAAACTAATTTTTTAAAATGCAAACTGAAGTTTCACATTAAATAGAAATAGGAAGGAGGACAGGAAATAACCCATATATGTATCTTTACTGGAGAAAATACACAGCTACTGAGGTAAAAGGAATTGAAACTGAAGGGAAATTAAGCTAAATTTAAGTGAAACTAATAAATAAATTAAACAGCTTTAACAATTGTAAAGCATATGCTCAAATCAAAATAAATATTTAATATTATCCTTTAATGTTGTACCTTACACAGAATGCAGCACTGAGGCATTACTACTGCAATTTCTGTATATACATTGATGAATCATTTGTAGAAAATTTGTAAGCTACTATATTAACATTAACATTTATATGAAATTCCTTTCAAAATAACAGATCACATGGATTAATGTTAACAATACATTCTTATACAACATTAATTTATATTTTATTCAGTACAACTCAAATTTAAATTTGCAATAGGCACTTGACATAAAAACATTAGCAGGTAAAAAAAATCTTTTTAAAAATTCTTAGGCATCAGCTGGAAAAAGGAATGAGACATCAGCATAAAATTGCCAGTACTTAATAAGTAAGTGCTGACAAATATGACAGCTTTGGACCAGTTTACTGGAATGTATTACTGCAACAAGCAGTATAATGCTAATTTGTACACTTACTATACAGGGCTTACGTTCTGCTGCTTAATTCGTTACAACAATAACTAGGATGCTCTGATAGCACAAAGTTCCTTCTCTCTGTCTAGGCTGCCACAATCAGCAGTAGCTGTTGCAACTAGCAATATCAGACTATGCAAATAAGTCTCTAACTTAGAAAGCCTTATCACGTGGCAAGTCTTGTATGAATGGAATGGTTTAGCTCTAACAATATCTTTTTAAACATTTGAAATACAACAGTTAAATCAAACAGATACTGGTTTTAAAGTCTTGAGGAGCTTTATATATTTTTTGTGTAAAAGCATGTTACAAATAGCTGAGCAAGTATGTTATAGTATACACAGCTTAAATTTTCTTGTAGTTAAATGTATTCAGTGCACTAAGGTGCACTTGTTTACGTCATAATAGACAATGTTTATGACTGTGAATAATACAGCACACTTAACTTGTAAACCAGCAGAAGAGAATTTTTAAATTAAAGTGACAACATATATTTTGCTAAAGAGATAAGAAACCTTAGCCAATGGCAAAATTAAAAAAATGTTTTAAAGCCACCAAAGATTGGAAAGAGTAGAGTGAAACTGAAAATTCAATGCCATGATTGGGATTTGAATTTTTCAGTCTCACTCTACCCTTTCCAATCCTGTCCTGCACATGGCTATTGTGTGGAGGAAGAGTATTAATTACAGCTACCAAAGATACTTGCAATATCATTTGTTCAAATTATGCTTCTACTAAGAAAGGATGCACAGTGCTGTGGCCGAGTGGTTAGACTGTTCGCCTGCCACCTAGGCAGCCCAGGTTCGATCCCAGGGATCCACATGTGGTATTCAGGTGGATGAAGTGGCATCTAGGTGGGTTTATTCTGTAAATGGGTTCTCCGGTTTTCCCTGTCACTCATTCCACCAAGTGCTCCATCATCATCTTTCCATTCATTGATTTTGCCAGCATTTCATGTCATTCTCTTTCTCACTATCATATCTGATGCTGAGTTGACCATCAACTTCCAGGTCTTCACTCTGTCCGTAGATTCTTCTGCTCCCCGACAGGCATCTGACCTTAGGCACTGGCTTGTAAGTCCTAGAGGGTGTAAGCCCTCCGTAAGGGAAAGGCAATATGATACAATGTAAGAAAGGATAATTTATTCAAGATCACTTCTAAAATTTTGTTGAACAGAAAAACCTTTAGGTAATAAGTATCATTACTGTTCGGCTACATTTGTTCATATTTTAATAACAGTAATTTATTTGACTGTTCTGTAGACTTTCAATGGAAGTATTTAAATGTTAAAAGCAGCAAATTTTAAGACACCTACAAAAGTAGTGATGGTTCAGTAAATAATTGGTACTGACATAAACAAAGGTCAAAATATAAGAACATTTTACGTATTCTGTTTTCAGTTGCTATTACAGAAATAGCATCAAACATTTTCCTTTCACCTTAAACTCCACACACTCACTCATTCAAATATTTTCATTAACATCCTAACAGGTAAGTAAAAGGCACAAAAGCACTTACCTACGTTTTTAGATGGTGTATGTCAAAATTAATTTACCTTCTAAAACTACTGAAAAAGAATGTTACTAATAATGTAATGAGCAAGCAAAATTAATATCTTCCTCATCCTAAATCATACTGTAAGATTTTGGTCAATATCAGCAGATTCCTATTTGATTTCACTACTTTCTGAAAATGAATACCTACATACTGCAAAGGCTAATAAACTATGAGGCTTTCTTTCTCATGACTTTGTAACAGGATAATAGGGAAACCTTAGTCTTGCTGCCCCTTCAATGCAGATCAGACAATCCACTGTACAATGTGTTGTCACAAAACTAGCTAGGTTAAAAACTAGCTGAAATTTTCGGTAGACTTCAAAGGTAATGTCGCCTTTAAGTACAATGCTTACTAACATTGTGAAGTTTTTTGGAAGAAAATAAACAGAAAAATCAACCTATTGAAAATGAATGCAAATGCCCCCGTACAGTAACAGTTAAAACCACACTGCCTACAGTGCATAGTGTCTCTCAAATATGTTCACTAGTTCCACACAGAATGAAATGTCTTCAGTATGAAAATCGAAGTATTCACACATAGTTGAACTTGTACAAGAATTTGGGAGTGAATATTTTACTGTAAATGTTTACAGCATTGAATGAAGTTAATGAACTATGTTATCTACACGTTCATGTGTCGACTGTACCTTGCCTCCTTTGTGTTGTGATCATGAGACAGACTGACCCCCTCCCAATTGCTATAGTCCAAACTCTGCAACTCTTCATTCTCTGTATGAAGGTTCGTTCCCTAATAATAACAATGATAATAATAATGTTAACTTTTATTAGTAAAAGAGACTAGACACTTCTTTAATACTTCCTATCCAGTCCATCTTATTCTATAGTATCCTTCAAAACATAAAACTCTGCCCCACTCCTCTACCAAAGATGGCATTACTTTGAGGTGTGGGTTTTACAAGGATTGCAGTTTAAACATATAAAGAAACCACAAGACGGCTACATTGCCTCTCATCCTGTTTATGAGGGTTGCCTTTTGTTTGCTCATGGTTATTTCCCAGTGGTGGTCCTCCTTTGAGGCTTTTTAAGATTTGCAAAAATGTATACTATGATGATTATATGAGTGGTCAAACAGAACATGGGTGTAAGATGTTGTTAGGAGTGACTGCAGGAATATGCAATTGTTTCAGGCATTCAGTACTGGAACCCAACTGTACTTACATTAGAACTCACAGTTTGCATATAAACTGTGGAAAGAGAACTATTTCCCATTTTGAGTTCTTAATTTTCTACAAGAAAACAATCACATAAATCCCTACCTGCTAGCAAAAATATACTTCTTAGTGGATAACTGTATACAAGTTTTAGTCCTTTTTTTTATACTGCAGTTAAACAAATCACAAATGTCTCTTCTATATTAATTGCTCAATGGAAGTTGAAATTTAATTTTATTTATGGACACTATTTAAGTGCTATGGTTTTTAGCACCCCATTATATGTTGAGTGTGAAAGATGTTTAATTTTGCTCAGAGGCCTCTTTATCAGGGTTGAGGTTCTTTTGCATACTGTGCGTCTACAAATGGGACCACAGGCTTTATTTTCCTTCCAAAGGAAGCTGTCCCATTGCCCTCCACCATATTTGAACCTGTGGCCTCAGGAATTAGAGGCTAGCACATTACCCTTAGACCACAGAGGTGAACAATTGCTTGCTTTTGGCAAATATATGTAATGTAACAATAATAAGTAATATAATAAAATCACTCACACACACACACACACACACACACACACACACACACACACACACACACACACACACACACACACACACACACACATACATACCACACACACTCGCACACAAGAAATCTTTTGTAACATGCCTTTTCCAAAAAGAAAGCAAATATGTTTCTGGTCCAAAAATGTGGCCAATTATTGTCTAAATTGCACAAATTTCTCAAGACTTGTCACATTCATAAAGCATTTTGCATTAACAATTTCTACGAAATATAATGGAAAAAGAACACCTTTTTCCCTTGAAAGGAATGCAGTTGTTTTGTAATTTAAATTGCTTTATAAATTTATAGGTACACAAAATATTACTACTATACCCCTCAGTAATAAAAGAACATCTAATGTAGAGATATTACGTTGCAGTTACAGTTCTATTCCAACTCTATCTCACATCTTCTTAAATGCAATGATAGCTTAGGAAACTCCGCTAGCATCTTGGCTGGCAGATTCAACCAATAGAAAGAAACCAACTTTTCAGCAAATTTCATGGGCATTGAATAAACCCATAAGCTTCAGTTCCTTCAAGTTGCATGTCAAATAACATGAGCATAAATAAAGCACTTTGTATCCTTACACTTGTTTTCAAAGCTTAGTTATGTTGCTATTTTGGTCAAATGCAATACATACATACATCAAATTAATTAACAGACAAGAATAAAAACTCTGGATAATTAACAAACACATCATGCTTTTTGTACATACTATGCTGTCTAAACACATTATAAGCACAGAAAGTCACTAAATTTGATTCCAAACTAGTGTTAAAAGAGCCAATACAACTGAAAAAGCATAACAAATCAGTTGGTCTAGAACATTTCCTCTGTCATCTGAGATCTATAAGCTTATTCTTATTTGTTGAAAATCAAAATCTCTTCTGCCATACCAAATATCTGTTGAATACTACTTCTAGCACATTCTATTAGATCTCTAAAACTTTGATTACTTATATTGCTAAATCATACTAGTATCACCTTTTAAAAGAGTGGGAGGGGGGGAGTCAGTGAGGAAGAAAGGGCTACAAATTGCTAGGAGGATTGTTCAGCCTGCGCTGAAGGTCCATTGCAACATCATCTACAGATATGAGCTTATCTATTGGAATGCAGGACAGCTCACCACCAACAGTGGGTGGTTGCATCCACTTCTCCTTAGCTTTATTCTCTGCTTCTCGCTGAGAGGCTTCCCGTGCTCTGCGCTCCTTGAGTTTCAGTGAAAATATTGCTACGCTTCGTGCTCGTTTCATCAAGCTTTGCTTTACTCTTGTTTTCTTAGCTGCCGCAGCAGCAGCTGCTGCAGCTGCTAGTTCATCAGCTTTGGAAGGAACGGTTGGAGTAGTAGCTGTGGAAGATGGTTGGGTAGCAGCTGTTCCAGAGGTCAGATTAGTTTCATCACCTTCCTGACTTGATACAGTACGACTGCTATCTGATGATGCCTCTTTCTCTTTATCCTTTTCCTTCTCTGGAGAGAATCTAAATTTTGGACGGGTTCTAGCAGCAACCCAAGGAGGAGCAGAGCGCAACAAATCTGAATCTGATGAAGCTGCTAGATCTTTATGTGCAATACAGTCTGTGCTGCGACGAAGATCTCCACCTGTAGCCTTTGTCATTTCTGGTTCACTACCTTTCCTTGCTGGATCTAACCCCAGTTTCCGTGCCCAGTCAACTCCTCCATGTGGTCCAATAGTCAGATTGTAACCTAGTGATTCTCTGTCTGTACCTAACCATTCATGCATTTGCTTCTTAACTGCACCATGGGAGGTAACGTTATCTTCTGGTGGAGCAGTAACTGTAGGAGTTGCAGGATCTTCCATAGGAGTTGCAGCATTCTCAATGACTGGAGTGGGAAGGTTCTCTTCAGCCAAAGGTGTATTACTCCCAGCTACATTATTAGCTTCTGGACTTGCTGTTACAGTACTAGCTTCATTAGCAGGAGAAACAACAAATCTGTAAATGAATGAGCAGCATAAATTTTAAGCAACTATTTTAGTAGTTATTCTTTCTTGCTGAAGGAACACTTCAATGAGAAAAATACAAATATCTGTACAAGGTGATCAGAATTATTCAGACTTTCCCTGTAGGATAATGTGAATGCTAGACATTTCAATTTACTTTGAAGAGAAGACGCAAGACATCCTACTGGACGACTCAAGAACTAAGAAAACCCACACAGTATATGTGCCAAACTACAGAGTTCCACACTACTCACTTCATGTGTTAAGTACATGAAAATCATAAGTGAGCTCACTGTTTTCATGATTGGGACTATTTGCAATGTGGAAGATGATTCAAGAAACACTTGTTATGATGCTCATGCTCTGTATATGAACTTTTCCTCTGTTAGCTCCAACCGACAATGTAAATTTCTGGACTATTGTAATAATATTAAAGAGGTAGCTTGGATTTGCTCTTAATATTTTTCTGTAGAATATTAAATTTTTTCTTAAAAGATAGCTCCCAAATTTTTCTTTTTATTTTATACTGATAACAGTATAAAATAAAAATCAGGAGGAGGGTGATTATCACCCAGAGATCAACAAAAAGAAATTAAAATATGTTTTATAAAAATGAGTGCAAGCTTGACTGATCTTATTACCCAAGCCCAATTTGATTTAGCAACAAAGTTTGAATCTCACCACATTAAAGTCTGTCAGCAGCCGATTTCCAGTATTGGCCAAGAGACAGTTTCAATTACTGAGCTCCTTCCGACAAGGTACCTGTATTGGTTCCTGGTGGTCTTCTCTCACTATAACAAAGTGTCACTTATGACTAGAGCTAGGATTTGTATGTAAACACATATTCTTATTCTTTAATTATATTTAAGTTAAAATGGTAAATGTCCATGAATTAGGGCCTTAGCTATCATATAATGACATGTTATTGTTACATATTTAAGCATAATGACCTTGTTTTTACATATTTTTTTACCTCGTTTATGTAAAATTATGTATTCTGCCTCTTATTGTAAAAAGAAAAAAAGTTATTTTTTCAATTGAAATACAGTAACCTGATTATCTGTGTGTGGATTATTTGTATGCAGATTATCCGAGCATCTTTGTACAGAACAAATATATATACAGAGTGTCCCAAAAACACTGACAATGCTTAGTGTGTTGTGCGGGATGCCAAACTGATCGGTTTTTGAATGGGATCCCCTGTCCAAAAATGCATGGTTTGGACGTTGTAGTGCATCGTAGTATGAGATGGGTGTACATTCACATTTTGTCAATAAACCCTACATCAGGCTGTCTACATTACAAACAGGTTTTGAACTGTGTACCTCCTTGTAGTGCATCACAGTGTGAGATGGGTGTACATTCACATTTTATCAATAAACTACATCAGGCCGTCTACATTACAAATAGGTTTCAAACTGTGTACCTCCTATGTCATTGCAGAGCCTATATCGGCGGTGGTGAGCCTCACATAACCCAATGCATGTGACTGTCTTTGAAAATTTTGAATCGCTCGAGGTCCTCCACTGACGTTACAGGAGTCCATACACCATGCTCTTCATACAACTCCACAGAAACTAACTGAGAGGTGTCACATCTGGCAACTGTGCTGGCATGGAACTAGTCCACCCACGCCAATCCGTTGATTTGAATACGCGAAGTTGAGCTAATTGCGCACATTTATATAAAAGTATGCTAGAGCTCATGTCCGCCATTTCCGCAGTTGTGTATCGGTATGTGTCACATTGCTGTTAAAAAGTTACTGTATTGGTAACTGCACAATGCAGTGGGATGCGCACCAAGGACTCTATGGAGGAATGTAGCGCATGCACAGGAATGTTATTATGCTCAAGTTGTTCACCCCAGTATACAGATGTCAAAGATGTTGCATATATTCCATATTAAGATACTAAAACAAATGTTATTAAATTGTCACAACCATTCGTTGTCAAATTTTGATGCTCTCCAGTGTCCAAACTGTGCGTTTCTGGACAGAGATTCCTGTTTGAAAACCAATCAGCTTGCCATCCTGCACAACATACTTTGTGTTGTCTGTATTTTTTGGGACACATTATATATAAATAAACAAACAAAATACAGTGCCAATTAGCTTATATCAATGCAATTTTGGATTCATTCATGACAGTATTTTGAAATTAGACTCGTGGCATACCACTGAAGCAATCTTGTAACAAACAAAAAATATATATATATATATTTGTTGTTTAATAATGCTGTCAATTGCCAGGATCACATCAGTGGCGCTGGTGTGTCGGAATTTTGTCCCACAGGAGTTCTTTTACATTCCAGTAAATCTACTGACATGGAGCTGTCATTTTTAAGCACACTTAAAAACCTTCCGTCTGGGCTGGATTTGAACCTGTGACCTTGGCATCAGTAGGTCAGCGTCTAACCAACTGAGCTATCCAGACCAACAGGAATCTTGCAGCATTGTGGAAAATGTAAAATCCAAATTTAGGGCAGCTGAAGGGATGCTTGGGACACTAGTAATGAATAAATTTGAATCTGTTAAGGAGAGAAACCCTGGTTTCTCAACATTGATAGCAATGTGCAAGATCCCCGGCAGCAAAGAGGAGAAGCCTGTAGACAATATCTCTCCTGTAAAGTTTAATCTACTTAAATTTGCACCAGCAACTTCCTGTGATGTGGAGAGGTCATTTTCTGTATACAAAATATCTCTGATCGGCAGCATTCCATGACACTGGAAAACTTGGAGACGTATCGGATAGTTCATTGCAATTCAAGTGGTGTAAATACAGTGGGTTCTACAGAGTAATATTTAGAGGACAGATAGTTTAAACAATGACAATGAAAATTAAAACAATTGTGAATATTCATAATAATGGAATTGATTTAAGTTTGCTAGAATATGGACCATATTCTGCATGTTTATATTACATAAGAATCCTAGCCCTTATACATAAATAAGTTATAGTAAGTTTAAATCAGATTGTAAATGTATGTATAGCAGTAAATCTCAGGAGTGTTAACTTTGTAGTATAAATAGTGTGGCAGCCCTGTAATATTTGTATACAGTAAACTCTTGGTTTAATGGACCTCTGTTCAACAGACTTTGGATTTAACGGACTAAATTTGGCATTGGTAATAAAATAAATGTAAATGAAATTTAGAAGATCTGTGATGATTAAATTGTGGCATTCCGTTGTTTGTCTGATCGAGAAGGCTAGTTCAGCGTCTTGGGCTACATCGTGAAAGTTTGTGTACACATCACGTGCTCAAGAGCTCACATGAATCTTAGCTTCAGTCTGAATTGGGTATTCTCTGGGCATTCCCAGGTTACCAGATTCTAAATAATGAAGAGATCACTGCAAGTGTTCTACAAGAGGATGAAGATGATGACAGTGATGATGAATCTTTGAAGTATGTACCTAAACTACTCATAATAAGAGACCACGTGGATGATGTGATTTCTTACGTGGAAAGATCTTCAGAACCACAAGTGCTAACCTATTATGAACATTTTAGACAGTTTCACTCCTCAATCATAAAGAAGTAATATTCAAGTGGGAAGCAAATGAGTAATTGACCTTTTTCAAACCCACAACTTCACAGGGAACGACTTTTAACCAAGAGTAAATCATATAAAGTAAATGGTATGTACCAATAAAACAGTTTTAATTGTTTTTGCTTCATTTTCATTCATTTTGCGATTTAATGGACTTTCAATTCTTCGGGCCCCTTTAGATCCGCTAAACCGAGAGTTTACTGCATTGTAATAAATGTATTTGTTATTTTGTGAAGTAATCCTAAAAATGTTTGACAGAAGTGCTTTATATAAATTACCTTTAATGTTATATATTTCAACTAAGTTTTAAACTGGAACCTCTCTCTCTCACTCTCACTCAGTGAGCACACAGACATACGCGTATACCTCACATTCATTCACTTTCTCTCTCTGAATCTGCAACAGTTGTGAACTGTTTCTTACTTACACATGGACAGGTAGTGATCCACATAGTGAATGCACCTAAAACTTTTAAACTGCTCCAAGAACCAAATTTTAGCCATTGTTATACTATATTAACAACAGGCCTATAATTACTTCTCACAAAAATCACTATGGAGTAGCCCTTCCAATTAAAGAACTTATTGATGGCAAGCAAAAAGAAATTTACAACTTAGCATATTTAATTAATTTACTTACCTCCATTCATATCCTCCACTCCAACCATGAAGACTAAACTTTCCAAAGCCATTAGGTATAAAATGTCTCTCTTTGTCTTTTTATAGCTACTGCACTTCCTCTGAACTATCTAGCAGCAGATTATATTGTCATTTATTTACATTTAAATAATATCATACAAAACAATTTGTGGGAAAGTCTGAATGAGTCAGATTACCTTGCAGTCAAACAATATTAATTCATTATTTTGTTGTCAAAAGTTATAGTATTTGTTGCGGATAACCATATTAATTTGTGCTAAATAAAAATTTTTCTTTACATTAAAATTAAAATAATAGTCTAATAGTCAGGTATTACACATTAAGTTCATTAGTGTCTAAGGAGGAGCCACAGCCCCCTGTGGCTCCCCTTTGCGATGCCCGTGGTGGAAGATGTAACAGTTATGTCAACTAATGAAATTACAATTAGGTATCCTCTAAAAACTTCCTTTTCCTTATTCAAGATGCTCTCTGGCTTCGAGCCAGGTGTAGTGATGAAAAGACATCGACGTTTTGGGAGTGTACATCTCTCTCATCTTCAGGATGAATGACTAGCAAGAGTTATGTACTGTCAGTCAGTACATAGAGAGAGATGTATACTCCCAAAACGTTGATGTCTTTTCATCACTACACCTGGCTCGAAGCCCGAGAGGATCTTGAATATGTTCGTTGCCAGGAAAGCTTCAAATCATATTTTCCTTTCCCTTTTTAATTGATGATGGTAAAGTCTTTCTTTCATTAGGTTGAATATTAATACAAATGTTGTAATCTTTGCAACACTCTACACCACAAATAGCATGAAGTGTGTGTCAGTTTCATCAAATATACATAACATATGTGATTTCTGGTGTAATCTAAATACATCCTATAGTTAGACATAATCATTTTATAGTTGGCTAACTCATTACAGGATCCACAAATTGGAGTGATTATGATATGAGATAGATCATTACTCTGCTTATTATAAGAAAATAATAATTATCCAGTATAAACATGGTTTTTCCTATCAAATTTATGAGAACCATCCAACAAGTAAGTTGAGATGTATAAAAGCAGGCTATATTATAAATATACTAAATATAATTTCAGTAAAATCACAGAAGATTATTTCCACATATCTCCAAAGTTTCTCTGAACATTTTCTTCACATTGTGCCAACAGTTTCATCAATCCGTACTCACAATGGTACTCTCTGCTGCTTCAGCCACCTGACGATAAACTTGTGAAATTATCACTTCTGAGTTGTGTCTCACCAAGATGTTCTCTATAGTGCCATGTGAACACGGCTGGCTGCATAGCAATAGCACAGGAGTTTAAAGCAAGTGTGTTTTTAATAGTGCGATTGTTGCAGTCCTTAACTGCTGTATTAATATTAGTACTATCTGTTTCACAGTGTGCAGTGTACTAACTCAGTTGCTAGTGCTAATTCTTCAAAATGCATGAAAAATATATAGTAAAACAATTAACGAAAATATAATTTTTGCAGTTGAAATAGGGGGACAAATTAGCGATAGTAAAACAGGGAAGACCCATTCCAGCTCTTCTGCACCTGCAGTGTGAGCAGAAGGAAAAGAAATACAATACTTTCTCTACTTACCAGTAGAGAAAGTAATAAGAATCCTTACAAAAGGTATTTTAATATAAACAATTATGATAAGTATGTGTGGCTGACTGGTTCATGCTTATTTGCAACTGAGAAAAAACCTTGGAATATGACAGGTTTTGCACATTTAGTGCATTTAATAACAGCTTTGGACAAACATAAGAGATCAAGAAGGTATGGAAAAACTAAATGAATTTGTTACCACACTGCAAAATATTAGAAACACAGGATTTGAAGAAACATGGTCAGAAACTATTAACATTGCTAAGAAAGGGATGAAGAAAGGCCTAGAAAGAGAAATTGTCATGAAGATGAAACCCATTCTTTGTACTTAAGGGTTTTCTGTGAAGATCTGGGCATATTAATAACTGATATTAAATTAGGATTTGAATCACAGAAACAGTTGAAATTTTTGACCTTACTGAATTCTAAACATTTTGCGAGTTACGTTAAAAATTTTCCGACAAAAATAGTTTGTGAACTGAAGAGCTATGCTTCTATTTCAATATGCTGTCTTTGAAAAATGAACTGAAAAGTGTATTATTTATTTATGCCAACAAACTTACTGCTGGTGTTTTTAAACACACTAGCCGTGTGTGGGCAAAGTTTGAGAGGTAGAACTGGAACTTAAAAATTCAATGCCACAACTGGGATTTAAACCACAGACCTTCCGCTTACCGGGCAGCTGCTCTACCACTGAGCTATTGTGACAAACTGCCAGAACGGCATTAAATTCTCAAACCAGTTCGTATTTCTCCTGGTAAACCACAAAGGCAGTCTCACATCAGAGACAAATTACCCCAATAGTGACTTACTATTGTAAGTACTTCATATCCCAGGATTAAATAACCTTCAGATGGTAATTATTATTTATTTATGCCAACAAACTTACTGTTGGTGTTTTTAAGCACACAAGCCGTGTGTGGCATTGAACTTTTAAGTTCCAGTTCTACCTCTCAAACTTTGCCCACACACGGCTTGTGTGTTTAAAAACACCAACAGTAAGTTTGTTGGCATAAATAAATAATAATTACCATCTGAAGGTTATTTAATCCTGGGATATGAAGTACTTACAATAGTAAGTCACCATTGGGGTAATTTGTCTCTGATGTGAGACTGCCTTTGTGGTTTACCAGGAGAAATATGAACTGGTTTGAGAATTTAATGCCATTCTGGCAGTTTGTCACAATAGCTCAGTGGTAGAGCAGCCACCTGGTAAGCGGAAGGTCTGTGGTTCAAATCCCAGTTGTGGCATTGAATTTTTAAGTTCCAGTTCTACCTCTCAAATCTTGAAAAGTGTATGTTCAAACCATGCAAATTATATGAAATTGAATGAACTTGATGTTGTGTACAGTGAAGTTATAAACTATGTGAACTGATTTTTACATTTCCTTCCAGTACTGCAATTGCAGAAAGATGTTCTTCAGTCTTCAAACGAAAAGAATCTTATTTAGGGGCACAAGGATAAATTCATTTGAGCAACCTGGCTCTTCTATCAGTGGAAAAAGACATACTTGTTTCATTGAGAAAAGACAATGAGGAATTGTTTTTTGACAGTGTGACAATGCAGTTTACTGGTAAAGAAAGATGGCTGGAATTCATGCATGTATATACAGGTATGATAAAATTGTTCATTTTACTTTTATAGTTTTACTATCATCATCACCATCATCATCATTGCTGTTATTTTTATTATGGATATCAGTACACTTCAAATTACAAGTTGTATACTGGGATATCGCAATTTATTATCTTTCCATGTAGTGTAGCACATTTTATCTGTCATTGATCTATCTAGTAAGATAATATAATAAAAATCATGCATATTTAAGCTAACCATGGAAATGAAGGAAAACTTAAGTTTCAAAAGAAATACAAGCATATATCTAAGCACAAAAATATATTGTGGCCTATTAATTAGACCCCGTGCAACCAGTGTTCTGCAGAATGCACGCGCTTAACGGAAGGTTAACCAACAACCCCTTATTGTATGGATCTGGTAGGCATAGTGATCCCAGCATACATTACTAGTAGATACCTTAATGCTTGCACACACAGGAACTAAATCCACCACCCTTTTTTGACAGTGATTATTGTCACAAAATAAAAATGAATACATATACTTGCCTCCCAATAACTAAACCTGAGGGGTGTACTGTTGCATCTGGAGCTGGCGTTGTGTTGGTGGATGAAAGACGTCGGCAAGCTTCTCTTCGAGAAAACTCTACCTTTGCCATCTCAGTGGCTACCCATTCTGGAATGTCTGGAATGGCGCAGGTTATGATGAACCTCAAAGTTAACATGATGTGCTAAAACATTAGGAAACAAATGGCAAAAAAATAATTGAGACAGCACTTGAATGGTAATAATGCTGCATGAATAATTTTAGTTTTACTTTCTTCACCAATGACAGACAGAGACAAAGAAATACAGAGGCTGTGGGTTCTGCTAGTGATATAATAAAAAATGGTTTCTTCAAAGACTTTTATTCCACCTTGAAAAATGTAATTAAAGTAAACATTTAATCACAATGTAGCAATTACTTTTTTGTTCACTAAAACTAGTAAATATGATGAAATGCTTTGAATACACAACCAATGGATCATTATCTCTATCAATTATTACTGCCTAGATACTTGACAAATCACAATTTTTTTTTCAGCTGGAGAACTGGGAACACCCGAGATGCACACTCTTATTAGAATCAGTATAAATTTTGCTTTACTGCTGTACAGTTACAAAATGAATTTTGTAAAATTATGAACTAAGTAAAACTGAATATACTGCATTATAATGTATATTATAAAAAAATGACATTTCCTTAAACTTTACTTCCGTGTTCCAAGAGATCTATGTATATAGGTGTCTTTAACTTTAGATAATTGCAACAACAGGTTATTAAAAGCACAGGAGGATGTCATGGTAACTTACATTACAAAATTACATTATTGTATAAAAAAAGAAGTAGCAAACCAAGAGTTTTATCTGAGATTTGACTTTTGTTATGGCAACTACATTCAACTTCAGAGAAAAATGGGTGTAGAATAGTGGCATATATTGTGGGCTATCAAAGCTATCACAAAAGCCCTATCTGAAGTAAACTAGAAATTAATAAAGTAATATAATAATAATAAGTTTATTAGCCCATAGACAATTATACAAATTGTTTCGAGCATCATCAAACTACAAATACAACAAAACAAAAATTACAAAAAGACTTAAGATAATCATATTCTATGAAATACCACTAAGTAGAGTCATATACAGCATATCAATAATAATTGCAATACAAGCCAGTTTCCCTCATGAAGAATTAGCATGTTGGATGGAATATGTCTCATTCTCTATCATTGAACAGAGGGAAGAATAGGGCTTTGGGTGCTTGCTGCAGCAGCCTTCATTACAATACAGGTAGAGAGATGAGGTGGCACAATGCAGGAATAAGCCTGCCAAGGCCTTGGAATTGCGTATCACCATATTCACACAAGCGTCTCTGAAATGTGCCGTATGAACATGAATTCTGCATAGCAATAGCACATGGAGTTAAAAGCAAGAAAGGGCATGGTTTTAATTGTGCAATTGTTACACTCCTCAGCAGCTATATTGGTATTAGCATTACTTATTTTCATAGTGTGCAGAGCACAAAACAGTTGCTAGTGCTAATGCTTCAAAATGGATAAACTATGTATAGTAAAACAATAAGTGAAATGATCATTCTTGTAGTTGAAATACGAGGATAAACTAGTGATAGTAAAACAAAGAAGGCCTACTCCAGCTCTTACATACTTGAAGTGTGAGCAGAAACAAAAGAAATGAGAATCCTACAAAATATATTTTAATACAAATGATTATGATAAGTATGCATGGCTGACTGGTTCATGCAAATTAAATAAATTATTACTGGCCATGCTTGTCTGCAACTGAGAAAATGTCCTGGAATATGATGGGTTTCACAAATTTAGTGTAGTAAATCTCAACTTTGGATAAACATAAGAGACCAACAATGCATATAAAATCTTTTACAGCATTAAAACCTTTTGACACTCAATGGACTGACCATCATTGAACTATCAGAAAAAATTGCTGACCATTGCATAATGAAAGGTTAAAGAAAATAGAAATGTACTGAACAGATTGATTGATGCAGTGCTACTTTTTGCAAAACAAGGATGTTCTTTTAGAGGGCATGATGAAAGTGTGAAGTCATTAAATGAAGGCAATTACATAGAACTGCTACAATTTCTGGCTAATTATAATGTGGCACTGTCTCAGCATTTAAAGACAGCTACCATTTTCCAAGGCACCTTAGCTCTCTACAGAATGATCTAACTGATGCTGTGCCCAGTGCTGTTAGAGATAAGATTAAGTCAAATATTGATATGGCTACTTTTATTGGACCCATGCTCAATGAAACAACTGATGTCACAAGTAAAAGTCAATTATGTACTATTCTAGGCTATGTTGATTACAGTGGCTGCTCATGACTCCTAAATTTTGGAGGGCAGCATAATATGACATTTTCAGAATCAGCTCGCTTTACATGACAGTTAATTCTGTATTTCACTAAAAATATGTGAAAAGAAAACAAAACATTTAAAGAAAAAGACTGTTAAGCATGATCTTCCATCTGTTCATTAAATGCACCCTATTTTAATTCCTACGCAATATGTATGCAGAATCACTGGCATTCATTAACAAATGAATCACAGAAAAATACATTTTTAATTTTGCATCAGCAGTCAGTCTGCATACCTGTGCAGTGAGGGGTTAAATTTTCTGTTATAACCGCCTTTATTGTTGCATGGATTTGGAATTAGTTCAATATTCAGTATTGGTCTCTGCGGATCGAGCTTCTTAAGTTGCAATTGAGATGCAAAACTCATTACACCTACACTGAGTATAATAGTTACACTGTTCATGGTTCACTGATTTATTTCAGTCCCTTTGAATATTCACACCATGACACCACTCAAAAGTGCTGCTAAAACTGCATTTTTTTAACCTTACTACTTCCAAACACAGCAAATTACATTATTACTAATCGTATTCAATGTGTCATGCTAGCAAAATTACCAACATGAATGTAGTTTTAATGTACTTTCTTGGTATCGTTTTATCGAGAATACTTATACCTTAAATGGTACAGCTACAACTAATTTATTTTCAGAACTAAATTTTGTATGTAATCAATGTAAATCATAAAATTCAATCTATAAGGAAGGAGTATGTATGATATCCAAGTGGCAGCACTGTTAGCAGTGATCATGTGACGTTGATTTGTTTCATTTCAATCAGACAGATCAGAGAAAAATTATTGCACTTTCCCCCTCCACCCGGACACTGCCTGGATCATGTTTCATCTCCACACCCCTAGCCTATAGTCGAACCCATCTCTGCACCTCTCCCCACCGCTTGTAGTTTCCTCAAGATGTGAAGATTTCTGGACAGGCGAGGTGATGTTTACCCTCTTTTTTCTCACATTCCACTTCATGTACATTTCAAATTATGAACTGTATACCTCAACATCGCAATTTATTATCTTTCCTTATAGTATGGTATAAATTATAATGTGTACTGTATTCATGCTACATTTTATCTATCTTTGATGTATCTGGTAAGGTAATGCTAATAAAAACTGTATATTTAAGCTAATGAAGCTAAACATGGGAATGAAGGAGAAATGAAGTTTAAAAAAAATAAATATAAGCATATAAGCACAAAAATATAGCAAAAATATATACTAGGCCCCGTGCATCCAACGGTGTTCTACCATGGCACACACCTAACGGAAGGTTAGTCACCAACCCCTTATTGTACAGATCTACAGATCTGGTAGACTTAGCAATAGTTCAAGTCACAATCCCAGCATACACCACTGGTATAGAAACATACAAAGCTATGCTTCCTATGCACAACTGATGCATAAAATGTATCAAATAACATTTTGTAACTAACATGCAACATTACCTTTAAAGACAGAATATTTATGATTTTGTTATATAAACATTCTATGGTATTTAACATCTTTAATACTGTTCACATTTGCAAATAAGCAGCAGCATTACAAATTCAGTGAACAATAATTAAAATTCCTATCATAAAGGTTAGAAAACCATTTCAGAAGGTAATGTTCCAGTAATCCACATTATTATAGTAAAATCTTTATGCATTTTCTCTTATTTGACATAATTTGATATCTTACAGAACCATGAACTGCACCAAATGGTCCATTAATGAGGAGGACAGTGACACAATTGAAATTTACTATCTATTCTGAAAATTAATTGAAGAACATTCACCAAGGAGGTACTTCATTTTCTATTACGTGAAATGACTTGGTAATGCAATCAGGAATCCTATCTGTAATTCATGATTTCACCAAAGTACAAAACACTGTCTCCATCAGAGAAGTATACGTTAGAAATATTATAGATAGGGACCTGTTTACTTTGCTTACCTCTAAAGCTACTATGAGAAGAATTGTCTGTGTGGTAGACATTTCTGGAAACATTCGATGTACTTGGCCTGATAATCCAATTAAGGCGCAATTGACTAAAACAGCAATGAGGCACATTACCTCCATGGCATTCTGAAACATATAACAGAGTAAATGTGTTGTAATGGGTCAGCAATTGAAAATTAATAAGCTATTGTGTAGTAGTTTCTTACATATTATCAGAGATGAAGCATTAAGGTTCCTACAAAGACCATTTTGAGTGCTACCACACCAAGAAAATTAACTCTGCATTAAATAGCTCTGCTTTAGGAAAACCTTGATAAATATTGATTGATTGATAGGTATAATTTTGTCATCCTGAATAGGAATACATACTTCTCTTTTTTTCGTTTTGTGAGAAATCAATGATACTTTATGCTGGAAGGAGAATGAATGTCCATACCTTAAGGAATGATACCCATGGAATATTGAATGAAACATTGTAGTATAATTTTTTCTTTGCTAGATTTGCTGAAATAAGTAAGTTAATATCAGAAGTTCACCATGCCCTTAAACTCCAAGTCTTTGAATGTGTGTGTGGTGATGGGTGTCTAATGCACAACAGTTAACAACCAAGTCATTCTCTTTCTAAAGAGGTAACTCAGGAACTGAGGCACAGTTGTCCATAAGTTTCTTCAATCGACAATTTTTGTTAGGTTCTATTAACTTATACCTTTGGTCAAATTTGTGATTTATAATCCTTTTTATTGATTCATAGTAAAATTTATTTATGGCTTTTTGCTCAACTTTGGACCCCCTTTTTGCTAACATATCAGCCTTCTCACTTCCTATTATGTTATAATGTCCTGAATCCACCAAAAAACAATTTGTTTGAGAAGTTGTATCTGTTGAACCATGTTATGCATTTCTTTAATTTTCTTCATCTTAGTACAAGATGTTGCATTATTGCTCGAATTGCAGCTTTTGTATCAGATAAGATGATAATACTGTTGCAGAGTTGTAACTCTGCAAATGAGGTTTGAAGGGCAGTATTAATAGTTTCAATCTCACCATCAAAATGAATAGAAATTCAGAGTCTATTCCCAGAAATTTAACATAAATATTTCATTTGTCATGAAAATATCTTAAACTTACAGTAATTTACAAAGAATCATTAGAGCCATTTCAACGTTTTTGAAAATCATTCTATATAAAGGCTAGTTCAGAGTAAAGGAGCTTTTTTCTAAAATCTTCATGTAACATTCTTGGAAAACATTGAACTTAAATACTAAGTTCAATTAAAATAGGATTTGATTCGGTTAATAACATTATCATTGTCATCATCGTTGTTGTTATTCTTGTTATTATTGTAATTATTATTATTATTATTATTATTATTATTATTATTATTATTATTATTATTATTATTATTATTATTATTATTATTATTATATTTATTATTATTATATTTATTATTATTATTATTATTATTATTATTGTTGTTGTTGTTGTTGTTATTATTATTATTATTATTATTATTATTATTATTATTATTATTATTATTATTATTATTATTATTATTATTATTATTATTATTATTATTATTATTATTATTATTATTTATTACTAAGTTCAATATTTAGCCAACTTTTGGTTATATTGTTTTACAGGTGGACAGACAGACAGACAGACACATGCACACATTGGTATGCACGCACACACAAACACAAAGATCTTTTTGTATTCTTTCTTTATTCTCTATCATATTTCCTATATATACATTTTATAATTTACTCATAAAGAAGCTTATGTTTGTGCTTAAGTCATATTGGTAATCATGATAGATGAATCTGTCATTTCAGAAAGGTCACGAGTGAGTAAATTCTGGATTTACAGGAGAGATGAAAAACTATTTAGAAGGTAAACAAATTGATTCTTTTGCTGGTAAACTATATCAGAATTGGAAAAAAAATTAATTTTAATGGCTTGATTTTTCAAAAACAATTTTCAGCCTCATGCTCTTTCTGCAATGAATACACTATTATTAACAGTAATTTACATTTAGATGTCACGTAACATTTTTATTTATTCCATACTCATTTTATTTTACAACTTGCATGTCATGTTTACAAGTTCTAAACTGTTGTATAAATGAATTTTGAATGATACATTTTTTCTTCAGAATGTTATAAACCTTCACTAACAAATTCTATATTTTTTGTTTATGATGGCCATTGTAAAATATCTGCATAAATTTGAAATATTCAAATACACAATACAGGGTGTAAATGAATAACACCGCACAAATTTTTCTGGTAATAGAGGGTTCGTAGACAATTAAATTCAGATAGGAAATCAATGGTCTATGATGTTAAGTTAATAAGTTATATGTATTCAAAGTAATTCGAGATTGCGACCAATAAACCATAACCAGAAAGAAATATATCAATATTATCCACTGGAATTGAAATAGTGCTTATTAGGAACTTAGTAAAGCCTGTCTGCTGTCTCTCTGGAGAAGCACTTTTAAATTGTAGCACTATGAAAAGCGCTTAAGTTGGAGACTTAACATGTGGCTACACATCACTGCAACGGATAATAGGTTGTGGCAAATGGCTACAGAAATATAGGGCAGTTCTAAAGCGTGTACTTTGGCCACAGAGTCGTGCCAACTGACTGTGGACCTAATTATCGTAAATAGAGAAATCGAGTTCAAACACGAAGAGGGTATAAGTATTTTTTTCTCCTTTCTTTTCCATTTTGAGAGAAATGTTGTGCGTTTGGTTTAAAATAGCAAAATACGGCCATCAGATGCAATGCACAGAGTATTGTTTACTTTTCCTTCTTCTCACATCTGATGACTTAGGATGGATGGTTATGTATTGCCATTTGTCTAAAGCTGAGTGTAGGCTATTTGTCCATGTCAATAACATAAATTTTCCTTCCACCTGTTGACATGCTGTAAAAAATTCACAAAACGTTGAACCAAGTAATAGCACAAAGTACTACAACTCCCCAAAGAGATGCTGAATACCTATCTGTTAGCATGACAATAGGTGACCTTAATAACCTTGTAAGACACTAACACCACCATGTGGTGACTGCTTCCTACTCGAGTCACACACGTCTCATTTCCTATTTCCTTCAGCACACAATAACATTGCATTAGGCTTGAACCATTTCATTTAAGTGAAAACAAAATTCTCAGTGTTTACCTACTATTTAGGTACACTTCACACTATTAGTGTAAATAATAGTTAAACTCACTTGAAACCAGAAGTTTAAAGACTAGTTAAACGAAAAATAATGACACAAATATTTTGTGTAGATCAAATTAGATTAAGCATGCCCTTATGAGGAAGAAAAGAAAAAAGAACATAAAAAATATGGGGTTATGAGTATTTTAACCTGCGCTTTTAATACATATGTACCTTTGCATCTGGGAACCATAGCCATACATCAAATAGACAGGCTACAAAATTCGTCTGTTGTTTTTTCATGTGGTACAGTGGTCATGATCAGTGGCGTCCATGCCCTCGAACAATTTTAAGGCACAGTTCTGTAATTTGTAATCCTAGACTGTCGGTTTTCTATCTCAAATTGATTGCCTATGAACCATCTATCACCAGTAAAATCGTGTAGTGTTATTCAATTACACCCTGTATATTTTTCACTTTCATTAAGTCCTCCATTTTGTTCACATTGATGTGCACTTTACCCAGTGGACAAGCAGGTGGAGCAGGAAGTGTAAATTTCCTTTTCAGGTTGTGCAAAAGTTGAAAATGTCCTTACTAGGCCATCAATGAGTGGGTTATATTAAAAAACCAGTCACTTGGAAGGAAAAACCTTTTCGTTTCCATGGAGATTCTTCCATACTTGATGCTGAAAGGCTTATCGTTTTGATACTTTAATACTTTTTGTCTCCAACTGTAAAATATTTTACAGGAATTGTCAATTTATATGAATATAAAATATTTACAAAAATAATGAGAATAATTATAAAATAATGAAAAGTGCATAAATGCATATTCTATCTATTTTTGTACACTTCTACAGAGTAGAATACCTTTTTTAATAAATAAGATTTAATAGTCTTTAGTTTAAGTTTTTCATTTGTTATCTGTTTGGCTGGCCCCATAGCAAAGCTGGTAGAGCACCTGCCTGCCATGCAAGGGGTCCCGGGTGTGATTCCCGGCAGGGGGGTAGGAATTTTTCTCCAGCCAGAATTATTCCTCATCCTTCCCTGAGTTTGGAAGTATAATGGCAGCACCATGGCTGAGTGGTTAGACTGCTCGCCTACCACTTAGATGGGACCCGCATGTGGTATTCATGGTGGACGAAGCGGCATCTGGGCGGGTTTTCTCCAGGTTCTCCTGTTTCCCCCGCCGTTCATTCAACTAATTGCTCCATTATCACCCTTACAATCATCCATTTTGCCTACATTTCATATCACCCTCTTCCTCACTATCCTACCTGGTGCTTGATGACCACCTGCTTCCAGGTCTTCACTCTGTCTGGTCCAGAAGTCCCTCTGCTCCCCGACAGGCGTCTGACCCTAGGCTGGCTTGTAAGTCCTAGGGGGTGTAAGGGGAGGGTAATCAGGGAAAGAAGAAGAAGAAGTTATGTGTTTAATTTTGGATGGTAGATGGTTGTACAAATCTTTGATACTATTTTCTACACATTTGTTGTTTAGGGTACCTATAAGCCTATTTCTAAAATAATTTTCTTTTGTCCTAGTGTTATATTTGTGAATATTACTGTTTTCATTTTGATTATAACTTTTTAATGTGAGTTTTATACATTTGTAGATACAGAGTTGTGCCAAATGATTGTCAGTGTTACAAAAATTTATAACTCACAGTGTAATTGACTTAGGAATATGAATCTATTTTTATCGTGTACTGTAACTCTAAAGCTTTTTACTTGCATTACAAATGCTCAATATTTGCACCTTTTGTCACTCTACACACATCTACTCAGTAGTTCATCTCTTTAGCACACACAAGTCAACATGGCAACGGTGATGGTTTCATAGTCGGCTTGGATGCACTGCTTCAGTTCCCAGTGCTTTTCCCTTTGCACAAACAATTTGCACAAACAACCTGTATCCACAAATTGTGTGTACTATTTGCAAATAGTATTGTTGGAAATAATGGAGAAAATGGCAGACTATGGGGTGTTGATAAGTACAAATAGCTTTCTCTGTACTACTAATCGCCATTTTGTTAAACACTGCTGTTACTACCCTCTGGTGTGATCATAACATCAGATATGATGTCACTACAGTTGATGCCAAACAAAACTTTGAGAATTTGTCTAACAGTTACAGCAACAATAAAAATAGTATGTTTTCCACGTTTTCTAAAAGAAAAAATCACGAAACCCTGACAATCATTTTGGATAACCCTGCATATAATGAAGGTAATGTTAAAATATCTAGTTTTTTAAATGCATTTCTACACGAATCTCTTTCTTCTATTCCTGCAATTAAACATACTCTTTTGCAGCCTAAACAGCCTTAAGAGTAATGTTGATATAAACAGACCACCAATTTTTAAATGTAATATTTGAACACTATCCATGATTATAATTGTAAATGTACCTGATATTTTCTTTATTATAACAATATACTCTTCAGGGAAGTAAATTCCATCATAACATTTTACAGTGTTTTACAAGGCCAAAGTCTCATCATTTGGCAGAAAACTGCGCTCTTTTACAGGAAAGTAATGTTTTCTTGAATTTCTTAGGCAAAGTCAAAATTAGTTGAAACATCATTGCATGGTTCTAGTTCTGACCAGCAAACCGTATAAATAAAATAACTAAAATATCAATATAATATATAGTATATATTACATTACAGAACTTAAAACTATATCCTTTCAAAATATTCATTCAGATAGGATCCTCAGTGACCATAATCCTTTAACTATTTCATACGTTTTTAAGTGCATTGAAGCTTAAGCTTAACTAAAGTGTTCAATATATTCATTAATGGAGTAAAACCATTGCTGTAACAACATAGATTTTATTTTATTTTGCGTTTATATTTAGTTGGTAACTTATTATATAATTTAATAGTACTATAAATTAAATTCTTATTAAAAGGTGATGTACTGTGTGAGATGATAGTTACGTTCTCTATTTCTGGTGTTGTAGCTGTTTGTTGTCATTTGCTTCAAAATCTTGTGTATGTTTTCTAATATACAGGTGTAAATGAATAACACTGCATGAATTTTACTGGTAATAGAGGGTTCATAGAAAATTGATTTGAGATAGGAAACTTATGGTCTAGGATTACAAATTACAGAGCTAAGCCTTAAAATTGTTTGAGTGTATGCGCCACTGATCATCCACTGCAGTTATAAAGCATGGTTAGAGAGCAAGCAGGCGAACTCCGTAGCCTGCCTGTTTAGCATAGTGGACATGGTGCCACGATGCAAAGGTACGCACCTATCAAAAGTGCAGGTTCAAATACCCATCAGCTCATATTTTTTATCCTCTTTCTCTCTCTTTCTTTCTTTCCTTCATTCTTTCCTTTCTTCTCTTTTTCTCTCTTTCTATCTTTCTCTTTTCTCTCTCTCTCACTCTTTCCCTCTTTCTCTCTCATTATCTCTCATTTTCTCTTTCTCTCTCTTTCTTTCCTTTCTTCCTTCCCTCCCTCTCTCCCTCCCTTCCTTCTTTCCTTTTTTCTTCCTTCCTTCCTCCCTTCTTTCTTTCTTCATAAGCGCATGCTTAATTTAATTTGATTTGTAGGAAACATTTGTGTCGTCTTGTAATTTTTTGTTTAACTAGTGTTTAAACTTTTTGTTTCAATGTGTTTAACTATTATTTGTAATTGCATAACCTACAATAGTAGGTACAAGCTGACAACTTCATTTTCTCTTAAATGAGATGGTTCAAGCCTAACTAGCAGCTTACAAACAAGTAAATAATGAATAAGCACTTGAAACAGCTACATGCGATTGAATTATTATAACCATAAGTTAAATTGATATTAACGTTATGATACAACAGGTAGATACAAGCAAAATAAAGGTAAGGAAATAAATAATGAATAAGTGCAAGTTTCATATTTTGGTACCTTAATTAAATCTGATAATTTGAGTGATACAATAAGAGAAAGAATACAGGTAGGGAATGAGCTTGTTATCCAAATAAAAAGATTTTCTCTAATGGAATAATAACCAGAAATATTAAACTCAAAGTTTATGAACCATTAATAAGCCAGTAGTAATCTATGGGTCTGAGGTTTGGTGTACCACAATGGATGATGAAAAGGCTTTGCAATCTTTCGAGAGAAAAATACTCAGAAAAATGTTAGGGCTTGTACATTGTGTTGCACACAATTGGAGAGTGAGAAACAACCAAGGGAATAAATTATTTAATAGGTTAGGATACTGTTATAAAAATCCCAGAGATTTAGATGGTGGGACATCTGGAAAGAATGGAGGATGAGCGGAATACAAAGAAAATGTAAAAGAGAAAAATATTTTCACAAAGAAGGAAAAGCATAGCAAGGTGGATGGGTTGTGCGTAGGAAGATCTTGCTGCAATGACAGACAGAGGGTGGAGAAGGAAGGCACATGATAGATGAGAATGGAAGAAAATAGTAGGGAAGGTCAAGGCCCAATCGAGCTGTAGAGCCATAAAAGAAGAAGATGCAGATGATTTGTGAACCCTATTGAGCATTCCTGGTGCGTTGCAAATGTCATCACTGGCTGCAATAATGCAGGCAACCAGCATCTCCTCAGTATCAATTAATGATGAATATACCATGGTTTGAAGATGACCCCAGAAAAAGAAATCCATGGGATTGGGATCTGGCAAATGAGGTACCCAAGGCATGGTAGGACTGCCTCTTCCGATCCAACGATTGGGAAAGACTCTATTTAGATGCTCCCGTAGGGTTATAGCATAATGTGCAATAGCTCTGTCATGTTGGAAATGCAGTTGAGCATGAACATCAAGCAGCATTTCTTCCAAAAGGGCTGGCAGTACCTACTTCAGAAATATTTTATATGTGTTGCCATGGAATCGAGGAGGAAGGTACGGCCGAATGACGTGATCAGAAATAATGCCAGCCATATGTTCACCATAAGCTGCTGTTGGTGGCTCTTCTGAACAGTGGCATGGGGGTTTTCGTATAATTTCGCCCATATTCTTGTAGTTCAGAATTGGCCCATTCCTGGTAAATGTGGCTTCATCGGTGAACAACACCACTGAAAACAGTTCCGGTGGCTGCCTTAAGGCCCATTTGCAAAACTGCAAGTGTAACTCACAATCTTCCGCAGTTAAGGCTTACACCTTTAGCAGATAGAAGGGGTAGAGCTGCTACTCATGCAAGACTTGCCATACACTTGTGTGGTTGACGCCCATTGTATGTGCAGTATCATGGGTGCTGGTTGACGGTTCCTGTTCCAGTAAATGCAGTACATCTTCTTCAAACTCTGGAGTGTGATGGGTACATCTTGCACTGCATTCTGCTTTATTTGGCACCACAGAACTACGTTTTCGCAAATGTCGATCTACAGATTTGAAAGTAGTCCGATGGGGCTGCCGTCTTTTGGGATACCTTTCGCTGTAAATCCATGCAGCTATTGCAGAACAACCTCCTGCTTTGCCATACACTAGGTGCATGTCAGAAAATTCAGTAAAAGTATAATTTTGCTCCATGTTCCCACAGTACCTATTTCACTGTTTCAACGCAATGTTATTGTGTGCTGAAGGAAATAGGAAATGAGACATGGGTGACTTGCGTAGGAAACAGTCACCA
This sequence comes from Tenodera sinensis, assembly GCA_030765045.1. Lineage (NCBI taxonomy): Eukaryota > Metazoa > Arthropoda > Insecta > Mantodea > Mantidae > Tenodera > Tenodera sinensis. The sequence continues at coordinate 61,434,828 of CM060971.1, read as the reverse complement.
CCTGGTGGTGCTAGTGTCTTCCAGGTTTATTAAGGTCACCTATTGGCAGTATTAGACATTTATCATGCTAACATGTAAGTATTGAGCACCTCTTTTGGGGAATCATAGTACTTTGTGTTATTATTTGGTTTCAATGTTTTGTGAATTGTTTACAGCAAGCCAACCGTTAGATTGAAAATTTCTCTTATTGACACGGCCAACTATAGCCAACAGACAGCCTCAGACCAATGGCAATACATAACCCTCCAGCCTAAGTCATCAGATGTGAGGAGAAGCAAAAGTAAACAATACTCTGTGCATTGCATATGATGGTTGTATTTTGCCATTTTAAAGCAAACGCACAACATTGCTCTCAAAATGGAAAAGAAAGGGAAAAGAAAAAAGAAAAAGAAAGGAAAAAAAGTTTATCCTTTCTGCAGGTTTGAACTCGGTTTCTCAGTCGTATTAGCTCCATAGTCAGTTGCCATAATCGTGCAGCAAAGCACATGTTTGACAGCTGCACTTTAATTCTGTATCTGCTTGCCACAGCCTGTTCTCCATTGCAGTCGTGTGCAGCCACATGTTAAGTCTCCAATTTAAGTGCTTTTAGTAATGCTACAATTTAGAAATGCTTCTTCCAAGAGACAGCAGACAGGCTTTACTGAGTTCCTAATAAGCACTTTTTTCGATTGCAGTGGATAATATTGACATATTTCTTTCTGGTTATGGTTTATTGGACTCAAATAGAATTTGTACTTGAGATTTTCCTCAAGAAGTTGTTTTAAAAACATGTTGTGCATTTGCTTAACATCTAAATAATGCATTTCCCTGCCAAAGTAGTGAGTTGTCTTCTATGGAAATGACAATGTGATTATAGATCTTTTGGCAAATTTTGGCCTTTTGTTTTGCACCTGTTTTGTTTTGATGAGCCTTTGAAGATAGATATCTTGCTAATCATTATAACTCATATGGGTAAGACGGACATTGATATCTATTTGTGCCTCAACATTCACCACAGAAAAGCAACATTTCTTTCAATTGCAAATAATAATATTTCACTACAATTCAAGATATTTTAAATGATTCTAATTTGAAGCCATAATACTAATATTACAAAATGTGATATTGCATCTGTAATAATATGTACATGCAATCTGAGCCAGTTTTCTGCAAAGGAAGTTTCTCTTTGCCAATTTTTATGTTGTACCCCTTTGTCGTTGGAGTTTCTTATTTGTTTCTTTTATATGTACCTACATTTTTAGTTCTTTTTTTCCTCCCTTTTACTTCACTTTCAGAATTGGATGAATTACTGTCTTCTGACATGTTTCAATCATCCAGGATCTAGTAGGTATATGATCTAGGTGTATTATAGTTGGTTTAACTATGAAGCCCGGGACTTAAGTACTCACAGCATAGTAAGTCACCATTGGGGTATGTTGTCTCATATGCATTCGAGATCTCTTACTAGGTTCACCGGGAAAAATGTGAGTGTGTTGGAGAATTTAATTTTGTGTCAGCACATTGACCATAATAGCTCAGTGGTTACAGCAGCCAGACGGAAATTGAAAGATCCATGGTTCCAATCCCGGCTATGGCATTTTCAGTCTCACTCTATCGTTTACTGCCTTGTCCTACACGTGGCTAGTGTGGAAGAACAATTGATTTCCACTGATTGACCTTGTGGCTGCCTCCGCAGTGCAGTGATAGTGCATCTGGCACAGGGGCCTGGGTTCTATCACTGGTACTGGCATGAGGTTTTCCTCATTGGGAAGTCTGATCCGGGGTGCACTGCACTCAGCCTCTTTAGATCCCTGAGGCGCCAATTGAGGGGCATAACTGGCTGGGAGGGTCAGGGGCACTGACCATGTCCCGCCCTCCAGTACTGTAACCCACTCATGGTGCCTATAGTGGGTAGAGGTGGGGGACGCAGTGGCTGGGCAGTAGGCCTTGGCCTGCTAAGGGCTGTTGTGCTGGTATTTAGTTTTTTTAGTTTTTTTTATTGACCTTATAGTTGATTAAACTATGTTGTCTCATATGTATTTGAGATCTTGTGTGATGGCTTTGGGAAAATGCAAGTGAGTTGGAGAATTTAATGTTGTGTCAGCACAATGGCCATGTAGCTCCTTGGCAAGCCAAATGATGGGGGTGATTTCTCTTCTACCATGAATTTCCTTTCCCTCATCTCCTAACAGTTTGCTCCCCTTTAGTATTTCAGGTAGGCTTTGGGGCTGTGCTGTGTTGGTTGGTGTCAGATAGATGTCACAAATGCTTGTTCTATAGAAAGTTCTTCTCGGCCCTGCCAGCTGGCGACCTTCTCTGAGCCACCTCAGGTAGGTCAAAAGAATGTATGGGACTCTCTACATTTCTGGAAGTCATATCATTGTAGTTCCTATGCAAAAAGATCCTCATAAGAAAAGACTGGAACTCGTATTTCATCAGAATGCACTATGTTTCCAGAATGAAACATTGCATTTTGTAAGTATTGATAAGCTTATTGAATCTCACTAATATTACTTCCCCTTTTAATTATAAAATTGTTCTATGAAAAAATGTTCATTTTGTTTTTGTTAATAAAATTACTGTAAGTGATCAAGATACATGAGGTATACTATTTAGCAATCAGGAATATATCTTAAAGAACTATTTTATCAAGTCTTTGTTATTGAAACAAAGAAAAATCAATTACCTGCCAAGTACCAATGCTGGAAACTCTCTGACCAAATGGACGCTGGAAGGTAAAACAGAGTTTGAAGGCATCACTTCTTATTTCAATGAGATTGTTCACCAGAGCACAAAATGCGGCCATTGGAAATGCAGAAGAGAATAAAACAACATACCCCAGTTGAATGAACATTTCCAAATGATCAGCAAATGTTCCATCATACTGTAAAAAAAAGTTCTGATGTATTGCATTCATATGACTTTTTCTACTCACTTCTCAATAATCTATTCTAATTGTTCTATTTTCTATTAATCAAGATAAACTTTCAAAACACTTCACTCATTTCATTGTAAGTGCCTATAAGAAGGATATAGCAGGCTGAATGGGATAGTTGGATTTTTTAAAAAAGAGTCACTAGAGATGGCTTTGGAATTCCATGCTCTTTGCATGACCACAAGGAAAAATGCACAGCAGCTTACTACAAGTATAAATATTTGAAAATTCAAACCAGGAACAAAGAATATCTTGAAAATGGTAAAGCCTTAAAAATTCTTATTTGACATAAACTGTACACTTTAACAAGAGCAAGAGCTAATTTTTTTTAAGTAGTAGGATTTTGCCTATCTCTATCATTTACCAATTTTGAAAAAGTCATTCAGAATGAAGTAGACTTCATAGGCAATTTGTAGAAAATTCAAGCTATACATTTCATTTGTCATGCAAATTTTGATTCAAATCATTAGAACCATTTTTGAGAAAATAAAAACAATTTCCATGTCTGTCTCTCTCTCTCTCTTTCTTGCACTCCTAAAACTGCTTTGACAATTACACCAACATAATTGATGAAATAGATAACAATTATTGAACAAAGTTTTAATTCCCTATATCAGTAAATTGTGGATAATCTGAATGTCATGTAACTATGGGACTGCCTTATTATAAAGTTCTGCGACAAATAATTGAGAAAACATAAGCTAGCCTAAAGAAGCACTTGGGAGTATAATATGAGCGTGGCAAATTTAAGGCATAAGAACCAAAAACTTATATCCATATTATGAATTTACTTGCAAAGATGTAATACTGTCCATTTTAAAAATGAATATAGCCATTAGAATATTTTATATGAATATAGCCATACATCAAACACCTTCAGTCAATAATAATTCAGCCAGGTGATGATAATTTTTTTTGATAAAAATATTTTTTTTATAGAAAACTATAAACTTTTCAGCATTTTAGTACAAGACTTTCTTGTTATTCACAACACAAGGAATTTGCTGTTAAAGTTGGATGGATTATTTCACTTCCACTATATACATATACAAGAATTGCTCGTTTAAATAAATAAGATATGCAAGCTTAGGTTTCTGATTTTGGGGGTTATGTTTAGTTATTTTTACATCCAAGTACATGATGAAAGCAAGTGTTCCTCAACAATGCCTATGATTCACTATTTATATAAGCTTAGATTTCTGATTCATGTCATTTTGTTTTGTATAATGTATTGTCTTATACTTATATAGCATTTACATTTATATGAGTGGAAAGTGAACAAAAACAACAAATCAAAACAGCAAATCCAGAGGATTTTGCCTCTGATTTAGGTTGGGAATTCTCATTACTCATGTGGAGACTTGGAAAAATGTCCCCATTTCACGATCATTTTGCTATAAAATAGAACACCCTAAAAAGGGATGGTAGGTGGGTTTCAGGCTCTAGAAGAGACATCAACTTCATATAATACTTCTAAAGTAAGTAGGTGCTTCTGTTTCCATTTTATCATGCTTTTTCTTGAGCCATCTACAAAAAAATACTTGAGCACATGAACAGCGAATAAAATACCATGAACTAAAATCTAAATTCAAATTTATTAGGAATGGTAATCCTGGAATTTTAAACCTAAGGTATAACTTTACTATTTAAATCCTTATTAAAAAATTAGACTGTTAACTATGTGTTTCACACAGTTAATCTACCACTGGAGTTCATTCTGTTTATGTGATTTTTTTATAATCAGCAAACAGGACATTTAGCTGTTAGGTGGTACACAATACCTTAAAAAGAGAGCTTTCAAGTTCTGCCTGGCTAATGCTTCTCTTTTTTCCTGCTTTATGTGCAGAACTTCCATTTCCAAGATCTTCTGATGGTTCTTTTGGAAGCTCCTTTTTAGCTTCAGTTGGACTAAGAGCTCCAAACAAGTCAAAACTTAGCTTTGCCAATCTCAGCTGCTCAATTAAATATGGCAGTGCTGATTCTTTGAGATTGCCAATGACCTGTCTTGCAATCAGCAATGCTGCTAGTTGCTGCAGAAAATGAAACATTAAAATGTTAGTTTCAATAGACATAGTAGTATTTGATTTTACTAGATTACTGTTGGAGACATTAGATGTGTTTCAAACCAAGGTACAACTGAAAATGAGGGACATGTTTTGCTATTCACATGGCCCTGATTAAAGAAAAAACATTGTATTATACACTTGTAGTATATGCTATATAGTATGAACTACACCGAAATAACTTGAGAGATTGTAGATGAAACCAATGTAAGTAAATTTAGATACCCAATGTATAGTCTGCAGCTAAACATAACACAGTTATATGGTGTTATACTGATATCAGATGCTGATAAGTCTGTATTGAAGCAAATCCCAGTGAAAAATGATGTAGAATGTCTTTAAAACTGGTGTCTTGAGTACTGAGATATTGTTTTCAGTAGCTCGTTATTAGCACTTTCTAGATTTAATGTCATAAAGATCTCCCAAATCTCGAATTAATCACCTGACAGCATAACACTGAGTATCGCTTAACTGCCTTCTTGCATTATGCAGCCCACTCTAGAGACATTACTTCAACTGCTCTGGTGGCATAGTCCGTAATACTGAAAATTGATGATCCAAAGGTCGTTGGTTCAATTCCCATCATGCAGTTAACTTTTTTTAATTCTTATTAATAAGTAAATTTTATACAAAGCATTTCCATAATTCATAACTCAGGATACAATTCTGATTGACAAGTGCAATAACATTACTATAATTTCCATGATTTGGGACATTGCAGTTAGTATGCTGAAGATTGCCTGTGGGACAACATGGAGAACGTGTACAGCTTTTCTGAATTTACAGATATGCGCCAAATCAAGAAGTGATGGGTTAGTTGCTGCACAGAATGGTATCCTGATAGGCGCCAACCACATCACACAATGTTTCAGTCCATTGATAGACGTTTGTGAGAGAGAGGAACCTTTCAGGTCAACAGGGGTGATATGATGTTACATGAACTTACCACACAGTGCAATTTAAAGAGAATGTTCTGCAAAGAATTGCAGAAGAGCCATCTACCAGTATGCACGGGCACTGGGCTCGAACCATGTTAGTGTATGGTAAGCCATGCATGAAGAGCTACTTCACCGTCAGAAGGTGCAAGCACTAAGATCGGAAGACTTTGGTCCTGGGCTACAATTTTGTAACTGGGCTTTACTCCAGCAGCCTGATTTCTTATGACGGAGCTCCGCTCCATTTCTCCCTGACAGTATGAGAACATTTGAACCATGTTTATGCTGCCCAGTGGATCGGAAGGGGGAGTCCAACTGTAGCTTGGAAAACATGCTCTCATGACCTCAACCCAATTGATTTCTTCTTCTGGAGTCACCTCAAGTCTATGGTGTATGAAACACACATCACCTAATTACCCAAATAATAGCAGCATGTAAGGTTATTCAACATACACAAGATATTTTGGATAAAGTATGAGAACTTTTTATTGAAAATGCAAATTGCCATTTCAAGCAGTTCCTATAAAGCAGACGAAAGGACTTGCATTTAGTATTTGTTATTTTGTTTATGTTCATTCACCCTTTAAACTACTGCCCATTTTGAAGTACAGCATGTGAAAGTTTAATTAGAAAGGATTCAGCTTTTGTGAGAAAGAATTGTAATTGATTGTACTGATACATTGTACTATGTTGAAATAAAATGCATGCATTTAAATAAAAGTTCATACAAAATATAATAAAAAGAGAAAAAATAAAAGTAAGAAAGTGAACGAGACTCAAACTCGATTACATTTTACTTAAAAGCCAATGCATAACCATTGTACCAAAGGGATCACTCCATCTCTCTTCATTTTCATGTGTTGTGCATCAATGGTATCATCATTAGCCAGTAGCCTACTGGCACTTTAGAAACTTAAAGCAGTTACTTCCTCATTTGAACCAATAGGCCTTAAGTCTCCTATCTCAAATTACTTGTTTAAGACAGCTCTCTCTTGCTCTCAAAATATTTTGGTGTAGTTCATTAACACCCTGTATAAGCACTATAATTTATGATCTAACACAAAATGATTACATTATATTAAAAATATATATATATATAAATCAATTGCCGTTGTTAGTCTCGTAGAAACTCAAACATGGCTTGACCAATTTGAATAATTTCTATTTTTGTTCTGTTTGCCTCAATGCTGGGTTGGTTTAGAAAGAAAGAACATAATGTAAAACTCAAAAGAAAATCGAAAAATTCAAAATTGGTAATTTTGTATGGCAAATGGCACTTGGGATTACTTTCAATATATGTGCTTGTGGCAGACCTGTCATTTGACAGCTGCATCTATTACATTTAAAATTGTTTTTTCAGAAAAAAGGGTAGTGAATTTTGAGAATAAATCAAATTTAATTGCATTTTGTGAACATTCATTGTGATGAGCCATTCTATTAAGATAAATTGACAGTGCAGGATTAGAATAAACAAATAAATTCATTCAATTTTGTTTTAGCAAGGCTCGAGAAATTAGAGTAGGCTTGGAAACAAACAAAAAAATTCATTCAATTTTGTTTTAACGAGACTAGAGGAATTAGAGCAGGCTTAGACATAATCATAAAATGTGTTTTAGCAACACTCAGGAATTAGTTTGAGGATTTCAATATTGTAAAGTTCTCAAAGTAAGTTCAAAAAATTTGAGTGACTGTGAAAACAACTCCATATCTTTTAACAGTATTCATTACAATGCTAAAGAGAAGACGAGCTGACATAGTTCGTCAAAGCCAGTGAGATGTGTGGTAAGCTACTTCAAGTGCAAACCACACTGATGATGATCAAGTGACAGATAATGAAAATAGTCATATTGCTATGTCCAAATTACGTTTGAGAGCAACTGAAAATGAACAACAAGCGAATAGATTCATAATGCAACAGGTTTGTGAACATCAAGTACTCCACCATTTAATAACCAAACAATTCTCAAACCACACTCAATGCATCTAATATTATCAATCTCAAAGAATTGGAAGTGGAAGATTGACTAGGATTGATAATCACATATGAAGAGTTACAATCAAATCAATTTTAGGTAGTATGAAGTTCACTGGGTCATCTTGTTAAAAATTAAAGTTATTAAACATATTTTATTGATTTGTTTCTGAAGCTACACAAAACTGCAAACAATAATGATATTAATATCAAAGCATGAAGCACAGAAAACAAAATACAGAAGTGCAGTTTTAAATGTTTATTTTCTCTCTGGGGTAACCTATCTAATCAGAGGGGTACTTATGTCATTCATTATGTCATTTTCGTGAATTCAAGAGAGAACCAAAAGTTACCCTTGTGCATTGACTCCTGGCAAGCCTTGCACATAAAACACCATTTGTATTGGTAGCATTGCAGTTTGCTGTTCACAAGGTCAGTTCAAAATGTTTAAAACAATCTATGGGTCTGCTGGCTGTGAAATACAACCTCTGATTTGGTTTTTGACAGCAAGGAACGTTTCAGCAGTAGACATTCATTGACAGATCAGTGAAGTGTATGGTCTCAATGCAATGAGTGTATAAGTGGGTAGGAGTTTACAAGACTAGATAAAACAAAGTCCATAATGAACTGTGATCAGGCCAGCCATAATGATCACAGATTTGGTCAACATCATGAGTGAAAAGATCTGTGAAGATCAGTGATTGACAATTTCCACTCGTTATCCAGTGGTTATCTAATAACTGGTTATCCTCACAGGCAGCAGACTTCTAGTTGTTGGCATACAAACATTTGCAAAATATTATGACAAATATTTAAAGAAATATGGGAGCTATGTGGAAAAGTAGAGAAATGTGTAAGGAATAAATTAAAAACTATGTTGACATTTAAAAACACATTCTGCTCCAACTTACTCATAATAATATTTAAAACAGTACTAGTTTCCGAGAGGATCCTATCCATCATTCAGCATGGCTTTCATAAAAATTGAACTGGCCATTTTATCTCTCAGTAATAGGAGGTTAAATGTGTTTAAGAGAATCACTTTTCAGATAACAAATGTTCAAATGCTACTTTTTTTAATCCCATGCATTGCCCTCACAGCATTTATTTGATTTTAAACTAGTGCTTATGGGCAAGAACACATCTCTCATTAATAGTAATACTTTCACTTAAAACTTTTAAGGCATAATCTTGAACATGCAACACTGCTGACAAGTTTCCAGATAAACTTCTAATAAGGTCCTATTAACATTAATAGTGGTTTCAGCACAGAAGCAATTATAATTTGATTTAAAATTGAAGGAACATGAGTATTGTTTACACGAACAGAACAATTATTTGCACAGCTGTTAGAAAACTTAGTAAACATCTACTTAATCAGCTATAACTGTGCACTCTGTTAGTAAGATTATGACTCCAGGATGCTTTTGACCATGTTTACACACTTCCTAGTGTTTTGGTGACTGGAAGAGTGAGTAGTGGTCTTTGTATAGTGAAGTGAAAATATCTCTTAATGCAGCATAATCCTGAGCAAACAGTGGAAGGAATTACACATGGAGAAGTGAGTTGCAATAGTCACACTAAAGAAAGCAATGTACACACTTAAAGAAATTAGTAAGAAAGTGAAAGTCCCTCAGTCTACAGTATATGATTCTGTTAAAGGATGTGAAGAAACAGACCAAAATAAAACCTTAACCACATTCAGGAGGGCCTAGATTGACTTCAGAACAAGAGAGTAAATGCATTGTATTGACTTCTAAGTGAGACAGGATGAAATAGTTTCTGAAATTCAAACTCAGTTGAAAACCTGTCATCCTGAAACCATACAATCTCATCCTATTGAAGCAGCACTTTATAGTATGTTACTGCCAATAAAACACCTTTATGTCCTCAACAACTTCAAGTAAAAGAACATGTAACATGGGGAATAGAAACAAATTTTGTTTACTAATAAACTTCAGTTTGAACTCTTTGTCACATAAGTTGTTAGTTTATAAGGCATTCAAAAGGAGAAAAGCATACCCCAATTTGTAGTATCAAAGATTAAGCATGTAAGAGAAAAGGTTTTCTTTTTCTTTTTTTTGGCAATAATTCTGTAGGAGACTTAGTGCCAGTCACTGAAACATTACAGAAAGAAAGCAGATTTTGTGCAAAAATTCCATGCCCTGCATAAAGAAATCAACATGCAAAAGATTTATCATCCAGCAGGATAATGGTCCTAATCACTCTTCCAAGCTTTGCCATGAATATCTGGTAAAGAAGGAGTCACAGAAGGAACTAAAGAATATAATTGGCTCCCACAATTACTTGACTGTAATTCTATTGCAGTAGTTTGGGATGAGTTGCTCAAGACATTAGAACTGAAGCAAGTGATGAGCTTCTGGAGGTTTTGAAACAAGAATGGACAAAAAAGTGCTGATTATCTGCAAAAACTTTTGATGAGAATGCCTCATGAGTAAATCTGCTCTGAACACAAAGGGAGGATGTTTTGAGGAAACTGAAATATAGAAAATAACCAAAATTTGAAATTTCAATGGTGTTTTTGTAGACAGACAATATTTTGTTGTACTCTTTCTTGTGTGTTGTCACAGGCAGATGTTTTGTGTTAAAATAAATTATTTTTATGTATTTTATGCTTAATTATGAAATATATAACTAAACCTTTGTGGCTGGAAACACTTTATCAGGAGTAGTGTAGATCTGATAAGTCTGCTTGTAAAACCCTTTGGATTGCCATCTTTAATATATGTTGTTAGCTAATGCTGGATTTCTTACAATGAAGTCATTAATCCTCTTGCTCTCCAATATTTTTCACTGATGGATGGGTCACTAGAAGTGGCCGGGCATATTTGAAGGTGGTCTTGGTCTATTTTCTCTTGCAGATCACATTGAGGACAGAGTGGTGAAGAATATATCCCAATTCTGTTTAAATGTTTTGCCAGACAATCATGTCCTGCAATCAACCTGAAGGTTGCAACTGCTGTTCTTCGAGGATACTCAGGAATTACTGCTTGAATGTTTGGCAGTTCCCATCTTTTATTTTTTGATTTTTCATAGTAATATTTTGTAAAAATTTTTTTGAATTCAGAGTTGACTAATATTTTAGCTGCATAAAATGGTAGATTAACTATTGATTTCTGCACATTGCCGGTACCCTTTTTTGCAAGAAAGTCAGCTTTCTCATTACCACTCAGTCCACAGTGAGCTGGTATCCATTTGAAGACTAGGTGTTTTTGAAGTGCTGTTAGATGGGTAAGGATTTTCCAACATTCTATAATTGTTTGGTTTTTTGGTGACAACTTGGAAGTAATTGCTATAATTGCTGCCCTGGAATCTGAGAGAATAACTGCTTGCTGAAAATGTGAAATTCTGTACAAAAGATTTTGTAGGGCCATTCGAATTGCTTCAATTCCTCCATCAAAGTTAGTAGTTCCATAACTTAAAGATTTGCAATAGGAAAAGAGGTGACATGTGACTCCAGCACCTGCTCCATCTTGGTTTGATATCAATGATCCATCAGTATAAATATGGAGCCATTCGTGTTCTGGAAATCTAGTATGGATTGTCTCTAATGCCAATAATTTTAGAACACTAATTGGAGTATCACTTTTCTTAACTTCTTCTGTCAGGTGTAAATAATATGTGATGTCTAATGTTTGTGTTGGATTGACTTTAGATATGAAGTTTTCCTTTGAATTAGGAAGGTATACATTCTTCTTGATGTCTTGAATTTTGGAAAGAAAGCTCTCCTGAGTCTTTAGTGTATGTGTAAAATTTCTCTTGTGCCATGTATTGAATGGGAGTCCGATCAACTTTTCGTGTTGAATAAGAGCCGCTTTTTCTATTTCATATTCAATGGGGCATTGGTTGGTTAGTATTTCCATAGCTGCTATTGGTGTGGTTTTGATAGCACCTGTAATTAATCTCAGGCTTTGGTTTTGAAAGATTTGAATCTTTTTTGTGTTTGCTGTTACAAGAACTTCGCTGCAGTAAGTAAATAATGGCTTTATATAAACATTGTATGTTGTGTTAAGAGTTGCTCTGGAACATCCCCACTTTATTCCTGTTAGACGTTGTAACAGTGAAAGGCACTTCTCTGCTCTTTGTATTACATTTTCTATTTGTTTGGTCCATGTAAGTTTAGTATCAAATGTAACTCCTAAATACTTTGCTTCCTTTGTTTCTGGTAATTGTGACCCTCAAAATTTAGTTTTATTTTTAGTGGTTTTTTTCTTAGTGAAAAGATTTGGTAGTTTGATTTTGTTGTATTAACAATCATTAATTTTTCTTTGGTCCACCTTTGTAAGTTGGTTAAGGATTGTTGCATGGTTTTTTCTAGTTCTGTACTTTTGATTTTTGGTTTTGAAGTCCACATTACTAAGTCATCAGCAAATAGTGCACACTTCATACCTGGTTCTTGTATTTGTTGTGGCAGATCGTTAATAAATATATTAAAAAGTGTTGTGCTGAGCACTGCACCTTGTGGTAAGCCACGGTGTACTTGTTTGTATTTAGATATATATCTTCCATATCTGGTTGCAATAAAGCATTGTGTTAGGAAATAACATAGCCATGAAAACATTGGACCTTGTATCCCTATTTTTTTTACTTTCTTTAGTAGTTTTGTTCTGCATATAGAATCATATGCACTTTGGAAATCAATAAAAACTGATACATTATCTTCTTTTCTATTGAAGAAAATAAAATAAAATATAAAACATAATATGAAATCACAATATTTATTTTAAAGTTTGTTTCTTTCTTTCTTGGCTATTTTATTAGTTTGTTATATGGAGAAGATTAAATTACAAAGTTACAAATTATAAAAGTATAATTATATGTACAGTGCTGTTAGTTTAAGAATTGGCGCTAGCGACAAATGCCGCACTACCTCAAGTCACCGCCCACTCGCCGATAGACGGGACTATACATGCCGGAAGAAACTGGCGTGCACTTTTCATGCGTCTGTTAGTTTCAACCTTGGTACTCAGTAGTGGCGCAACTTATGAGATAAACAAGTTTAAAAAGCTAACTGTACAGCATCAATTAAATCAGCTAGTACCCACATATAAAACTGAAAGATTTAATTATATAAATCACACAGTATAACCAGTTGTCTTATTACCTACTTGATTATTTGTTTTAAGTACTATTCATTAAAATTATTGAATAATGCAAGTCCGGGATTTCTGTCATCATGTACACCACAAGCAATTTGGTCTGCCAAGACATTCTATCCAGCTATACAACTACATATACAATTGTTTGTCACAGATTTTTACTTTTTTCCCAGCCTTGGGTTCTTCTGGCTATACACATCAAAACACATGTAAATAATTAAAATTTGGCAGATTACACTATTGCTCTACTCTTTTTTTCCCCCCACTTTTTTTTTCACAATTTTTATACAGAGTGGAAGGTACTGCTTAAGCCTTACATTAACCAGAAATTCTACATGATGAGTGGTACAAATATGTTCAGTACAATTATTGTCAATAAAGAACCATTTCTGTGAAAAGAAAATAATTTATGATATATATTTGGAGACATCTATCTTCTTGACAAATGGATATAAATGGTTTATTATTTCACCTACTGTTGCACAACATGGTGTGAACAATACTGTAATGCATTTCTACCTTAATTTGCATGAATTTAGTCACAATTAATGTTAAAATGTCATGCAAAGTTTAGTTTCTAAGAGAGATTTTTCCAACATCATATTAACATTAAACTGTGACTAAATTAATTCAAAGGTAAAAGTGCATTATAGCACTGTTCACACAATATTTGCATAACAGGACTGAAATAATAAACTATTTTTATTCATTCATCAAGAAATTAGTTCCAAATATTTGACAGGAATTACTTTTTTTCAGCAAAACGATTCTTAATTGAAGATAATTATATTGGACATATTTGTTTGACACATCATGTAGAATCCCTGATTAATGTATGGCTGAAGCAGTACCTTTCACCCTATATTTTGGGACATATTCAGAACCCCTAGTCACTCCCCTTATCTGTGCCACTGTTGATACACAAATTATAATATATTTTCCTGCTATTATACTTAGTTATATAATATGCAGAAATGTCCTTAAAGCATTATTACCTCTCTCAGTTTCTCCATATCCTGAAGATAAAAGGCAATGTAGAAGAGAGAAAGGAAAGAATTCACAAACTGGAACTAAAAAGAGAAAAGAAAGGAAAATATTAGCAAATTTTTTTTAACAATACTTGTTATCTTTAGCTATATTTTCAAACTGTGCTAATGATGACAAGAACAAAGTCATATGCATGCAAATACCTACAACTTGACATATAGGTAGCATTTCAGTGATAATGCAGCTCAATACATCTAAGCATTTCAATACTTCTCTTTCTTGAAAGCTTTCAAATTTTGAAAGCGGCAGGCAATACATAGACCATATCACTTGTACATAAAAAGCAAATGTTTTCTATCAAAGTTCTACTGAAGAATACATTAACTAGATCAACTGATGAATGCAAAACTAACAAGGTTAGGCTACAAACTAAAGAATAAAATTGAAACAGGTATAAATATCACGAATCAACAAATACCATTATATTATTTTTAATAGGGGTGTGTGCTGTTTCAATAATGGTCAAAATCTTTACACACTTTAACCTTTGTTTTTAACTCCTTTGTATCAGTGCAACATATACATCTAAAACATTAAATTGTAAGATAATATTTTCTACAGTTGCTTGTGAGTAAGCAATAATCGTATTTGTGACTGCTTACATAAACCTAAGGTAACTGAACTACATCAAAATAAATGATGATTCAGTTTCATATTACCAATTTAATCTCTCTATATGTTTAATGTTTCTTCATGTGTGTTCATGTCTTAAGCATGTTAAGTATTATGAAATTTAATGATTTCAAGCTTTCCCGGTATTGGTTACTGATGATAGTTCCTTGGGCCAACAGCCAGGTAAAATTTGGGTAACTGCCTAAGCTTTCAGCAACTAACTCTGCTGCCATCCTCAGGGGGACTGAAGCTAAACTGCTGATGTTGCAATATTCTTCAGTGCCCCTGAGGATCGCAGCAGAGTTAGTCACTGAAAAGTTGGGAAATTAGCCAAATTTGACCTGATTGTTGGCCCAAGAAACTATCATCATTATAAAATTTCTTATGTAGTGTACTACTGTGTGCTAAGAAATTTGTTCAGTTTATCCAATCTAATTCAGTGTCATAAAACAGATGTTGAAATTTCTTTTTTACTTTGCTTTATGAATATTAGAACACAATCATTAACAGATGCAACTTATGTTTTGTTAACAGAATAAGAATAAATCGGCCAACTCTTTAGAAGAAACTAGGTATAGAGAACTGTAAATTTTATGTGGAAAGATGTGACATAGTCTTTTGGGCATCAGCAACTAAAAATACTTTGTCATAAACAAGTAAGATACTCTACTTTGATCCAGAACTTTACAAAAGAAATCTTGAAAGCTGTTTTGTTTCAATTATCATTAACATAATGCACCTCAAAAACTGATGAACCTATATTCCCTTATAACAGCAAAACTACTCTTTCTAATTGGAAATGTATATTGCTTATTGCTTATTTATGAATTCTGCTGTCATTGATCAAAAGGCAACACCCCTCTTTGTCATCTGGATGGGTTTCTAAGAGAAAATATGACAGTAATTTCAAATCTGGAATTTAGTTATAAAAATACTTCTTTTTTTCCTAATTTTGTTGTTTCTTTCTTCACTGATTTTCTCCTATTGTGGTGTGCTCAAAACAGAAATTTTGCTTCATCTTGTAGGGGTTTGAATACATATTTTCTTGTTTTAAAAATGGGTTAATTAGGATACCTGAAGGTCACCAAAGAGCAATTTAAAAATTATTCATCAATAGTTATCTCTTCAACTCCCAGTAACACATATTATTTTTGCACACATTACATTACATTTGTACCTCAAAACTTGCTTATTTCCCAGCACCTAACCCTTGCACCTAACACTTGCTGCTACTTTTCATTGCATTCTCAATACAAGGAAACAGACTGGATTGATAAGTACATGTTGTAATGTATACTCCACATACAGAAGGAAGATGTAATTGTCAATTATGAATACAAGCAGAAATTGGCTAAGAGTAGAATTTCACTGAAGGAAAATTTCCTGCAACTGTTGAAG
Source organism: Tenodera sinensis (assembly GCA_030765045.1). Lineage (NCBI taxonomy): Eukaryota > Metazoa > Arthropoda > Insecta > Mantodea > Mantidae > Tenodera > Tenodera sinensis. Next base: position 61,418,767 of record CM060971.1, on the reverse strand, counting down.
CTGTACATTACCGTCTGTGAAATCAGTATGGTCTGACAATGAAAATGATTGCTGTCTGACAAGAGATCTTTGAACTGGTTCACTCCTCTAAGGACAATTTGGTGTGTATTAGTAAATGGTGTCTTTGGTAATTCCTCTGCACCAGCTGGTAGATGTTTGACTAAGTAAGTAAATCTTTGCTATGACATTGCTCTCATCAGCTTACTTAAAATATTATAAGAGGTGATGGTTATAAATACAATAAGAAATAATGGCTTACTAGATATAAAGAAATAATATTTTCATCCCATGGATGCATACATGTCATGTCTATTCTGTTTCTCTCCTTAGGTCAAAAAGTTTATTGCCTTATATATCTGTAGGGGTTCATCTACATATATTAAAAACAGCCCTCTTCAAAGAACCAAAGTCATCACTGAAAGACAACATGCATGTTCCTTGGCAATTAGAAAAGTGTGGTTAAAAATGATTATAGATATTTAATTTTGTAGAGAGGAAGTGGGAAATGATTGCAAAGAAAAGGACAGCACTGGGGAAAATTTGGAATCCTTGCAGTAACATACATATACTGGGAGTGATTTTCATCCCTAGTTACAGGATAATACACACTCTAGTTATACATTATACATACATATTATGGTATGGTAATATTCTGATAAATGACTATCTAGGAAAATCTACTCCTCATAATATTGCCCACTCTGGAAATTTAAAACAACCACCAAAAATTGCTAATATTTTATATATATATTTAGAGTGACAGAAAGCCAAAAATAATAAGCCAAGATCATACACCTACAACTGCATATAGCTTTGTCAATAGTAATTATTCACTCCACGAAAGATCTATATCAGTGTTATAAATACATTGGAGTTCAACCTAAGAAACATTTACTACATAGCACTGCTTTCTCTTTATGTATGTAAATACTGTGAATGTAATAATGGTCAAAGTCTGGGATATATCATTTTCAGGATAAAAAATGAATGAATGAACTTCATACTTTTGAATAACTAGTAGTTTTTTTTAATTTGATTTTTGAGTCACTTTTTTACACTCACCTTCATTTTAAAATATTGAAAATACTGTAATATTTTCAAGATAATTTGCTCTCATCTGCAGCTGTTGGGTCATTCAGCAGTATTTTCAATATTTTGAAGTGAAGGTGAGTGTAAAAAAGTGACTGAAAAATTGAAACCAAACATGAAGAACATCTCGCTGTTAATAGTGCTTCTATTTTTAACATTTATTTAGTACAATTTTGTTTTCCATGTTAATCACTGTATTTCCTGAGTTTGAGCATGTTGGAATAATGTAGGGGCATATTTACATGTGTGCAACATAAGGTTTGATTGTAGTGCTGTTTCAAAAGGAAGTTCAGTGATTTTATAAATGGCTTATAGGTAGCTATTGGTCAATGACTGCTATGTCAAGGTATTGTGTATTAGTCCGATCTAAAGAAGTGCTATGTCTCACCAATGTCTCAACAATAAATATAATTTTTATATGATTTATGGGAGCGTTTAAAACAAAAAATAATATACTACCTCTGTTGTTGAATGATAGTGATTCTCAAATCTTCCTGAAAATGGTGTTGAATGTAAGATTAAATGACATTAATTATTATACTTTGAATAGGGAGGGGCTCTTAAAATGCTTGATGAATTACTTCTGTTTATACAATTCATTATCTGTAATAATCTGTTATTGAATCTCAATCTTAAAATAGCATTTAGCTGAATACAAATGCACTTATTTAATATTGTGTTTATTCTTATTGTTATCATTACCTATATCATTATTAGAAGTTTAAAAGGACCAATCTTAACTGAACCATGAAACAGATCTAAGCCCAAGAATAAGTCATTATTTACCACCCCACATTGGTCCATTTGCCCAAAAGCTTTTACAAAAGCTACAATAAAAATGTGTTCTGGGCATATATTTGTAGCTATATGTTTCTGGAGTAAAATATTACTTTTGAATAAAAAAAAGCCACAAATGAATTCAAGCCTGCCTGAGCCCATGCAGATCTTTTAACTCATATACAAAAAATTTTAGTATACCTGATAGGTACGCATTATTATTATTATTTTAAATATAGTATGAATACTTCATAAGCTATTCAAGAATAAAAATTTAAAAGAAAAAGCAGCATTCACATGCAGTCATTGGCCCCAATTTATAATAAACTAGTTTTGTTCAATTGTACAATATTTACTCTTTAAAGATACGTCTAAAATGCTACTTAACTCAAAGAAAGAACCCACTTTTTTTATCCTAATTGACCAGAACATTGATATTTTTGGACCAGGTATATGAATGAGGTCTGTATATATCCAGATAAATATAAAGCAGGCAATACTATGAATTCTACCACCATATACAGTGACAAACAAAACTACAACAAATATAAAAAAGCTTTCCATCTGTAAAACAACTACTACTTAACTTTGCTAATATGAGCAATTAATAGTACAATAGGATTTTGTTTTTTATGAAAAATGATTAAAACACATCTTTAATGTATGAAAATTGTTGCAAGCTCTTCATGCACAAATAAGGCAACAGCTTGGATACACAAAATACTGGATTATATTTAATGCTCAATTGAATATTTTTATCGTATTATTTAATTTTTTTAAATTGTGCACATTATTGAAATGCTAAGCAGTCTTGCAGTCACAAGTAAATAATTGCAAAATTGGAGTTAATATAATTATATTTTTATGGCCGCATATTTTAATCCATGAACTGCAGTCATAAAGCTTGGGGTTCATTTGCACTTTTGTTCAAATCTATGCATAACTTAATTATCTAACTAGAAAATTAAGTGTGTAATTTCTAAAGTGAAAAGAGTAAACTATATATATGTTTACTCAAAGTTACTAAAAATCATATTTTCACTTCACTGTTACCACTTCCAGTCAGTTGATTTATCACAGTATAGTTAATTGTAGTAACCAAATAAATGCAATTATGTAACAATTCCACGTGAGTTAATAATTTAGGGGATAAATGTAATAAAACTAGTTGTGAAGTTACATAACTTAATTTTAAACATGCATTATGGAAAACTAAGATGAAGTTGGACCACCTGGGTTTAGTAACATTAATTATTAATTCATATAAAATATATTTATTACCAAACATCATTTTAAAGTGTAATAATGCCAATACAAGACTAGTATATCAATATTTATCCGTACAATAAGCAATATCAAATGTTTTTTCCATGCTGCGTTAAATGCTTAAACTTTTTAACTGCTAAAATAAGAAAATTAACCTGGTTTTATTACATTTCATTATGCAATGTTGTGTATAGTACATTGCGTGACTGCTTAGCACAAGTTCTATAGCTTGATATCATCTGAGCAGTGGATAGGAAGCTCCTGCATGACAATGGAAATGCAACAGTCACAAGTAAACAAGCAAGCAAGCTTTTTGTATACAAACCAATGCTACTTTGACGATTAGATGATTTTCATACTTGGTGTCAAGCCTGTAGTTTTCTGGTTGAAAAGAAGAGAGAATCTTATGTATAGAATGAGTGCTACAAAAGTAATTTTGAAAGCAATATACTGCCCTTGCAATAATTTTAGTATCATTTAAATATATTAGAAAAGTATCACATGCATATAAACAGTCTTTACATAATACTCAGGTTTATAAAGTCCTTCTACTATGTTCTAAAGACTCATTGCTCTATCTAGTTGGATGGAATTTGAAGTATTTATGGTTAATGTTTGTGAATTTTTTCAGCACTCTACCTCTCTTTCAGAAATACTTATTTGTAAAGTAGCATATAAAATAAATAAGTAAATTAACACATAAATGCATAAGTAAATGAATAATAAATAAATAAATAAATAAATAAATAAATAAATGTTCCTCACCCCTTGTTTTCATGTACATATTTTTAATCATTGCTCCATAAGTTATTGCATTAAAAAAAAAGAAAAGAACAAATAAATGAAATATTTAAATACTGCCTGTAAGAGAACTTGAATAAAAGAATAATCCATTCAACAAGAATACTTGAAAAATGTCCATTACGTAAGAATTAGAGTTATTAGAAGAAGATAGGTGTTCAGATTGTGTGATAAACTTAAATTAATTTTAGGTTTCTGAGGAAATTATGCTGAATTTTTATGTGAGAAATGTTAAAAATTATTTAAACAAGTTTATAAAATACTTGAAATGCTATATTTTCAGTAGTGAACACTTGAGGCTTGTTTGTGAGACAGAGAAGTTTGTGTTACCATAGCAGTGTCTGGTTGTGATACAACAGAACAGTCACAAATTATGAATTGTGATTCAATTTTAGAAGAAATAAAATGAAATAAAAACTGGACTTGCCATTTTGTCACAATAAGAATAAATTTTATTTTTTCCTATAAGAATTTACCTAATAGATTTGTGTCTACACTGCTGTTAACATTAATCCTGGACTGAATTCCATAAGTGCTGACTAAAACTAAAGTTGAAAATTTTAAAGTGAAATAATCTCATTCTAAAACACAAATTATATCAGTTTTAATACAACCTGTACTGTTGTTTCATTTTAAGTTGTATTTAAAAAAAAAAAAAAAAACAAAAAAAAAAAAAAACTTTAATTGTTAAACCTAAAAACTGCTTTCCAAGCATTTTGGAGTAACATTTTAAACAATTACCATTACTGCAAACATAAAAATACAGGTTTATTGAGAGTCTGATTTACATAGAGATTGTTATGGATTATTTCCTGGTGACATAGTAGCATTGCTACTTAAATAGCTGGAGACTTGTTCATTTCTGTGTTCAATATGACATTTACTCTCATGTTAGAAAGCAGAGAATATAGTAGCCATAGTCAAACTTCTGGGGAGTCCAAGGGCCATTTGAGGAGCTAAGTGAATTGAATTTAATTAATTCAAACTTTTCAGATGTACCATTTCTAGAGCATACATACAATTTACTTAAAAGAATAAATAAATTTATGGTTTTTCCATTCGTTAAGGACAGGTGTACTTATGTGTGGAATAGTGTCATTAAGTAGACCTTCATTATCATAGCTATGTAAATTCTCTGGCTCATTCCTAAGCTCCTTATCTACTTAACCCTTTCTTCATAGAAATTTTCCCATCCTATTAATTTGCTGTACTCTCATCTCTTCCAAATTGCTACTATATAAATTCTTGTAGCCAAACCCATGCTTGTATCAGATACTTCCCTTAAAAACTGGAATATACTGTGAAATTTTCCTTGCTTTATTTAACTTTATGTAAATCCATTTAGAATAATTTTCTTCATACAACCTTACTCTTCTAAACTAAGCATAATTATCTATACATTTTTCTCAGCCATAATTTAAATATTAAGAATATAAAGAATATCTGTACTGGAAATTACTCCAAAGGTCTTGCTACTCTGTATCTTCCCCCATCTGCCCAACTTTGTTCCAGAGTTCAGTAATATTGATTTGAATCACTTGCCAACCATTCTTGCATTTCAATCTCACTAAACCAAATCTCTTAAATTTCCTATGTATCTTTGTTTCTTTAGGCTCTTTTAGTCCACCAGTTTAAGGTTTAGTAACAATCTTTCAACATTCTCTCCAATATATCATTCTTCTCTTTTCTTTCCATTTTGGAGCTCTACTCTTTTACAATTTTTTAATAAATCCATTATTTCTCTACAAAATATTTATGCATCATATTAGTTTTTAACCACTCCTTTGATACCCAATTTCTATGTTGCATGTTTTTCCCTCAACTGCTGCTTCTTATAGCTTTTCTAGCAATCTTGGAAAGCTGTGGTTTTATATAAGCACATCCCAACAGTTTACCTTTCATTTGTACATAAATTGTGGTCTGCACCTACAATTGCTTCAAAATCTAACCTCCAAACCAAATTCTTTCACCACCTCTATTATAATATGTTCATTTGTAAATCAACTTGCGCTTTTTCTTAATTTCAGTCCATTTTTTTAACATGTCTGAGTTTTTGCAGTTTAAAGTTAAAACAGTCTGTGAATTTTAGAAATGCTAGTTGTGATCCCAATATGGTTACTTTTCCTGGATTAATTGAAAAGTTCTGATTTTATACTGGTAAATAGAGCAGTTTATTACACTGCATGTACATGACCTTAAGGTATTGCCCTCTTAATGATAAAATTCTAAATGGATATGAAGGACATATTGGCTGCCCAACATTAGGTAGGTACTTTAACATGCCTTAAGTTCTGTCAAAGAAATTAGAGCTAGGTTATCCCCCCTTAACCAACTCATATTTTTCCAGCCATGACTTAAGTGAGAGATGACTTTGTATGCCCGATGGTACCATAAAACATGTTAAGAAGAAAACTGGAAAGTTTTAAACCATGGTTTTATTCATAAAAAAATCAAAGTGAGTTCAATAAATATAAGAGCTAAAATTAATTTTTTTTTAAAATACACTTTCAAATCCATGTAGTAAAACTAAATGTTGGCAAAAAGGTCTTTGTTAAATGGAATAAGATAGAAAGAAAAACAAAAAACAAAAGGAAAGATAAACCAATCTGTACCCAAAATGTAATATGTACTCTTGTGGCAGCTGGCCACCTCAAAGAAGGACCAAGATCAGCATCTACTTCACGCCACTAATAAGTACTGGCTGACAATGGGCAGCCATGAACAAAGATCATTGTATGATTTTTTCTAGAAACTTTCAATGTGCTATATTTGTTTACGAGAGAAGCTGAAAAAGTTTGATTTCCAGAAAAATTGTTGGTAATTGAAAGACTATATAAGCAAGCCAGCATGGACTGAGCAATTTACTTTTTAGTTAGTTTTTATCGTCAGAGTTGAGTTGTGAACATGCAGTTGTTTGGTCAAGGGTAGTTAGGGTAGCTATGAGTTGCAAGGTCATGAATTGTAAATTGGGTTACAATATAACAGAAAGTTGTGAATTGTGAGTGATTTGTAATAGTGTTAGCACTTTGCTGACTGTTTTAAGAAGAAATAAAGTGACATATAAGTAAATGGTCAGTACCTTTTATATTAACAAAACTTCTAAATTTGTATAGTAAGAATAGAAAACAATACTGTGTCTTTGGAATGCCAAATCTAGACTATTTCTTATTCAAAATCTGGCATGTTATAAGCAAAACGTTAAGAATGTCAGTGCTTTCAGTTCAGCAAATTGCATCAAAATAATGGATGCCACTTCAAATAAGTTTTAATATCATGGAAGATGTTCATTTCAGAACACATATTTACTAACTTTATTGAGCTTTTTTAGATTTTTAATATGTCTTAAAATATTACTTTTAATTTCTCTACTACGTATAGTAAGTAGGGGAAATGCTGTATTCAATCCAAAGTTTGATGTTGAGATTTCACCAGAAATGTATGTTTTGAGGCCTCCTAAACCCTCCAAAAAAAGCATTTTTACAAAAAGGTCCATGTGTGTCTGCCTGTCTGTAAACGCATAACTCCCAAACCAAAAGTCGGTTAAAAACCAAAGTTGGTATTTAAGTTTAATTCCTTCAAGGATGCAACATGAAGATTTTGAAGAAAATTCCTTTATGCTAAACTACGCTTTACATGGAACATTTTTTGGACATTTTTATTTTCTCAAAAATGGCTCTAACAATTTTGATTAAAATACCTTATGTTTAAGACATTTTTATGATGAATGAAATGTATATTTTGAATTTTCTGGCTATGGCCTATGTAGTCCTGATTACTCTTGATGACTTTTGATAACTGGTAAACCATTACAGATAAACTAAATCTTACTACACAAAAAATGTAGATCTTGTTAAAACACACAAGTTATGTTCAAATGCATGTTTTTGTGGAGTAAACAATTTTGTAGATATTCTTTGCTATTTGTGTGAGATTTGCAATAATGTAAGGCTGCTATTCACCTTTTTATCTCTTGATTGTGCAAGAATTTCAAAGCCTTCATTTAGTGACCAGTTTTAAAAGGTTTGACTATCATTCAGAGCTTACTGCATTCCCATATTTCCCTTGCACTTAAAAGCAAATATGCAATATGCAATAGCATAATTTCTGCAAATTTAAGAGGTAGAATCAGGACTGAAAAATTCAATGCCATAGCCGGGATTTGAACCACGGATCTTCTGCTTACTGAGCGGCTGCTCTAACCACTAAGCTACCATGGCCAATTTGTCTGTACGACACTAAATTCTTCAACCAATTTGTACTTTTCTGGTTAGACCACAAGGGAATCTTACATCAGAGATAAATACCCCAAGGGTGACTTACAGTAGTAAGTACTTTATGCTCCGGGTTTAAGCAACCTTAAGCAACCTGTTACTTAAGTAACAGTTCAGCCCTGACTCCACCTGTTAAACATTGTCCACACATAACTTGTGTGTTTAAAAACACCAGTATTACGTTTGCTGGCATAAATAAGTAACGATTTCTGCAAATGTTTATCTCTATTAACATGAAAAGGAAAGAAGAATAAGAATTTGTATGAATAGTTAGTACAAGAGCAGAGAAAGTCATGTAAGTGTAACACATCAGATGATTTTCTTTCTGTATGTTTTGTTACAAGTTTATTTTATCGACCTTTAGCAAACTTAATGACAAACTAAGTATATTGTATATTTGCAACTACCATTTAATTGAATGGGGCTTGACATGTACTATCTTCACATGTCTCCAAAGCAGATATTAAATTTACAGAGCTAATCTTCTAATATAATCTTCTCCCATGCAACATAGTCAAATCATTATTCTCTGATAAGGAAGTAAGTTGTATAATGAGTCTTGGACAACTTTCTCAGCTGCTGGCAGCCAACTGTTGTAGCATTGGATTGCCTCTGACAATTGAGGAAAGTATCTCAGAACACCTGGTATTTGCAAATGTCATAAAGAATTTTTTGCAGTCAATAAAATGGATGCAAGTAATGCATTTGGTTTAGGTGATGAAGAATAAAAGGGAATGCAGGTCATGAAGAAAACTATATGTGCAATCTATGTCATTGGTTACATTAAAGAGAGTTTCAGTAATTGCTGTGCTCCATCCCTACAAATATATTTCTTTAAAGTTTCATTATATTAAAACTATATATAATATAAATCTTGGAAGACTGCTTAAAAGTATAAATAGGATTATATTTATTTATTTATCCCAACAAACTTACTGTTGGTGTTTTTAAACACACAAGCCGTGTGTGGGCAAAGTTTAAGAGGTAGAACTGGAACTTAAAAATTCAATGCCACAACTGGGATTTGAACCACAGACCTTCAGCTTGCCGGGCGGACGCTCTAACCACTGAGCTATTGTGACAAACTGCCAGAATGGCACTAAATTCTCAAGCCAGTTCGTATTTCTCCTGGTAAACCACAGCAGTTTGTCACAATAGCTCAGTGGTTAGAGCGTCCACCCGGCAAGCGGAAGGTCTGTGGTTCAAATCCCAGTTGTGGCATTGAATTTTTAAGTTCCAGTTCTACCTCTTAAACTTTGCCCACACACGGCTTGTGTGTTTAAAAACACCAACAATAAGTTTGTTGGGATAAATAAATAATAATTACCATGTGTTATTTAATCCTGGGATATAAAGTACTTACAATAGTAAGTCACCATTGGGGTAATTGTTTCTGATGTGAGACTGCCTTTGTGGTTTACCAGGAGAAATACGAACTGGCTTGAGAATTTAGTGCCATTCTGGCAGTTTGTCACAATAGCTCAGTGGTTAGAGCGTCCGCCCGGCAAGCGGAAGGTCTGTGGTTCAAATCCCAGTTGTGGCATTGAATTTTTAAGTTCCAGTTCTACCTCTTAGGATTATATTTAATGATCAGTAATAACTTTTCCAGAGTATACCTTCACACTCATTGGTCCAAAACTGATGTAATTTTTTGATATCAAAAACTTAATTATGCAATATGTATATATACAAGTGCTTCTTAAAACTCACTCTTAGCTTTCTTTTTTGAGGACTTTATAGACACTTTGTATGCTGTAAAGCAACATATATCTTATAGTACCTAATAACAAAAAGACCATAATATTAAAGCAGAAGATGTTTTCTAAAGTATATGAAAAACTTCTAAAATGTTTCTTTGCTAGACAAAAAATAACTGCTCTAATTTGCATTCATGTATCTCATATTGTTGCATCACTTAAAATAGTAAATGTGCTATTTAATACCAAGTTTTACATGCTAAAAACTTAAATCTAGTAAATCTGGAGAGAAATGCTAGATTGTAGTAATGTTCATATGCTTTAATACTTTATGCCTCAATAAAATGTTACTTTTATCATGGAAGTCACTTAAACATGCTATAAGTCAGCTGTGTCCTTTGTATGCAATATGTTTTTTTTTTTTCTAACAACATTCTTCAGTTACTTAATAAATGAAACATGAAATATAAAACTAAGCCACTTTGAAAAATAAAGATGCTTGATTTAATTTCTAATCAATTTTTTGACCTAATATACATGTAAATGAATTATTATATCCATATTCACATTAGTTTTGATTTCCCTTATGCATATACAAGCAGCATTATACCTATCCATTATGTTGCAACTGATTTTGTGAAGTTGTACCATCAGCCTACATGCAGTGAACAAACTATAAAGCAAAATTAATACTTTTCCGATTTTATGAAAACAAGGAGCTAAAAATTCTTTATTTCTACAATAACTGATTTATATACAGTGAGTACTTCAGAATTTCTCTATCTCTCTTGCACGTGCATACACGCTCACACGTTTTCATTCTGCATAACAGGTTCCCTTTTTCTTTATTTATGCTTTCCTATGAATGCATTTGATTAAAGACTACATGGAGCGGAATAATCATATAAAATTAAATGATCCCTTCTCAATTTTTTTTATTTAGAAACAGGAGACACAATCATTAGTTTGCAAAACTAAAAAAGAAAAGTTGTTGACAACAAACTAAAAGAATGTTTATGCATTACACATCAGTCTAAAATAATTAAACATCTAACACACTGCCACCTTGTAATTTTGTAGGTACTAACAACTGAAATTTTCCTCAAATTTATTTCTCCAATTGTAAAAAATTTTACAAGGATCGTCAAATTCTATGTACATACAATACAAGTTATTTACATAAATATGAGACTAGTTGAGAATATTGGGAAGTGCAATATACCATATTTTATCAATTTTTGTACTCTTCTACAGAGTAAAATGCCTTTTCTAATAGATAAGATTTAATATTCTTTAGTTTGATTTTTTCATTTGTTATCTGTTTAATTCTAGATGGTAGATGGTTGTACAGATCTTTGCTACTATTTTCTATGCACTTATTATTTAGACCACCTATAAGTCTATTTCTAAAATAATTTTCTTTTGTTCTAATGTTATTTAGTGTATCATTTCATAAATTCAGTCTTTCAGTAACTTGATTTGTCTTCCCTTTCTGCTAGTGGTGAATCGTGGAACCTTGTTAGACTGTCCGGCATCCAAAGGAATGATAGAGGCTTTGAGCTGACATTCAACAGTCTGTTCCAAAGGCAGTGTGATGCCTGAGCTACAAGACACCTCCAAGAGATACAGACATTGCACAGATCTCAACTTCTCCCCTTCAACAATCTTCACTCTTGCTACTCTTGTATGGTTGTCCAAGCCTGGATGAACTCCAGGATGACTCCAAATGGCTAATTGGTCTTCACTCACAAGAATGCCTCTTCATCTTCAAAAGCTTGCATTTCTTTAATCAGTTTTACCTCTTTTCTATCAAAGCTTACACCTTGAATACACTTCAGTAATTTCTTCTTTGTCTTATGAGTTTCTTCATATGTCCGCTCTCTATGTACTTCGTTGGTCTTGCGACATTTAGTAGAAAATTGCAACACCATGTTAACATTCATACAATCTTGGAGTACTTAGAAAAGTACTCATCTGACATAAACCTTCACACTGTTTTTTCAATAACCATTGTGGCCCTTCCCACCATTAGCTTTCTTTTAACACTTTTGTGTTATAGTCTCTGGAAGGAAGCTCTGCAAGGTTCAAGAATCCAGGGATATGTCAATCAGTAGAACAACAATGCAGTACTCTGACCCAGTTGCCGATAAATGTGTTCCATTCCCCTTCCTTTTGTATCCAAGCTAGCGCAACTGTTGTGTCACTCCAGGAGTAGGTTTTGCAGTTGAAATCCAATCCCCTTTTAATGTAATATGCAAGTCGAGTGGCTGTAATTTCTGCTAATATCTCCAACCTAGGAACTGTCAGCTGCTTTAAAAGTACAACTCTGCATTCCATATGACAAACTGAAATTTCCCAGCAAACCTGTCATAAGAAGACACTAGCAGCAAATAATACTTTACTTGCATCACTGAATACATGTGGAATCTTTTCAGTCTTGAAAGGACCCTATAGCAAGTCTTTTGGGAATCCAACAATTCTTCATATGATGTAAACTTTTAATCAGGTCAAAAATGACTATTGCATCTACAGGTCACTCAGCATTCCAACTATATTTGAATTTCCAAGTTTGTTGTAAGATTACTTTTGGAGTAAGAGCAGTCAGACAGAGTCAACTATCCTTTGAGTTATTGACAGTAGCACTCTTCTTGTTGTAGGTTCACCAGATAATGTGAGTCCACTGATGTCACAAAATAAAGTATCAGTGTCCCATGATGTACCTAAAACTGAAGCAATACAGCAATACAGCAATACACTTTCTCAGCTAGCATACTAAATATAGAAGCAGTTTTCCACTCTCTAAGTTCAAACTTTACTGAGGCAGGACCGACGATTCCTGAACAAACTTACTGACCAATTCTTCAGCTTCAAGACTAATAATACAGTTATTTACATAGAGTGATTGCTTTAAAAGATTGTTTGCTTCATTTCTTGTGGAGCATAACTGAGGTGATAAGAGCTCTCAGTAGGAAAGGGCTTGACAACACTCCAAAAGCTATATGTTGACATCTGAAACTGACCATTTTTTGCCTATCTAACTGGCTCCACCATAGAAATTTTAGGAAATCCCTGTCATTTAGTGATGGACTTATTTGCAAGAAAGCCTTCTTGATATTGGCAATATACCAATTATATGCTTCCTAAAATGAACTAGTATCTTTAAAACTAACTCAATCAAATTTGGTCCCTTCCACGAATTTCCTTTTAAGTTCTTTGCTGATGTATAAAATATTAGACATATTTTCAAAGTCAGACTAGAAGCCTTAAAGACAGTCAATGTGGCAAGCAGTGTGCCCTCCAGATTCATTTTCAGGAACCATCTCTATGCTCAAGATTATGCCAGTCCGGAAACACTTCATGATAAATGCTTTTTTGTAATGAGTCAGTTGTAACACTTAAAACATCACTTATTACATTTGTTTAATGGGGCACGTTTCGGAAACATGTGCTTCCATTGTCAACCAAATTCTGACTGTTGCTAGGAGGTGTACTTGTGTTATTGTGCACTCCTGCTGGTGATTCAATGAACAGTTTTTGAGGTTGTTTCTAGTGGGTATTTCAAAGTTGAAAACTTAAGATTTATTACACAACTTCACTGTAAACATCTTCTGCATTTAAATACATATTTGACATGATAATTTTCCAACTATTCACAAGCAAGAAGGTGGTTTGTCACATTTTTAAGTCTCCTTTCTACCAATGTTTTATTATGTAAGAGTTCTGGATGCCCTTCTCTTCAATCCAAGTACACCTCATATCTATTTTTCTTCATTGACCTTCACATTCCATTGAAAATCAGCAGAGCATTAACATCCAAATCCTCTGGCTTCTTCCCAGCTTCTGATTCTTTAATATCTATAACTTCCAACTTCCAAAACTCTGACAAATCCAAGTTGCAGTTTTAGGTTAAAGTAGTCATTTAAGTTATATAGAGCTTTTCCTAGCCCCTGAATCGTCCAGCTTAGTCTTTTTCAATAGATATCAGATTATCCTCTAGATGGAAGAATGACCCCACTAAAAGTGATCCTGAAATGACAGCTTCTATTAGCAATCCAATGTCTGGTGGATTCTTCCCTGTGTCAGACAGAATGATGCATTTCTCAATGAAGGGAATAGAACATTAGACTTTCAACTCTTGGAACATAACCACAATTTTTAGTCTGTTCTAAGATACAGAACTCTGAAATTTGTTATTTACACTTTTTGAAATTATGTCATAAACATTTGTTGTTTTCTATTGGTTACAATTCCTTCAAAAAGACTGACTCAATACCTCCTTTGCAGATAGCTTTGTACTCAGCTCCTTCACAACATTTGTAGAAATGTGGGATCTTTGTGCTTCATTGTCAAAAAGTGTACACACTACTTTAACTTTGTCATTATACACAACATTCAGAAAATAGGGCTTGATTTTTGTGATAAGAGAGCTTCTTGAGACTCCCCACTCTTCTTTTCTACAGACTCCACCCTCTTATTTCTGGAATGGATAGACAAATCTGGACACATTAGTGTAACATGATGCTTAAAATGTAGAAGATATGTCACATAATTCCTGCATGTCTTAGCACTGTGACAAGTTTTTAAACATGCAAAGCAAAACACCCTTTTTTGAGCAAATCCTTGTCATCTAGAAACATAATCCTTCCTTTTAAACTTTCTGCTGCAGTATGTGAAATTTAGTTGCACCGCACACATTTCATATCGTTGACATATCTTTTAGAATCTCTTGAATAGATATAGGCAGTAGTAGAAACTTTGCTTGTTTTGCCACCGTTAAGCATACCACTGCCGCTATCAATATGACTAGAAATACTACAGCAGCTAAATAAAGGTGCTCTTTACTTTCAACTTCAAGCCTCAAGAACTGCCGTAAATTTAATAAACAGTCACTAGGATCATAAATGTATGCTCCATTTGTAGTATGTGTCCTTTGCCAAGCTTTTAGAATGTCCTCAGGTTACACTGATTCTACCATCAAATAGAGCATAGCAGCATATTTTTCTTTTATTACTTCGAGTCCCCAAAGCTTGTAATTGTGTTTCTAACCTATCACACATCTTGATTTTCTTGTGAGTCTGTACTAAACCAAGTAATTCATGAATGCATATCTCATTTAGTAGTTCATCACAAGTGAATCTTGATTTTAAGTGTCAATGGCCTTACTGCAGTTAGGTCCTCAAGGGGAAAGCTCTCTACATAAGTTCCCTTACACTTGATCCCAGTGCATTACATGCATCAGATACAAGCAATGGTTTCATCAACAATAGTGTCACCATCATTAATTGTGTGAAACTGACCCCCAGATACCTAACCAATTTTTAACATTGCTATCAAATGCTTTCAGTTCTAATTTAGATAGCTGTAATCTTCTTTTAGGAAAGTATGAGGAGGATTCTGCCTCACTGTTATTTCTATGTATTAAATTCACTGAAATAGAAGTAACAATTTCACGTCTTGCTTTGGCTGCTAACTGTTCTGTTCTGTAGGCCTCAGCTGCTTTGTATGCTCTTTCGCTTCCTGTCCATTGAAGTCATATTTGAAGTTATAACTCTCCAATGGCCTTACTGCAGTTAGATCCTGAAGGGGAAAGCTCTCTACAGGTTCCTTTATACTTGATCCCAGTACTCTCAGTTGTATTACATATAAGTAATGGCTTCATCATCATTACCTTGTAAAACTGACCCCAGAAACCTAACCAATTTTTAACATTACTATCAAATGCTTTCAATTCTAATTTAAGTAGTCATAATCTTCTTTTAGGCAAGGAGGAATCTGTCTCATTGCTATTTCCTTGCATAAAATTAACTGGAACAGAAATAGCAATTCACACTTTGCTTTCGCTGGTAACTGTTCCACTCTGTAAGGTCTCTGTTGCTTTGTATTCTCTTTCACTTTCTCTTTGTTGGAATCCTCAGCATTAAGCCATAAACCCCATATGTTTTCTTTGTCATGGAAAGATCCTCAGCTTAATCATCAAGTACCTTTGACGCTGTACTAACCTCATCTTTCGACCACAGTTGGTAGCGCACTTGCCTCGAGCATGGAGGACCCGGGTTCGATCCCCGGTACCAGCATGGGGATTTTCCCCCTGCTGGGAGGTCTGGCACGGGGTTCACTCAGCCTTGTTAGGTCCCAGGGGGTACATTTGAGGAGCTACTTGATGGAGAAGTAGCGGCCCCAGGTCGTGAAGGCTGCATAACTGGCCAGGAGGGCTTGGGGCACTGACCATGTCCCACCCTCCAGCACTGCACCTTACCAATGATGCCTGTAGTGGACAGAGGTGGGGAACACAGCTGCTGGGTGGCAAGCCAAGGCCCTTCCTGGGCTGTAGCACTTTTTTAGTTTTTAACCTCATCTTTCACCACTGGATCTTCTAATTTCTTCTTGAATACTAATGTGCTATATTTAAAAACAGGAAACAGTAATCAATCACAAAACTAAGCAAAACAAAATAATGATGAATCTAAAAAGGATAGAATATTTATGCATTACATACTGGTCTAAAAGAATTAAATATTTAACAGCATTGTCAAAGAAAAATACAAATATGTAGGTAGCTTAGAGAAATAAGAGAAGGAAGCCTTTATATGGTCAGGTAGATAAAACCAGCCTATGTTATGATATGGATTTTAAGAAAACTTCCAATGATTTGAACAAAATTTAATGGAATAAAGTAATTAAATGGAATAAAATGCATGAATCTTCATAATAAATGTTGGAACTGCCCCCCATCGGTATCTAGACACTTCTGCACACATCTTAAGAGGTTCATGAAAATATGTGTCAATTCCTCATTGGTGATGCTGCAGATGCAATTCCTGATGTTATCCTTGAGATCATCAATGGTATGGGGATTCTGCTTGTACACTTTTTCCTTCAAGTACCCCCATAAATAAAAATCATATGTTAACAAATCCGATGATCGCAGTGGTCATAAGTTTTTGCTCACAGTCCTTTCTTTAGTGAAAATCTGATAAATACAGTAAGTGATCTCTTAGATGTGTGATGTTGCCCCATCTTGTCAGCTCTTCTATCAGTTGGGAATAAAATTCATCCAGGAAGGTCAAGTAGACATCCATGTTGACTGTGGTGTTGAAGAAGATTGGACTGATAATGTGTTTCGCAGTCATAGCACACGACACACCGATCTTTTAGTCATGCAGGAGTTGCTCAAACAGCAGGTTAGGATTTTGAGTCGCCTAATACCTGCTTTTCTGGGAGTTTACTTATCCCAATAGATGAAACCAAGCCTCATTATTCATGACGAACATCAGCAGGTCTATATGACCATCTGCAACCATGTCAAACAACCAGCGGCAGAAATTTGCACGTTTAACTTTATTGGGCTCCTTCGATTATTGTACAGCTGTCACTCCATACAGTTTGAGTTTCAAAAACTTCAGCACACGACCACAAGTTCTCCTACTCTCATGAACCTGTTGAGCTAATCTCATGGTAGACTTTCAGGGGGCTCCTAGTCATTATTTCTTTAATTTTCTTCATAAGCTGAGGTGTCTGGTTAGAAGGCATTCTGTTCCCTGTTGCATTTTTAATGGATCCAGTCATATGCCATTTTCACACTAAATTTTGAATGCTCCTTTTTGCTGGTACTGAGTGAAGTGGATATTTGTCTCTGAATAATTCTTGTGTTATCTTGACAGAGCTGGTCGTCACGTACACCTCTACAATGAATATTTGCTCTGGTATTCAATACGTCATGCTTATTTAAAAAATAACTCCTTATATGTGTTTAGAACGTCTATGAACTGTTTATAAGCAACAATGAAACAAAACACACAGAATATAGTATAACCAACAATTACATTTAAAGATAAAAGAAAAGAAAACAAATTCCTACATGATTTCTTTCCAAATCATATGAGATGAGACAGGCCAAGCCAGTTTTATCTGCCCAGTCCTGTACATACTAGTTTCATTTATGGTTAATGCATAGTGCATTTCAGAAGAGAGAAGACTGATAGAAAAAAAGTATCTCCAGAAAAGAAAGTTGTGTTTATGCTCAAGAAAGTTTAGCTTTATCAAGTTGGTTTTACTATGTGATTTCACATTATTCAGGGCCATTGTGGCATCTAATTAAGTGATTATTAGTTTAGGTTTCTTACGCCATATTGTCCCTATTAGCTGCAAAAGAGAATCAGTATTAGATGAATTATTACAATTTTTACCCATCTGAAAAGGATTATTGCCTGCAGCCATTTTACCTCCTGCATTGTGTGTAGGTCAACAGGGTAGAAGTTTTTAATAAATTTTTAAATAACTCTTGTGTTATGTATTGAAAACACCAATCAATTAAATGTCTTTCATTTTTTCAATTAGTTAGCTGCCAAAAATTAAGATTAATGCAAATCCTGAGAGTTATCAATTGCATTCCAGTGCTTGTTCGCAGTAAGTTTTTCTAATAGTTCTTAACAAATATCAATCACCAAAATTTTCTTTCCTCCTATTGTTATTTATGAAGACAGCTTCATTGTAATATTCATTTCAGATAATATAAGTAGGTAATATACAACATAGTAAATATATCATGGTAATGCTGTTTTAACACAACCAATGCTTTTGTACACTTGCTAATTTACTGGTATGACAAAGAGGTTCTTATTGACTGGTTTTAATACACTTAAGAATTTTTAAGGTTGTTTTCCTTCCTTTTCTATGTTCTCTTTGTTTAATTTATTCTTAATTGAACCCTATCATTAAATTGCAAAAGTGAATAAGCTCAAAGCAAAATAACAACCCAAGAAAAAGAAAGTCCAGCTTTTTCAGTATCAATTTATTCAATAAACATGATGAAAAAATAATAATCAAGCCTTATTAAATCCATTATTAATATAATCAATTCTTCATATTGTGTCTTATATATTACTCAAAGATCATTTAGATGGGATTTGATTTGCTGAGAATTCTTCCAAGAATTAATGTTATTTATACCATAACTGGGCAAGCTAAAAGGCTGTAAAAGATAAAAGTGCATTTTCTCACTGTTTGGTAAAAGCTAAATGAAGAAATAATGGAGCTTATGATATTAATTTAAAATCTTTCTCTGGCATATGCAGTTCTGCTTTGAAACAAATCACAAATCTTACTTAAATCCAGTTTGTCTAATAACCTAAAAAGCAGCAGATTAATAAATTGGTGCAATAAACAGCTAATCACTCATGCTAGAAATAAGAGCAAAATCAAAGCATAATGTCAGTGTACATTCCAAGGCTTTGTATGTGCAACAGTTCAGCTTATCTTCTACATATTGTTCTTTAGCCTCATTAACTTTATCAACGCACATTCCCATAAATTCATTTTAACAACACAGAGAAACTAATGGTAATTTTAACAGAAGCAAATAATGGACACATGCTGAGAATATGCTTAATATGAATTTCATGATAAACAGTAACAAACATCAGAGTCTAATTTAGTTTAGATATATATCAACATAGTTGATGAAGTAAAAGAAAAAGAGTGCACAAATGCAGCTATTGTCATGCTGCAATTTATGAAAGATACACTTCTTTGATTTCTTCTGTACAGATATATCTTTGTATTCTTCTCTTCTGCTCTCTCTCTCTCTCTCTCCCTCTCTCAAGAGAGAGGGTGAGAGAGATCTTTATAAAAGATCTTTAAAAGGAAGAAATAGGTCAAATGAGGGAAGATGTGGGCAAAGAGAAAAAGTAACTGAAATACGATTGTAAAACAATGCTTAATATGGTAATTCTATTTGCTGCTATATGTTGATTGTTATATGGAATCTTTGATTAAGTAGTAGCAAATAAATATAAATGAATAATCAAATGCAGCAATAATACAGTGAAGTAAGAGTTTCAATGTGGAAATCATTTTAAAAAGGCATGATTTCATAAAGTGTATTAATGTACCCATATGCTAGAATTAATTCATAGAAATAATACTTAATAGGGGAAAAACATAGTGAATTCTCTTTGGATTTTCTACAGAATAGATCTTTGGGTGTATGGTATGCTATAGAATTAAGAGCTAAATGCTGATTATAGTGAAGTTCTATCATATGAGCATATATTTATTTTTATTGTTAGATTAAGTACACTGTAGGGTTCACATGCACTTCACTTGTATTGTTTCATAACATCTTGATAAATTTGTCAGATGTATCATTTTGTGTATGAGGAATTTACTTTAAACTAAAGGGAGTTCTCTTCAGCTTACAACTAAAATCTTCTCAGATATACACCAGGTTGAAACGTTCTATATCAGGATGGTTTCTTGGCATCCATACTCAATTGTACACAAATCTTTTTCCACAATAATAGACTAGCATCCTTAATATAGCAAACCATATGACAGGTACATGTATTTTATCATAATCATAGAATTTTCTCTGAGTACAGACTTTCATGCACATTTAATCTTTTATCATCAATTACTTCTTTATATATTTAATTTTAAACACACATTAGCTTGATTTTTTCATCATGTTCTCCTTGACTTTCTTCAGAACTTTTAGCAATCTATGAATAACTGTGTGTGGAATCAGTACAGCATAATCATGAAGTTATACAGGGATTTTCCTGTTCTTTGTGGTTCAGGAAAGAATTCTGTTCTCAGTTGCATGTACTCTTGACTTCTCTGTTAACAGTGTTGCCATCTTCTGTTACTTTCTGGTATGCTACAAGGTATTTGATTTCAATTTACTGATTCATACACACAGAACTGACTGTTTAATAAATGTTTATACGAGTTGAAGGAACTCTGAGAAACTAATTTGTAAATACATATGTAATTGTATTTCTGACATGTTCAAAATCATATGTATGATAAACTGGATGAAATAAATAAATAATATTATTATTGTTGCTATTGTTTATTATTATTATTAATATTAATTATTATCATTATCATCATCATCATTATTATTATTATTATTATTATTATTATTATTATTATTATTATTATTATTATTATTATTATTATTATTATTATTATTATTATTATTATTATTATTATTATTATTATTATTATTATTATTATTATTATTATTATTATTATTATTATTATTATTAATTATTCATTATCAGGTTGAGATTTCTTTCAGATGTTTGTTTTTCAAAATATACTTTTTCTTGACAATTTGGTTGTTCTTCTTAAAGAAAACTCAATTTCACTGAGTACTATAATATTAGCAATCAGTCAACTTGGAATTGTACAGGCATTTTTCTGTTTCATTTTGTGCTCCATCAGTCTTCATAAGCATGAATTCTTGATTTCTCTGTCAAATCAATGTCATCTTCTATCATTTTTTTTAATGATTTAGGGTCCTTCGAGCAGATGTATAATTACTTTTTTTTTATATCCTCCAACGTAGTGTCCTATCAGACGGTGAATGAATTAAATGGGTGAAATGATGCTCAAATGAGTCTGAGATCATTAGAGCTTTAAATTACTTGACATTTGTCTTCTCAGGATAAGGAAAACCTCAGAAAAAAACCTTATCTGTATAACTTACCCTAGGCAAGATTTGAATTCACAACCTCTTGGATGTGAGGCAGACATGCTACCACCATGCTACAGAGGCAGGTGTTCGAGCAGGTAAGTCACATTACATGGTGAATAAATGAAATGCACCTCAAATATCTATAGTTTAAGGAAGGGAGGTTTAAGTTTAGGGGCACTCAACTAGGTCATTAGTATTCATAGCTTAAAGTTACCTGACATATGCCTTCTCAGGAAATGGGAAAACCTATAAAAATCTTATTGAATAACTCACCCTAACTGAGATTTGAACTTGGTACCTCCTCTAATCTGTTTTGATACTATAATATTCTTTATCTCCATGATTGGAAATTCAGTTCACACTGATATTAAGTTCATACAAGATAATACATCCATCTCAAAGTTCCTCTTTCTAGCTAAAGAGTACATGCTGAGGCTTCATATTTATTTATAATATAAAACACTTTCGTCTAAAAGCTTTTCAAGTCTTCATTATATTAAGATAAAGCATACTTTCTCCAAAAATGTTATATTGAAACATTCTAAAGCTCTAATTTTTGGTGAATATTACCTCATTGTGAGTCTCAAATTATGTCTTTCAATTTGATACATTCTTTTAATTATATTATTACATAAATTGAAAAATATGTCAATATTTCTAAATACATTCTGCTCCAACTTACTTAAGTTATGTTAATCACAGGACTATTTTGGAGAGAGTTCTCTCCCTCATTCAGCTGTTAATGTTGTTGTTAGCTAATGCTGGATTTCTGACAATGAAGTCATTAATCCGCTTGCTCTCCAATATTTTTCACTGATGGATGGGGCACTAGAAGTGGCCGGGCATATTTGAAGGTGGTCTTGGTCTATTTTCTCTTGCAGATCACATAGAGGACAGAGTGGTGAAGCATATATCCCAATTCTGTTCAAATGTTTTGCCAAACAATCATGTCATGTAATCAACCTGAAGGTTGCAACTGCCGTTTTTCGAGGATACTCAGGAATTATTGTTGAATGTTTGGTAGTTCCCATCTTTTATTATTTGATTTTTCATAGTAATATTTTGCAATAATTTTTTTGAATTCAGAGTTGACTAATCTTTTAGCTGCATAAAAGGGTAGATTAACTATAGATTTCTGTACACTTCTGGTACCCTTTAGCTCTCTGTTTACCAGCATTCCCACAGAAAAGATACCTAAATTAATAAATCATTGACTTGCCCATCAGGGTATTTCACCAATAGAGATTGAAGAATATGCTCAACTCATAGAATTATGTTCAACACAAAATTCGTTCATGTTCAATAATAAGTTTTATCAACAAACATCAGGTTTGGCCATGAGCAGCCCTTTATCTCTGATATTGGCAGACTTATTTATGAGCAATTTAGAAATATATATCACCAAAGCATTTCCATACATATTTAAAATTTGGTTAAGATACGTAGACAGCATTTTTGCCATTGTTCCAAAAAATTAGCTCAAGACACATTAAAATTATTGATCCTGCAAGACCATTATATAAAATTTACCATTGAAATAGAGCAAGATGGATGGCTACCGTTCCTTGACTTAAAAATTATAAGCAACATGGACAGACTGGAATTTGGTACATATAGGAAACAAACACACGCAGACAACTACATCAAAAACAATAATTTCAACCCAAAAGCACATCAGCATGCAGTATTCCATAGCTTAATTCATAGATTGATCAATATCCCACTAAGAAATAGACAATACAATAAAGAACTTGAGCATATTAAACTTGTTGCAAATTTATACGGATTTAAACTCAATTTTGTAACTAGATTATTAGAAAACATAGAAGATTAAAAACTATGAGGATGTCAGCAAATTAAAAATTAATGATACCCAAGAAAGATATTGTAAATTTACATATCACCCAGAATTTTTCAACAAATTCAATAAAATTTTTAAGCATTATAATATAAAACTGGCTTCACAATACAAGTGTAGCATAAGAAATTTACTCAATCACTCTCTAAAAAACACAGCTCTAAGTATTAGATCCCCAGGAATCTACCGTGTTGTTAACTGTGAAGACTGCTATTAGATATATATTGGCAAAACAAAAAGAAATTTGGAAACCAGAATGAAAGAACACATCAGAAACATCAAACACAAAGAAACAGATAAATCAGCCATAACTCACCACTTTTGGTCTTGCAATTATAATGTCAACTTAAATATCCAACTTCTAAAACCAGCAAAAAATTATTGAGAGTTAACAGTGTGGGAAAATATTTACATCATTAAGGATCGAGATCAGCTGATGAATTTCGACTTGCCAATCACAAACGACTAGCCAATAAGAAGAACAGCATACCAGGCAATGAGAGAAGGGGGAGGCAGTTACCTGACATTCAACCAGTTGATCAACAGATGAATGATGGAGAGAACTCTCTCCAAAACTAGTCCTGTGATTAACTTAATTACAAGTCAATTGAAGCAGAATCTGTTTAGAAATATTGACATGTTTTTCAATTTATCAATGTGTTCCACTGTTTTAAACGCTTAATTTTCATCAATTTTATATTATTACATATTTCCTTTGGTTGTCAGATCAAACAGTATTCATTTTGAGACTGAAATTAGATGAATCTCGTAATGTTGGTTTCTGCAGAAGAAGAATTGCACCTAAAGGTGGTTGTGGGTTGATATGAAATAAGCACAAAGTTAACTCAGGAAACCTTTGTTCAATCTCAAGATCTACTGTCTCTCTTCTCTACTCTCCTTATACAACATATTAATATGGTAGACAGAATGCTGCAATACCCTTTCTCCCATAACATAAACAAGCAGGATCATAATAACAAAGTATAATGCAGAACCATAGGCACACATACATGATCAATCATTGTTGTACATAATATATTTAGAAATACAAGAAACAAATTATGTTAGAACAAAATCTTCTAATGTTTTGAGAGGCATCAAAAGGCATCCTCTTTGGATAACCTAGGGTCTCCTATGCTCATCAGCAGGAATGGTTCTATAGGCTCTTAGCTGGTGTAGAAGTTGCAGGTATTCTGGATGGTGGCTTATTTAACTGTGCTTCCTCTTTGGACAGTATACAGTAAACTCTTGGTTTAGTGAACCTAAAGGAGCCAGAAGTTGTCTGGAAAATTGAAAGTCCATTAAATCGCAAAATGAATGAAAATGAAGCAAATACAATTGAAACTGTTTTATTGGTACATACCATTTACTTTACATGATTTACTCTTGGTTAGAAGTCGTTCCCTGTGAAATTGTGGGTTTGAAAAAAGTGTCAATACCCATTTGCTTCCACTTGAATATTGCTTCTTTATAATTAAGGAGCAAAACTGTCTGAAATGTTTATAATAGGCTAGCACTTGTAAAGTCTGAAGATTTTTCCACCTAACAAATCATGGTCTCTTATTACAGATAATTTAGGTACACACTTCAAAGATTCATCCTCACTTTCATCTTCATCCTCTTGTAGAACACTTGCAGCGATCTCTTCATGACTCAGAATCTAGTAACCTGGGTCACACTCATCCATGTCCAGCCACTCTTCTAAGTCGTGTTCACTTAAATTATTTCCTGCCTTTGTCAGTCTATTACAAAACTCAGATGTTTTGAAGCCACTGAAATAATATTCAGCTTCAATTCCTTCCAATAGTAATGTCCACCCATTAGTTAATGTTGTTGTTTTCATCTCTTTCCAAGCTGCAACAAAGTTAAAGATGGCGGAACTAGCCATCTCAATCAGAGAAGTAGCAGAATGCCACAATTTAATCATCGCAGATCCCCTAAATCTCTTTTACATTTATTTTATAACCAACGCCAAATTTAGTCCGTTAAACAGGGGTCTGTTAAAAAGATTTTACTGTACTTTGAGAGGGGGTTTCTTCATCAGTGGTAGAGATTACATCAAACGTAATGTACTTTTTACTTTGAATAGAAGTTGTTGCGCTTCTGCTATTGCTGCCTGACTACAGATCTGATATGAAGGACTGCCCTGCAACACTGATATGATCCTGGCAATTACAGCATCATTAAACAACAAAATAAAAATAAGTTTCAGGCTACACTGGATTTTTAATCTTGGAAGGTTTAAACACACAGCAGCAAATATTTTGAAAATGATCTAAAAGATACTTTTTAACAAGCTACATTTTCCTGCAGTAACTCTGTCATTTATGATTTTCAAATTACATAACTTCTGTTCAGTGAGAATGAAGATTACTTCACTGGCAGTTTACAAAAGAATTCAAAATATAAACCTAAATAGGGATGTAAACAAAAGGAGACACTGGTAAACAATATTATTAATTTTGAAGTGAAGAATAAGCTGAAAGTTAAAAGCTTCTTCAATTCATGCATGTGAGAGATATTAAAACAGAATTGTAAATTCATGTATAAGGTTGATGTTCTAAAATAAACCCTGAACTTCTTTCTTCACTGCAATATAAAGCTGTTTTACAGTCATTCCAACAAATTTAAATGGTACATACCTTTATCATTTAACCAGCAAGCCACTTTGTAATAGGCTTCATCTAGAAGAGTAATCACAACAGCCAATAAGATTTTAGGTAGATAGCTTAAACAGAAGAAATATCCTCTGTCAATGATAAGCTGGTCCCACCATTCCTAAAATAAAACACCGGCTATTATTTATTAAATAAAATACAAAACAGTAAACTGCATAGCTTCTATGTGATCCTTTAAACATTATTTTAGCTATTTATAATTTAACCAAATAGTTACTGTAGTATAGCATTATTATCAAACATAGGAAAATTATTTGAGAGGTAGAATTGGAATTGAAAAATTGAATGCCACAGCTGGGATTTGAACCACAGACCCTCCGCTTACCAGACAGGTGCTCTAACCATCAAGCTACTGTGACAATCTGCCAGAATGACATTGAATTCTCCAACCAATTCATATTTTTCTCCCAGAAAACATTGCCCACACACAGCTTGTGTGTTTAAAAATACCAACAGTAAGTTTGTTGGCATAAATAAAGAATAGAAAAAATATTTACAAGCATTAATTAAGGAAATTAAAGCTATTAACAGTGAAGCAACAAGATTCTAAAGTATGAACAAATTAGAAACTAAAAACTTCACTTATCTTAGTAATGTTGCAAGTTCTTGGTGACAATTTAAGTGAAGGCTCAAACATGAAGAATACTTCACTGTTAATAGCACTTCTATTTGTAATATTCATAATTCCAATATCTTTATGAAGTAAAAATCTAGACCAGCTGCTTGTAAATATTGTATTTTTGTAAATATAGCCTTAAAACTGAATACATTAAGAATAAACTACATATTGACCTGAAAATTGTTCAAATCTGAAAATGTTTATACTATTCATGCAAAAGTGAACATATGCATATTGAACTGTGAACTTTAAAGAAATATTTTCTTTATAGATTTAATTTGAGAATCACAATGACTTTTATATACCACAATTAACATGTTTCCATTTTAACAGTTTGTTTTCATGCTCAAATTTAGACCAGATATATTTTATGCCTATTCTGAAAATTTGTATTTGGTTGACATATTCGCTTTTGTGTGTCACCTCCTATATTATTATGGCATAAATTATGAGTAAGTGTATGAGTAGCTATATGGTGAGTACCATTAGAGTCCTGTACTAAGAGAAAACCTTTTGTATAAGATTTGAGGAGGGAACTGTAACCAAAGGAATAAAGCAAAGGTCTACAGTCAGATTGTAAATTAAGACCAGTTTTACTTTATGAATTGATGATATGTTAGTAGAGGTTAGTAAGGACAGTAATTTAATGCCAGTCATTAATAGTAGATTATACGATAGTCATTAATGACTAAAGCCACAATTTTTAGTACATATCGTGTTTAGGAGTGTCAGTTATGCCATGAGTGTGTTCGCCCAGACTGAGAGGCAAGCAAGCCATGAACACTGAACGAAACAGCCCCATGCACACGGTAAGGTGACTATAAATTGTAGCTTTATTAATGGCATAGATTCCTGGGCTACTATTTGCAAATGACTTGGTGGGGAAAATAAATTATGATCTTAAACAATCCTTCGAATCAATAGACAAATATTGTAAAAAATCGAAATTAAAAGAGAATCAAGCTAAGACACAGATTGTAGTATTTATGGGGTGCCATCTGTGAAAATGACTAAAATCCACAATTTTTGTAATAATGATGTGAAAATGTGTATGCACATGTGTCAAAGCATATCTAGTATGTCTACCAAATTCCACTCTTGTATGTAAGATAATGTTTTGATAAACAATTATTTATTGGGTTTTTTGCAGCTATTTTAGAGTAGTATAGGAAATGCTTCACATAAAATATTATTTGTTATAAATAAATAAACTCTATCTATGTTTCTTTTGATTATGTCTACAAGACCTGGTATTTTTCTTTAGCTATGTCAATTACTTTTGGAGAAAAAATTATTTAATACATTGATGGCCATTTTTTCTCAAATTGTTAATAATTTTCAAAATCAAAATTCAGTAACAATTAAACTGCTCTATCTAGAGCATTTAAAATACCAGGTTTTATGAACAAACTATCTGAGAATATATGTATGTACAAATTTTCAAAGAAATTTATTACGAGTTTCAATAGGAGCATTTTGAGAATTAAAATATTTAAAAAAATAGAAAGCAAAGAAAAATGACTTTAAAGTTTTAAATGCTTGACAACATATATTTACTGTTTTAGAATTCCCCTGGACCATATAAAAGTCCTTCAGCTGTTTAGCTTCTTCTTCTTTAAGTTTTGCCTACTCTTGTTTACTGATCTGAATGTATTTAATGTACTTAGTGCACTCTGCTTTAATCTTTGCTTACCCCAAACATTACTAATTCTTTTGCTGACTTTGCTAGCTATGACCCTTTCCATTACATAGAGAGTAGCCTCATAGCCTATACTGAATTCACTGATAGTTGAAGTTACTGCAATTTGCAATTTCTTTTTAGAAACAAAAATTCTTGTACAAAATTTAGAAAAACACAACTATGTGGTTAACACATGTACAATTATAAAAATTTTGCATACTTCCATACTAGTTTACGGGGAAGAATTTTTACAGAAAATCCCACAAGACGTCTCTGCTTACATTCACCAGCACTAAACCTGACTGCCTGATTTAAACTTCAAAATTGTACATGATTTTGCTGGGGGTAATAGAATGCATTTCAGCAGCCATCCTCAACCACACATGGGCATTTAAATCATGACCAAACAGCCTTTTAAATGGTGATGTGGCATCAGCGGCAGTAGATTCTTAAAGTACAATGTACAGACATAATTTTAATGTAAAAAATGAAAAATCAGATTCTTCTTCAGTTTTGTCGAAATTTCACTGGGGCATCTCCTTAAGATAGGGGAAAACTAAGAAAATATGAGAAATGGAAAAAAGAGAGTGCAGAGTATAAGGTGCAAGAATGTATTTACCCAGGAGTTAAAGTTGATGAGGGTAGCTCCTGGGAGAAACAAAAATAACTAGCACAAGCAAAAGGAAAAAGTGCTATAGCAACCATCAGAGGATGCAAAAGTAGAATACTAAGCACAGAGGTTAAGTGGTTATAAAGAATCTATAGCATGGTGGTAGAGATTAAAGTGCTGTATGGTATAGAAGTGTGGGGGTTGGATGGAGGGTGGGAAACTACAGGCTCTGTTCACAGGATATTCTGCAGGGAAATACTAGACCTACCTTGGGTAACTTTAAGGGAGGCAACACAATTTGAGAGAGAAAGAGTTGCAAAGAACGGGAGAGAGTATTGAAATAGTGGTACACAATTCTAAATCTGGAAAAAATACATGTCTTAAGGCAATGTTTATAGTATCAAGAGAAGAGCTTAAGAGCCAGTGGATGGGCAATCAATCTTCAAAAGAACTGGAAAATAATGGTCCAGGACAGGTATGGAGGAGAAGGGAAAATAACACAACAGGATTCTGGAAAGCTGCAAGAAAAACATTTGAAGACATAGAAATACTAAAGTTCTTTAGTTCAATAATGGATAAGAGCTCTTTGATGTTCTATGTCCAGATAAAAAGATCATGGGATAGGGAAACATGTATAGATAAGGTAGAAGAGGAACGAGAGGCATTGCATGGTTAAGAACTGGTGTCTGGAGACTTAAGTGTTTTAGGAATGGTTATAGTCATGATCAATGTCCCTTATGTGGCCACAGTAATGAGTAGATTGTAATATATGTTAAAAAATAGATGTGTTTCACATGTAAATAGAATATGACAGGCAATAAGCCTGGCTAAAGCCATGTCACATTCAAATGTTGCTGTTGTTAGCTAATGCTGGATTTCTGACAATGAAGTCATTAATCCTCTTGCTCTCCAATATTTTTCACTGATGGATGGAGCACTAGAAGTGGCCAGACATATTTGAAGGTGATCTCGATCCATTTCCTCTTGAAGAGACTTAGCAGTAAATGTAACCACTTTTTAGAGAGCACCATATTTTTATGTTTTGGCGGTCACATCGCTCTCTCACAACCCCCAGAATGTCTGGAGGACCACACCTGTCGTTGGTTTACAGGTCTCACCGACCTGACCGGGAAAATTATCAAAATAAATTCACTGACCATATCCTCTGATTACCAATCAGAGGACGTATTACATGCCATGGCAGGTCAGCATGTTAGGGGTTAAGGCTTTATAGAGAAATTAGAGAAATGGAGAGGTTGAAAAAAATAGACTCCCTAGCCCTCAGGAACCCTAATAGCATCGGGGTCAGAAGAGAACAAGAGATGACCAAGGTAAGGTCAGATAGAAAAGTTACAGTGAGGAGCAAAACACCAGTAAGTGGAAGTAATGTTCTGCTCAGCTTGGGTACCTTGTGGTTGCCATTCACATATCCCCTAGACAGAGACCCCTGAGTAAAAATAAATGATGTAACTCACTGTTTAATACAAAAATCACTTCCATTCATAAAAATGCAAAGTACATTACATTAAAATGTAATTTGCTTAAAATAAATAATAAATAAAAATAAATTAAATATGTATAATTTTTCACTGTTATGAAAATTCTGGAGAAGAGCATGTCTCAATCAATAAATGCTGAAACAAACTTCATTCCATTTAATTTTCCCTTTAATCTTTTATGTTTATACAAAATGAGTATGTGAATTTGTCTAAAAGAATATTCTGAGCAGTACAAAATTAGGCTTGGATGAGTTGTACCACGTAAAAAATAAAAGGCCAATTTTATTATCATACTTCTACATAAAATGCTGCTTTTATGTTTATGAATACTCACTTGATTGGAAGTTTTTGAACAGTGAAGATAATCACATTAACTTACTGTATTGTTGGTATCTAGATAATTTGATAAATTACACTGGTTTATCTACATTTCCACACATTTTGTTCTGTTTGCCTGATTTTTTGCAGATGAAAAGCACCATTTGTAAGTATTATTACCAGTATGATAGATCCAGAGAACTTTCAAAATTTCAGTAGTATGCCTTAAGACTCTTCCTTTCACAGAATGTATTGTTTATTAATATTATTTGATGTTCCTATATATTAGTGTCCTCTATGACAAGAAGAAGTATATATGTTATTAATTTTAAGATTGGTATCAAATATGTTGTTGTTTTCTAGTGCCTTGCATCTGGCAATGAAGCCATTAGCATTCGTGCTTTCCAATACTTTTGAACTGTAGTTTCTTCTGATCTTAATGCTTCACAGGTCTTCAAGTGGTCTTCGTTCATTTCTGCTGGATCGTTACACAGGACACATATTGGTGAAGCTGAGATACCTATTCTGTAGAGATGACTTGCTAAGCAGTCGTGATTTGTCAATAGCAACCCCTATTTTCCTTGGTCTCTGGGGGATTATATCTGGGTTGGAAAGTAGTGTAATCCATTTTTTATCTTTGCATTTGTTTCTATTTCTTGTAGGTATGAATGAGAAAATTTTTTAATGATCAAGCGTTTTATTGAGGAATGTGAGAAATTGAATTTAGACTTTTGTTTTATTGTTGTGCTTTTCTTTGCAAGTGAGTCTGCAGCTTCATTCCCTATGACTCCACAGTGTGCTGGAATCCATTGGAGATGAACAGTCTTATTAACTTTTTGGAGTTGTGTTAACATTTTGTAGCATTCTCTAATTTTTGTTGACTTCTTTGTAGTATTTGAACATACTCCCTGAATTGCAGCTTTAGAATCTGAAATAATTACTGCCTTGTTAAATTTATTTAAGGGAAGATTTAATAATTGTCGGAGAGCAATGTGTATAGCCTCTATTTATCCATCATAATTTGTTGTGTCTCTGCCAACAGAATGATAAAAGGAAAAATGTGAACACGTAACTCCAGCTCCAGTAAGGTTTACCATGGAGGATCCATCAGTATATATGTGCAGCCATTCTTCTGTGGGACATCTAGTATTGATTGTTTCCAGTGCTAGAAGTTTTTGTATTTCTTTTGGTGTGTCTGATTTACTTATTTCCTCTATTAATTCCAAACTGAAGGTAGGTTGCAATAATTCCAATGGATTTTCTCTTATAAGTAGATTTTCTCTGGTGTTAGGAATGTTCAATTTGGATTTAATCTGTGTTACCTTTTCTAGGAAACTACTATGAGTTTTAAGGATTGAAGGGGGGAGGTTCTCTTCTGTCCATTTAGAGTTTGGCAGTCGTAACATTTTCTCGTGTTGGAGCAATGCTTGTTCTTCTATTTTTGTTGTTATTGATGGGGTCTGTGTTAAGGCAAGCATGGCATCAACAGGTGTGGATTTAACTGCTCCAGTGATTAGGCGAAGAGCCTGATTTTGTATTTGTTCAAGTTTATTGATGTTAGCATTTGCTGCTGTTATTAAAGCTTCAGAACAGTACAAGAGGTTTGGTTTAACATACATTTTGTATGTTGTGTTAAGGACTCTCCTTGAGCAGCCCCATTTAGCACCAGCTAACCTTTTCAGGATTTGCAGTTTCTTTTCAATCTTTTCTGAGATGTTTGTTATATGTTTTTTCCAACTTAGCTTTCTGTCGAAAGTGATGCCTAAGTATTTGGCATCATCAACTGCTTTGAGTGGTTTACCATTATAATTTATGTTAATATTAACTGGTTTGTATTTTAGTGTAAATAATTCATAATTTGTTTTTTCCACATTGATAGTCATGAGGTTTTTGGAGCTCCATTCATGAACTTTGTTTAGGGCTGTTTCTATGCTGTCTTTAATTAATTCAGGTTTTTTTGGAGAGCCTGAAGTCCAAATGACTACATCGTCAGCAAATAAAGCAATTTTGGTTTCTAAAGTTTTTATTATTGATGGAAGGTCATTTATATATATATATATATATATGTTAAAAGAGTGTTGTGCTCAGAACAGCACCTTGTGGAAGTCCTCAGTGTGTTTGTTTATATTTGGAAATGTATGTATTATATTTTGTGGCACAAAATCTTTGTGAAATAAATTGAGTTATCCATTTAAGCATGTTACTTCTCACACCTATTGATTGCAACTTCTCAATTTTTTTGTTTCTCCAGACTGAGTCATATGCTGATTTAAAATCAATGAATACTGCTAAGGTATGATATATTCTAGGAACCAGTTAAGTCTAAATGCCACCATTCTTTCCATCACTTTTGCAATAACACTGGTCAAAGATATAGGTCTGAAACTATTAATATTGTTTGAGGGTTTGTTTTTCTTTAAAATCGGGATGATAATGGCTTTTTTCCAGTCGGAAGGTACAGTCATTCTAAAACACGTGTTATACAGTTTAAGGAGGATTTCTTTCCTTTCCTGCCAAGGTGTTTAATAAACTCTGGGTGGATCTTGTCAGGTCCTGGAGATTTTTTGTTCTGTAATTGTTCTATTGCTAAATCCAGTTCTGTTTCATTAAAATCCTGAATGAAAATATCATTTCATTTATCTTTTGGCTTATGAGTTTTTCTGATAGTTTTTTGGATAGCTTTATCTTGTTTTCATATGCTTGGGGTATTCTTTGTGACTGAGCATAAAACTTGTTAAGGGATTCTGCTATTTCCCTATCTGTAGTTAAGCTTTTGTTATTATGTTTTAATGGTTCAGTTGTATTTTTTGGTAATTTTGTTTTATTAAGGAATTTGTATATTTTATTTCCATCTTTCCTACAGTCCATATGTTCTACAAAATTTGTGAAACTGACCTTCTTTGCTGTAATTAATTCTTTCTTAAAAATGGATGCTTTTCTTCTCCAGTTTTGTACACCTTCTGGACACTTGGTTCTTTCGGCTTTAACTCTTGCTATATTTCTTTCGTGTTTTAACTTAGATAAAGATGGAGACCAAAAGTAGCTATATTTCTTTAACTTTCCTTTGGGGATATGTGTTTTGGCTGCTGTCAATAATATTTCACAATTTTTTTTTTATTCATTTCATCTGTTGACTTGAACTCTGATTCTAACAGCATATTACACTTCCCTTCTATCTCATTTTGGAAACTGGACCAATCTGCTTTTTTAAAGTTCCAAGAAGTTTTAATTTTTGGTTTGTTACTTTTATTTATTAGATCTCTTATGGAGTTTATGGTGATTCTGTGGCCTGAACCTGGGTCTTCTATTATTTCTCTTTTTGTATTGTCAATTATGTCAGATGACACCATCAGAAGATCAGGATTTGTACCTGAACCATTATAATGAAGGTAAGTGGGTGCATCATTTGGATTAAATATTAATTCCATTGTTGATGAGTTTAATAGGTCTTCTATGACTCTTCCTGCTGAATTTATATCTCTGTAGCCCCACCTAGGGGAGTGTGCATTAAAATCACCTATTAAAATACTTTTGGGTTCTATGGGAACAGAATTTAGATCTAGTGCATTGTCTGGAGGATTGTAGATACTGTAAATTCTATAGTGGTAGTTACTTTTCCATACTTCAATTTTAAATATTTCTGATTTATCTTGTTCTTCCATTGTTTTTTGGATTTTGATAGTAGCTTTCATATTTGTTTTAATTCCTGTAAGAATACCACTTGCTATTTGACGAGCCTTTGGAAGTATATGTGTACTGTACTGATCCATTTCAAAGTATATTTCCTGTTCTTCTGATATATTGGTATCAAATATAGTAATGATGCATATTAGTAATTTTAAACTAAAAATATTGTTACATTAAAATATCATATGTTGTTGTATATCTAATTTTTATATCATCATAGCAAATTATATTCTTTACACAAGTGTGCTAAATGTATGGAATGTAAGTTGAAAGCTATTTCTTTCTTAATACTTCCCCATTTAATATATCTAACTATACATTTTTTCAATCCATTTTTATGTACCTAGTAATATGTTCCGGAGTATCTGATGTTTTCTATCTTTCCTATAAAAATTTACTCTCTGGATAAAATGCAGCATAACTTGATCCTTCTTATATGAAATAATGTTAGATGCTCCACATACTTATTTTTCAGGATGCCAATTTACTTATGCTTGAAAGTTAAAAAAAATTATAAAACTCTGAAACTATAGTAGAAAGTGTTAAATAATGAACTATTATTAGTACTGATATGACAGTATGCCAATGTATTTACCTGGAGCTGAAGTGTAGATATCATAACAATGAAAACAACCAAGAGGCACAAGGAGATTATTGGTAGACTGACCAAATACCGGAATACATTTCTTTTCCATGCTGGGTAAAATGGTTCAAGTCGACCAGTAACTGGACTTATTTTGAGTGTACCCTGGAACAAAACCACAATAATGAATTTAACTTCTGCATAAAATAAGAAATAATTCTTTTAAAGCATTAATAGGGATACAATTTTATGGTGAATAAAAATTGTGAATGTCGGTTTAAAAAGAAGGCTCAAAGCGGGATAAAAGCAGTGAAATAAAATATAAAATAATACTGTTATAATTTACATTTCAAATGTTAGAGGATAGCATGTTACCCCTAGACTGCGGAGGATGAAGATGGTAATGGTACATAGATGCATAGAATGGTACATAGATACATAGACTATGGTTCTTAGCGTCCCATTCTATATTGGGCATTAGGGACCGATTAATTTTGCTCATTGGCAAAAACATCAAGCTTGAGGTTCTTTTACATGATGCAAATCTATAACATGGGACCACAAGCTTTATTTCACTTCAGAAGGAAGCCATGCTAACCAGAGGATAGCATGTTACCCCTAGACTGCGGAGGATGACGTTTGTTGCCATGAAAATACTTTGAAGCACACATGTGCACCTAGCTGTCTTAATGGACTTGTTTTAATGTAAATGTACAATCATGTGCTTTGGCTCTACAGTGCATCAATACACTAAACAAACTCAGTGTTAAACTCCCGCCATTTTTGGCATTAAACTTGCACTCCTTGCTGTCAAGTGCAACTTTTCATAAAATATGTGTGAACTTATCGTTTGAGTCTAAGCCATGTGTGTTTGTAGAGTGTGGGAAAACCAGTAGAGGGGAGAGGAGTGTTGTCTCTCACACTTTGCTCCAGTGGTGGTGCTGTAGCATGGAAGAGCACTCATGTATGCCACTAGTTATCTGTCAACCTACCTTACATGCCATCACAGATTACACATGCCACTCTCATATACCTTTCCTGCCTATTGTAAACAGAGTTGCATTTCTTCCAGCCACACAGAGCTTGAACTCTTAACCTTGACCTTGCATGTGGCTTTTTATGTTGCAAAAAGTAAAACAGTTCTTGCTTTGTTCCTGACATAAATCTTTAAATGTCAGTTTCACAGGAACTATGTAATGAAATTTTAATTTCATGTTAGATCATAAACAAATGTTCATTTCACAAGTAAATATCATAATAAATTATTAATTTCATGGTAAGTCATAAATATTCATTTCGCAAGTTGCATGTTCAATCACAAGAGTAAACATCGGTAATTGTATGGAAAATTGCAATAGAATTTATTCTGAAACCTTTTTATTGTGTATTAACATATTTCATGTCATTGCGATCCACCAAAAAATTGTGTTCCTAATCATTAATTAATGTTTAGGTTTTTCTTCTTTGAAACATAATAGGTCACTATTTTCCAAAATCACAGCTGTTAATTCAATTAATTTGGCCATAATAAGAAAGGGAAACATTTTTGCTTCCTCTTGACAAAAATATTTGTTTAAATAAATATAAAGTTTTGAGCCAATTTGTAACGTTTATACCTTACTTCTTACTGTTATTCACATTTTTAGAAGCACTTGCTACCAGCATC
Source organism: Tenodera sinensis (assembly GCA_030765045.1). Lineage (NCBI taxonomy): Eukaryota > Metazoa > Arthropoda > Insecta > Mantodea > Mantidae > Tenodera > Tenodera sinensis. The sequence continues at coordinate 61,382,185 of CM060971.1, read as the reverse complement.
AGCCACAAGACAACTGGTGTGGTTGTTGGAGTTGCCTGTAAATTATTTCACGCATCTATTAAGGTTTCAATTAGCAAAATTTGGGAGTTTCCAACCTGATGTTTGTTCTTGAAGATTAATATTTTTCTCCCAAATAGTATTCCAGTTTAGCATATATAATTAATGTTGTGCTTAAATGTATTATATGCTTAAGATTCAAAAAATGTGCAGCATTTGATTTATGTGCTTGCATGAATTTCAAATTGTAGATGTGTTCCCTGATGTAAATGTCTCTTTCTTTTAATCTTTGTTGCAGTATTTGCAGTTGATCTGGTCAATGCAATGTTTGCAATTTTGCAGTATTGTTCTTTTAAAGTGATTTTAGCAGGTTCTTTATACTGTAGGTACTTGTTTGAGATAAGTTAGTTAACAGACATTTTGGGTATGCTTCTTGGTACTATTACAAAAACTTTTTATACAGCATTCCCAAACCATGGAAATGTACGGAAATGATTTTTTTGACTTGTGTTTCAAAGTAACCCATGAATAAATTTGCTAGGAAAGGAAACAGAGGATTGCCCATGGTAAAACAGATTTTTGTTGGTATATGTTTCCCTTAAAGACATAGAGGTCTTGTTCAACTTTTTTGTTGATATATGTTTCTTTTGAACACTTAGAGGGTTTGCTCAATCCAAATTTCATTGAAGTTTTTATATTCTATTCCTTCAGAAGCAATGCTGATAGTTTACAGTCTATTTCTAAGTAACCAAAGCAGTTTGTTGTTCAGGAAGCTGAGAAATAAAACACTGAATGAAACTGTGGAATCTGCTAAGCTTACTATAATGCCTTTTAGATCCTCTATTATGTCTTAAGAGTTTTGGATGCTAAGGTTTTCAAATTGATCAAAGCCAATGAAACATGAGTTAACTATTTTGGTGGAAGATGCAGCTAAGTGCCAATGTTGTGGACTGTAAATTTGAGAAGACTGTATACATATTTTTGGTACAACTGAATTGTCTAGTTTTATTCTATGTTTTTCCTTTTTGTGATATATGTACTTCTTTTAGTATGGTACCGATTTGCTTGCAGCGTTTCTTGAAAGGATTTTTGTTTATTTCTATACATTCATCTATTTTGAAAACATTTTCCATTCTAATTACATAGTCTCGTTCATCCATATCACTACTTCATTGCCTTTCAACTACTTGTTTGTAATTTAAAACTAATGTAATGTAGTAAAAAACTAAAAGTAGAGAAAAAATATGGTAAGTTAACTAACATATAAATTAGCAAATAAAATTAAAATCTTGAGAATGCATGTGGATAAACAACTAAAGTGAATAGATGGCTCTGCAGTAATGTATGAGGCTTGCATTTGGGAGGTTGTGGGTTCGATTCCTATGGCCAACCTTCCTGACCCATGAGTTTTTTCGGAGGTTTCCCTGGGTTACTAGGTGAATGCTGGGAAGGATAATTAATCCCCTAAATTTCCTGCATTTCCATTTCACTTCATTAACCATTTCATTCATGCTTCATCCCATTGGATCTTTCAGAGTTGCAAATGTCACAAAAGGTGTTAGGTAAAGCTTGGCAGGCATGATATGCAAACAGGAGCTCTTTCCATCCCTCGTCCCTGAGATCCAGGTAGGGGGCAGCATCTGGGGCACTGGACACTATGCCAAGGTCCCCCTGGAAGACCCAAAAGACTTTGAGTTGTCAAACTTGAGAAAACTTTAGAGACCTCTGTCAATGTCTGTGCTGTTTGTGTGGATCTGGCTACCCAGTGTCTCCTCTTACCTCATCCTTTCTTCCGGGGGTGCCCTCTTGGTGGCATAGGTACAATAAGCTTAGCTTCAGTGCCGTACCCCCCTCATATCTTTCCTATTCCCATCCCTAAGTGCATAGTCATCTGGATTATTAGATAAAACACTAAATTTGGCTTGAGACAGTCTGCTCTGTTTATTGCAAATTAATTATTAATACACATATATGAAATGAGTTTATTATACTTTCAGTACATCTTAGAATATGGTATAATTGTGTGGGGCAATGCTAAAGGATGGGAAAGAATTCTGAAAAGTTAGAAAAAGATAATAAGGATAATGACCCATTCAAAGCACAGGGAGTCCTGCAATCCAACATTTAAAGCATTAGGTATTATGGCACAACCTTCCCTTTACATACTTACATCACCAAAATTATAACAATTTCCCATGGTCATAACCATGAATATGAAATGGGAGGCAAAAATGCGATTAAATGCTCAGGACACAGGCAAAGAATTATTGGCAAAAAGGCAACAGTAATGACAACAGTTAAAATATTAAGCAAATTACCTAAAAATTTGAGAATACATAAATATTGTCGCCCATCGCATTATTGTCGGCACTACCGCAAAGGAGCCGAAGGGAAGAGACAGAGAATGGCCGCATTGTTGGGGCGCTTACCGAAAGAGAGAAAGGGATAGAGACTTCTGGAATTTTCTGCTTTGTATTTCACTGCAATAATAACTGAACTTTCCTGAAGTTTCCAGAATAGTGCCTGGGAGATATAAATAGCGGTAAAGTGTGAGAAGGGACAGTTTTTATGTTACTAATTCGGAGCCGTGCTGTTGGTGAATCGTTAGAGACTTTCTTGCTGTTGCAATGAGTGTACAAAGTTACTGTTTATGGAAATAAAAGTGTTTCTTTATCTCGACTACATCTGTCTTCTTTACTTTACACCCACCAAAGTCACAATATTGATCAATTCCCCAGACAATAAACACACTTCATGAAGAAAGCACATTACTCAACAGAAGAAAAACAATAGCCCTCATACTTATATCAAAGTTATCACATAGCACCCTGCTATTTAAAAATTTGGCTATTACTTTAGCCTATTGTATTCTTCTTATGGCTTGAATGAAATGTGTAAATGAATAATAAAAGTTTACCTTCACCAGCAAGAAGTGTAGACAGGAGAATAAGCATTTGTAAGTATAGTTTGTAGAAGAGTGAATACAGAAAGTCATGTGAGTTCAACATATATGATTTTTATTTGTTATACCATTGCTTTCTTCCTCTCTAATGTACTACCGTAAAATTATGCCTTACTCTTTATAGCATCATGATCCATAAGAATGTCAGACAATATGTTCTTTATTTCAGTTAAAAATGTTTCTGCAGGCATAGTCATAATTTCTACAGAAGCACAACATATTTTGTCTAGAGTGTTGCTGTTTACACCACCAATGAAAATTTTAAGTGAAAGAAATAAAAAAAAATCTAATAAAAGATAGGTACTCCAGTTACTTTTCCCATCTTCTGCTTTAGCTAAATAATGATTGAACACTTCTTTAACCATTTATGACTAGCTTAAATACTGCTGTGGTAATATAATGTAATGCAATGTGGTGCAGTGTGGTGTAGTGTAGTGTAATGTAATATTTATATATTTTATTGAAATACATCAACAACTTCCCACTTTGTGGGTTGCCAAATTGACAAAGGAAACAAAAAGACAAATAACAATAGTATTAACTCATTAGACAAATGGAGTTTAGGTTTAACAGGGTCATAATATGGTGATAGAATTAATAATGATATAGTTTTACGGAATTAAAAAGTTTGTTTTTGAACACAGATTCTAAAACAAACAAAAAAAATCCTGTTGCACCTTTAAGTCCCAAATAAGTGTGATCTAAGGATTTTTACGGAGCCACGTATAGTGGCATTAACGATTTTCCTTATGTTGGTGGTTGGAAGTTTAAATTCTTTCCAGAAGTTCACAAAAAGGGCTAGAATTGTGCCTCAGGCACCTAGCATGAGACCAATAATCTCTTCATCCAGCTGGTATTTATTTTTATAAAAGGGTACAGTAGATGCATAGATAGTTTGTTTTTTCAGATGGACTTCCATAGGTTGGCTTAGATGGTACTCAAACCTTATGGTTGGATCAATAATAAATCCCCTTTTGCTGTCTTCTCGGTACGCTATAATGTCAATCCAACATGTGCTGCCTGTTGTGGATACGCCGTGGACCTCTTTGGTTATCTTAAAGTTCTTTTTGCGCAGTTCTTCGGCAATGAGTGACCTGATCAGGTGATGACATGAGTTTCTGAATACCTCACCATGAGGACACGAACCCAGGACACGGGCCAGTGTTTCTTTCTCTCTGCCACATCTACGACAGAGGTTTCCGTCTTGAGATCTGCCCGGAATGGTATGTACAGCAGATACATTTGCAGTCATTTTTTAATGCTTCTCGCCCCCTCCGAAGGAGTGTCGCCTTGCCGTGGCGGAGGGGCTCAGTACCCGAACCAGACGGCCTGCTACGTGTGTCTTTGTGACCACTGGTAGGCAAGAGGTGAGGGGAAGCTAAGAACATTCCAACGGGTAGATGAGGCTCGTTAGTCTTGGTCGACGACTCATCTAGGAGAAGAGGACTCCGAAATCAAACTCCCCCAGGGGAACCTACCACGGTAGGTCCGGGTTTGGCGCACCCGGGGCCCCGAGCTGCTCACTATCACTTCACCCCCTCCACCTTCATTAACTGTGCCACGTGCAGCATTTTTAGTTGCTTTTTATATCACCCTCTTCCTCTTCTAGGTTTATTCCGATTATTAGTTAGTAAGGCCTTAGTTTTATAACTCCTGTCTCACCAGCAGGGATCTTTCCTATCTCCGTGGTCCTGTCCCACGGTTTTCAGCGCGGCCCCCGACTTGTGTGCTCTTCGGAGGTCTCAGGCGCGAAGGTTGTGCGGACCCTTCACACTGCCCCCATGTGTAGCCTTAGGTGCGGAGCCCGTCCACACGTCATGTACACCCACGTAGCTCCTTGAGGGCACGGCCGGTGTTAATCTCCCGACGGCCGCGTGCCGTCGGGTTAGTATCACCGGCCGGACGTGTTACCGCTGACGGAGCCCCGGTGTAATCAACCCGAAGTCCCCTGAATCCACGCTGACTCCGTTGAGGCAGCGTGTGCTAAAGCGGGGAGCCACAGGCGGTTATTCCTGTGGTGGGGGCATAAAACCGGGGTGTCACGTGGTGAACGGTTTACCCATGCGGACAAGCAGTGGAGATCGGAGGGTAGCTCCTCTGAAGTACGCCTTGAGGTCAGTCATGGAGGGGTCTCCATGGCGGCACAGACCGTGGAGATTTTGGTGTCTTTCTTTTCTTTGACCCCCGGATGGCAGGCTGACGCCGACGGTTCCGGATGGGGGTCCGATTTCAACATGCATCCGCGCAAACCCTCCCATTTCGACAGTTTTCTAGTTATGACCTTGGCTAGTGAAAGGAAAACGATGAAGGATCTTAGCCCCTTTTACATAAAGAAAGAACTCGACAGGATCTGTGGCCTTGTTAAAAACGCCACCCGAGTACGAGACGGTACGCTTTTGGTAGAAGTGACCACCGCAGACCAGTGCCAGAAATTGTTGAAAGCCACTTTGTTGGGCTCCTACCCCATCCGGGTAGCCCCACATAAATCTCTAAACTCATGCAGAGGAGTTGTCACCACATCCAGTCTGGACGGTCTGTCAAACGAGGAGATTGTTACTTGCCTCTCCGACCAGCGTGTGTGTCAAGCGTACCGTCTGACAAGAAAGCAGGATGGTAAAGTGATTGATTTACGTACGGTTTTCCTCACTTTTAAGGGCACACAGTTGCCAGAATACATCTTCTGCGGGTACGAGCGTGCCGCCGTACGTCAATATGTCCCGAACCCTATGCGCTGTTTTCAGTGTCAGAAGTTCGGACATACTAAGACCGCGTGCAACCATCCTGCCGTTTGTGAGCGTTGTGGCCTATCACCTCATGAGGGCACGGCTTGTACCCGTGACCCTCATTGTGTTAACTGTGGAGCCGGTCATCCATCTAGCTCGCGTCAGTGTGCGAAGTTTCTGGATGAAAAATGTATACAGGAGCTACGCGTGAAAGAACATCTTACATTTCCAGAGGCGCGTCGTCGCTTTGAGCAGCTGCAACCTGCAACCACCACAGGTTATGCCTTGGCTGCCCGACGCGCTCCTGTTAACACCGTAGCGATACAGCATGTCCCTGTATCAGATGCCTCCACACAGACAGACCTACCAGCGAGTATTGTTCCACTGTCTCGTGCCACACCTGCAAAAGCTACAACATCTACAGCCGTGCAGACACCAGCTCACAAATCGTCCACAAGTCGTAGCCAGCCTGTTGATAGCCATTCCTCTAGGCCTGATGTTCGCGCCAGCAGCCACACGTCATCAATGAAGTCCCGCTCCCGCTCCCGTTCCGCGAGCCGCAGGGGATCTTCAGACTCCCGTACATCCGAGGAGTCACTAGGGGATGACGAAATTAACCTACCCCGTCCAAAGTCGGTTAAGGTAAAGATGAAAAAGAAAAAGATGAAGACGAATCACTAATTCTTCTTTACCATGGAAATAATCCAGTGGAATGTTAATGGGTTCCGGGCACGTGTTCCGGACATACAGCATCTCGTTGCGCAACGCTCTCCATCAATCGTCTGCCTACAAGAAACATATTTGCACCCTAATCACGCATTACATCTTCGTGGTTTTTCGGCTTTTAGGCATGACTCTGCAGCTGATCGACGAGCAAGCGGAGGAGTTGCTACTTTGGTGGCGCATACCATCTCTGCCACAAGCATCCCGCTAAACACGCCGCTGCAAGCTGTGGCTGTGCGTGTCCAGTTGCAGGGCTTAAGTCTGTCAATTTGCAATGTCTATCTGCCACCGGTCAGTGTTGTACACGAGAACGACCTTCGAGCTCTTTTGGCTCAGATTCCGCCACCCTTTATCTTCCTTGGTGATCTGAATGCCAAACACTCTTCATGGGGCTCCGACACTGACGATGCTCGCGGATGCCTTGTAGGAGACGTTTGCGATATGTCCGGCCTCCTTTTTGTTGAACACTGGTGCCCCTACCTTTTTATCATCTGCCTATGGTACGTACTCCGCCTTAGACGTTAGCTTCTGTAGCCCGTCATTGGTACCACTCATTGATTGGTCGGTGCTCTCCGACCTCTTTGGCAGTGATCATTTTCCCATTAACATTCACATATCTGGTTTCCATACTATTCCAACACGACACCCTCACTGGATTATTTCCAAGGCTGACTGGGGGAAATTTCGTTCCCTCATTCACCTTACCGACGATGGTTTTACCACCATCGACAACATGGTGGAGTATTTTACATGTTCTGTCTTGCTTGCAGCAAATTCCAGCATTCCTCGCGGTTCTACTACACCTCGTCATCTTCCTGTGCCTTGGTGGTCCGAGGAATGTCGTTTGGCTGTTAAAGCCCGCAAACGGGCCTTGCGAGTTTTCAGTGCACATCCTACGGAAGAGAACTTTATTACCTTTAAGCGAGTGCGTGCCCGGGCGCGTTTTGTACTTCGCAGTGCAAAACGCACATCCTGGGTAACTTACGTCTCTTCCATCTCTCGACGCACTTCAACACAAAGGGTGTGGACTGCGGTTCGGCGTATGTACGGCAAGTGTCGCCGGACGATAATACCCGGTCTTGCCGTGCAGGGACGCTCTTACACCCACGAGCAGGATATCGCCGACGCCCTCGCAGACGCTTTCGCTGCTGATAGCCAAACCCAAAGCTACCACACTACCTTTTTACCCGTCAAGGAATCTGCGGAGCGGGTAGTCCTCAATTTTAAAAGTGACTCTAGTGAACCGTACAACGCTCATTTTACGGAGGCGGAGCTAGCCCATGCTTTGTCTCTCGCGAAGGACTCTTCTCCTGGGCCTGATGACATTCACCGACAAATGCTGCTTCATCTTCCACCTGAGGCGTTGACCTTCCTGCTGAACATGTACAACCGCATCTGGCTTCAGCAGGTTTTCCCTTCTTCCTGGCGCGAGGGTACTGTCATCCCTATCCCTCGGCCGGGGAAGGACCGGACACTTCCCTCTAGCTACCGTCCTATCTGCCTGACGAGTGTCGTTTGTAAGACCATGGAACGAATGATTAACACTCGCTTAGTGTGGTGGCTAGAGACGAATAACCTGCTGAGCAACGTTCAGTGCGGCTTTCGTCGTCATCGCTCGAGTGTCGATAACCTTACTCGCATGGAGGCCTACATCCAGAATGCCTTTCTCATGAAGCAGCATGTCGTGGGGGTGTTCTTCGACCTGCAGAAGGCCTACGACACTACATGGCGCTATGGTATCCTCCGTAGTTTACACGACTACGGTTTACGTGGCCATCTAGCTCTCTTTGTTCTTAATTTTTTACAACTTCGCCGATTTCGTGTCCGCATTGGCCATACGCTTTCACAAGAACGAATCCAGGAGAATGGTGTACCCCAGGGGTCGATTCTGAGTGTAACACTTTTCGCCGTGGCCATCAACGGCATTGCCAGTGTTGTTCGTAGGGGAATACCAATGTCACTGTATGTTGACGACTTTGCGATATACTATCGCTCTCATAGTTTAGAGCACATCGAGCGTCAACTGCAGCTAGCTATAACATCCATCGCCGAGTGGGCATTTCGCACCGGCTTTCAGTTCTCCCCTACGAAAACACAATGTGTCCACTTCCATCGACTTCGTGGCGTACACCCGGCCCCTGATCTTTATTTGCGTGGCACGCGTCTTCCATTTGTACCGCACCTGAAATTCTTGGGCTTACACCTCGACACCAAACTTACATGGGAGCACCATATTCGTTATCTGCGTGCTTCCTGCGATCGTTCGCTTCGGGTGCTCAGGGTTTTATCTGGGGTATCTTGGGGCGGCGATCGCACGGTCATGTTGAGGTTGTATCGTTCACTGGTCCGGTCCAAATTAGACTACGGCTGTTTTATCTATGGCTCCGCATCCGCCTCTAAACTCCGCCTTTTAGATACAATACATCACACTGGTATCCGTCTCGCTACTGGGGCTTTCCGTACAAGTAGAGTGGACTGTCTGTATGCTGATTCTGGCGAACCCCCACTGTCTGCCCGACGCTCGTTGTTACTATGTTCCTACGTGGCAAGGTTGGCCGCTCATCCAGGTCATCCTTCGTTTCCACCTGTATTGCGTCCAGACCTAGTGTACCGTTATACGCGGAATACAACTATCTCCCGTCCAAGCGGCATCAGGTTTCGAGAACTTCTGACCGCACACGATCTACGCTTGCCAGCCGTAGAGCGGCATTCGCATGGCCGATACCCTCCATGGCAGCTCCAGCGTGCACGCTTTGACCTGGAGCTGTCGAGCTGTGCGAAGTTAGCTACCCCTCACTCGGTGTTTCACCAACTTTTCACCGCAGTTTTGGGCCGATACCGGACTCATACTCCGGTATTTACTGATGGCTCACGGATGGGTAGTGCGACGGGTTCCGCTTTTGTATACCATGGCGACGTTCGCAAGTACCGCCTTCCAGACGCCAGTTCAGTATTTACCGCCGAGCTGTTTGCCATATTTTATTTCCTGCTTTTTATCTCCAGTTCAGGTCCTGGAAGTTTTATTATCTGTTCCGACTCTTTTAGCGCCCTCCAGGCCCTGCAACAGTTTATCGGCACCTCGGCATTGATTATTAAAATTCAGACGTTGATCTCGCAACTACTGTCTCGCGGATACCAGTTTGTTTTTACGTGGATCCCAGGCCATGTGGGGATTCCGGGCAACGAGGCGGCGGATGCGGCTGCAAAGTCTGCATGCCGCCTCCCGGAATACTCCACCCGTGCGCTACCCTATGTAGATGTGCAGAAATACTTTCGCCGCCATCTATTTACCCACTGGCAGCAATCTTGGGAAGCGTTAGCTGGCACTCAGTTACGGACAATAAAGGACACTGTACAACCCTGGCAGACCAGCTGCAGGAATTCCAGGCGTGAGGAAGTGATTTTAACCCGCCTGAGGATAGGCCACACTCGAGCCACGCATGGACATCTTTTGCGTGGTGATCCGGAGCCTGTCTGTGCGACGTGCAATGTTCCACTCTCCGTCGCACATGTCCTTCTTGATTGTCCGCAATACGGTCATGAGCGTCAGTCCCTAGGCCTGGGCCTTACACTGTGCTCTGTTTTAGGCAACGACGCAGTAGCTGTCAATACAGCACTGCGGTTTGTTGCCAAGATTGATTTTTGCAAGCAAGTGTAAGGTGCTTTTATATTGGCGGATATTGACTTTTAGTTGTTTTTACTTTGGATGTTATTCTGGTTTTTACCTTTTAAAGATTTTATCAGTTTTAAGTTTTGTAAGTCTACGTTTTTACCAGTTGTTTAACTTTTAACTGTTTTAGCTCTCGGTTTTAGACTTTTTAACCTTTTTTAAGTTATTTTAACTTTCACCTTTTAGCTTTTTAGGGTGAGGTTTTATTGTTGGCTTGTTTTATTCTGTGAACTTAGGGCCCTAATGACCTAGTTGTCGATGGGCCCTTAAACAATACTCACTCACTCACTCACTAATGCTTCTCGCCACTCGCTTGAAGAGAGTCCATGGTGATGTCAAATCCAGTTGTTTGCTGGGGTGTAATCCTTAAAGAGCTCTACACCTATCCCTTTTTGTGGCAAAGAGCACCAGTTTACGAACTCTCATTTCCGTAGTTCTTGACAGATTTTTCTTGTATGTGGCAGCCTGCTGCTTACACTAGAGATGCTTGCAACATCTGTGATTCTGAGAGTATAAACAATGTGTGGATTCAGAGGAGATATCCCACAGTTTTGTGACGTATACATTTTCAGCACGATGAAGAGCATTGCATGTGTTAATTTGTTGAAGATAAACTTCCCATGCTGCTTTAAATACACCAAGTCCTTTGAATTTCAAATCAGTATATAGCATACTGTCGGGTGTATCTGTTGGTAGCTGCAAAATTTATTTGAGACAGCTCTTTATAATTTTATCTGTGGTGTTCACAAAGTTGACTGGTACTTGCTTGATCTCGGCAGTTTGGAAAGTATAGACAAGACTCGGACAGATAGCTTTATTTAACATAATAAATTTCTGGTTGGCTTTGAGGAAAGGAGAAGATCCTAGTAATTCCTGAAGTATTGCACTTGGATGTATTTATTGTTCACTTATGTTACTTTTATCATATTTCCTTGTTTATTATTGAATGCAGTTATGTATTTCAATTTGTATATGTCTGGAATAATGAGTAAAACTATCAAGATAAATAAAGAAAATTGAAGCTATTAACAGTGAAGCAACAAGATTCTAAAGTAAGAACAAATTAGAAACTAAAAACTTCACTTCTTGAAACCCTGGGTTAGCTTCTTCAAAAAGAACATGCAACATTACTATGATAAGTGAAGTTTTTAGTTTCTAATTTGTTCTTACATTAAAACTATCAAGACTTACATGGCCAACCATAAATAAACTGTCAATAAAGAAAATTTGTAGCTTTGGTCAATAAGCTTATAAAAAAAACGAAATTGTTAAGCATATTACCACTACCCTGTGTGTGTGTGTGTGTGTGTGTGTGTGTGTGTGTGTGTGTGTATATATATATTAAAACATTTTACTACAAATTGAGAAATACATAATTATAACACAAGAGGTAAATGTAAATTTAACCCCACATCATAGTAGATTATTTGAGAATAGCTTTCATTATAAAGGTATCAAATTCTACGATAATTTACCTTCGGAAATAAAAAATATACAATCTATAGTAAGTTTCAGAAAGCAGATTCACAAATTCTTACTTAATAAATGTTTTTATGCGGCTAATGAATTTTTGCACTTGAAAGAATGAATTGTATATTTTATGTTCTTGTTTTATGTAAATATATTATTTATAAAAGTAGTTTTTATTATTGTTATTATAATTGTTATATATGTATATTTGTAAAAATACCATTATATGATTGATCCTGCTTTTACTATGTAATAGCTAAATATATACAAATTTTAATAATTCCATATTATGCATTCATAATCAAAGGATGCAATAAATGAATTGAATTGAATATCTGTAGACGGATTGCTAAGGAGATTATAGTCATATATAAAAAGATGTTCAGAAAGAAATCCCTTGATTGACTGTTTTGTTGATTAACTGATTGATTGCTTCTCATTTATCATAGCAATGACTATCTAACACAACAATATTCTGGACTTAGCAATCAACCATAATCCTGTATCATTATCACAATAGTTTATAAACCAGTATGTTTTTCTTTAATAAGATATTTATAACAATTTTGTTTTAATTATCAAATTATTTGAAATGAAATTAAACAAAATTTAAAAATGAAATAATTTATTGCAGAGTAGCCTTTCCATCACCACACCTGAGAAAATCATAAGAGATGTCATTGCTATATTACTAACCATCACAAATTATAAGCAAGTGTATTTAAAAAATTCTTGCACTGCTTAGCTAGACAGTACCTAATTCATCTTTATTTTGAAAACATGTGTAACATATCAGAAATAATAAAGACAATAAGGTAATTATTTTTGCTTATGTTCCAAGAATTTGTCATGTAGTTAACAATTATGTAATACTTAATGCAGATGGTTTAGTTTGGTTCTTCTTAGCTAAATTACTTATAAATATTTCATTAATAGGTCAATTACCGTGAAAAGTGGCCGGGGTTCCACTAGCAACTCGTCTCGTTGATCTAAAGTGCCCCATCTATAAGCTAGCTCAGCACTGTATCTTTTCCAGGCTTCAACATAGATGCTAGCCCAAAGGACATTAAAAAAGGAAAACAGCACAAATCCAACATCTTCTGTAGCTTGATCTCTTCCACAGAAACCAATCTGTAAATAAAGTTATGTGTTCTTAAAAGCTTTGTTCAAAGAGGAAAATAAATGGTTAATATAGCTTAGAATGGAGTCTGGACAAATCACCGTTCAGAAATATTTCCTTAATGTAATAATTTCAATGAAATAAAACTGTGCTATTACATTAATAGTATAAAATATGCTCTCCCATTCTATGCATTCTTTCATATACAGTTCTGCATAATTACATCCCTTTAAAATGTTTTCAAATCTCAACTGTATAGTACCCTTTTCTGGGTCAGGAAGAAGTAACATTTTATAATAAATTATAAAAATTGAATGAAAAATTGAATGTTTAAAAAGATGATGAGGTATAGTATTTTGACTGATAAGCAGGAGACAAATTTTAATGCCTACATTATTAGGAACTTGGAAACCCATCTACCCTCATCTGAAGTTATTCATGCATACTCAACACAAATTAATGAAAGGAATTTGTAAATTCCATTAATACTTTCCTTTATGTGAAAGGACTCAAAACCTATAGTCTTATATTTGGCTCCTCATATACACTTAAGTCTTGCTCTGAATTCTACACCATTATGTATAAGTTGTGGACTGTAAAATGTTCAAGCAGAATCTCTTTCTCTATATCAAAAGTTATGAATCCTCCTTAAGAATGATGAAAGGACTCTTTTTGCATTTTGCACTGTTGCTGTTGAACAATTAAACTATTTTTTGTGTACAGCGCTATCTGATTAACTACAAATTTAATCTAGATTCCCTTGAAGAGTAGATTAAAGGAATATGTTGTATTATGCACAGAGGTTAGGACTACAAATACTCAAAAAGACCAGAAAACTAGAAACATTCTAGATGTGCCTAAATCTACTAAGCATATTTTTATATCACAATATGCCATCTAACTTTGGCTTTTGTATATTAAACATGTAATACTATACTTTGGTGGGCTATATTTAAGTACCTATGACAATAACCTTTTACAATATGTTAAATGAGAATTAATCAGGCTAAAGGTTTATTAGATATTTTCAGATTCAGATTTGTATATCAATTTTAATAATTTTAAAGGTTTTGTCCAATGAAATAAAGTATACAAGCATATACTTAAGGTATAGTTTAGAAAGGTATATAAAGTATACTTAATCAAAAATAGCAGTAGGGATAATGTTGTTGTTGTTTTCTAGTGCCTTGCATCTGGCAATGAAGCCATTAGCATTCGTGCTTTCCAATACTTTTGAACTGTAGTTCCTTCTGATCTTAATGCTTCACAGGTCTTCAAGTGGTCTTCGTTCATTTCTGCTGGATCGTTACACAGGACACATATTGGTGAGGCTGAGATACCTATTCTGTAGAGATGACTTGCCAAGCAGTCGTGATAATGTTATCTATATACAAAACTTTCGAAAGTTAACCAACATTTGCTTTTGCTATGTTATATTCTTCTACAGTATAGAAGACATTCTTAACAATATATGACTTTATTTCTTTTATTTTTGTTGCTTTCTCTTCTATTTCTTTAATCCAGTGAGCAGTAATCTAATGAGCATTTTAATTATTTCATAGTGATTTTACTATAAGAGTGACATTTATAATTATTTGTACTTTTTTCTTCTTTATGTATTTTTACATGTACTTCAGATGAGGTAGTATCAATGTATTGAGTTTTTTTAAAAGCAGTTCTATAAGTAGGTATCTGTTTTAGGATTTTTTCAACAATTTTTATTGCTCTTTTCTGTAGCTAATTTACTACATGTGCAGATCTATTAATACCCAGATATTTTATTCTGGGAAAGTAGTCATGATTGAATTATAGTGAGGGGACATTGTTAAATTTATTATTTAAGTCTGATACACAATGAAAATCAATCCACCCTATTTGCAGATCCCCTGTGAAGTCATTCATGTTAATGGAGAAAGGGAAAGAAAACATATTGGAATTCTCCTTGAAGTCTTGATATCTAACATGGAATTTGTTTCTTAATTATGATATAATTTCTGCAAACTTATGAGAATGTTGATTATTACACTTTTGTATGGCTGGGAAATGCAATAAGTTATTGTTTTTTATTTGTGATTCCCAAAGTCACAATTTTGTTTCAAAGGCCTTCGCGTGATCAAACACAGTAGTGATCAATTCTCTTTACATTGGAGATGTGAATTAACTTCATTCAGTTGTGTTGTTGTATCTACCAGAAAGGAAAATTCACATATTCATTCTGTGTCTTTAAGTTCAACAATTGATTTGCCCCTCTCCTCCATAAATGTATTTTGCTTTTGAGATCGAACACTCGTTTTGAAATTTTGCCATGGCTCAGCCATCTTATTTCACTATAATAAGCAATATCTTCTAACTCTGAATTGAGATTTTGTAAGAAATTTTAGAATTCTCTGTCTTACAACATGTGAACGAATGAAATTTTTAAACAATCTTTAAAACACTATCTAAATTTAGGGATTTAGCACAAAGCATTTTTTGGTGTATTAAGAGTGTTATTGCACTACAGAAATATTTCCTAATTAGCTGCCTCTGCTTGCAGTAACTTAACTACCTTTTTTGTTTTCCTGTAAAAATACAGGAGCTCCGTCTGTTACTTATTTCATAAATAATACTCAAACTTATAAATATCACTGCAAGCCACATGTGATGGGATCAAGGGCCACAAGCACCTCCGGGCCACAGTTGGACGTACCTGGTTTAGAGATTTCTGAATGCAAATAAAGTACAGAGATTATATAACTGCAAGTTGTTTCAGAAATCAATGCAGGACAGAATTATTGATCTAAACCTTGGATTTTATAGCAACCAAGCAAGGTGGTTCTACGATAACATGTGTGACTCGCATTCAGGATGTCTTGGATCCACTCCCCTGGTTGACCTTCCTGATCCATGGGGTTTATCAGGGATTTCCCAGGTTACTAGGCAAATACTACAGTATGTTTATTACAAAACTTGGCCGGCAGGTGCACAGCCTATGTGACCTTCACCACATTTTCCTGTATGTGTGTGCTAATCATCACATGTGCGTCAGTCTTACTTCTGTTAGGTAGGTGTTCTGTGCTGTTCTAGTCCTGTTTACATGTGAATAATATTAAGAGTGTTTAGTTTTAAGTGTTTTCAAAATGGATTGCTTGCAGTATACAGTACAACAAAGAGTGTTTATGTATGATACATATGTGCTGCATCATCTTGTTGAGAAGTGCATGGCAATTTAAAACTAAATTTCCTAGCATGTGTGTTCCAAGTAGAGACACTGTTCGTTTGCTTGTGAATAAATTCAGGGAGATGGGATCAGTTTGTGATAGGAAAAGAAAGGTGAAATAGTGTGTGCTTGTACAACAGAAATTAGACGAAATCAGAGAAAGTTTAGAACGGTCACCTCGGAAATCTCTTAAGGGTCTTGCATAAGACAAAATTAAAATGAAATATAAGGAGATAAATTAACTCTATAACAGAAGCTGAACAAATGTGTGGTAATGAAAGTTACCTTAGAAGATACCGTAGATATTTTGATGTAGATGGATGGCATTTCCAACATCTCCTTTGATAAGGTATGGTTTGTGATTATTCTGATAATTGTTAATGTAATTTTAGATTTGATTTGACGTCCATGTATGTGTGACCAGAAGATGAGCCATGTGAATGCCAGCCAAGTCATGCAGTACATGTCCTGGAGATGGGCCATGTGCCTGCTGGCCAAGTTTCGTAGTAAACATACTGTAGCAAGGTTAATTATATCCCTCAAATTTCGTGTCCCTCCACACTTCTATGTTACTTCACTTTCATCCTTCTTGGTTGTTTCAGGGTTGTAAGTGTTGGTGGGAGTCTCACTGTTGCATGGTAAGGAATATACTCTCTGTAAGCCTTTGTTCTCTAGATCGGGGAGTCTCTGAGTTCCAGGCCTCCCAGTGGGATGTGTAAGTTTGCAGAGGGGGAGGGGAGCTGGTTGTATTAGCTGCCACCAGGGTGTCTCAGTCTTTAAACTGTAGGAACCCTCTCCTCTGCAGTAATGTCTTCTAGCTCTGGTTACCCTGCCTCCCCTCATAGGTTGCCCCATCAGGGGCATAGGTACGCTGTCTCTCACATGTATCTGGAGGCCTCAAAACGCACAGCTGTTCAATGAACTTTGTTCACCCTTTGGACGGAAGTGTGGGAGAGGGAAGAGGGAATGTGATAGAAACTAAATGCAAAAAATAAGCACAGCCTCTCTATAGCTCATGCTGGTGTAACAAGGAGCATTAAGGGCTAACATTGCAGAGGTTGGGTGTTCAAATCTAAGGATAAAGCCAGCCTTTTTTCTTGGCTTAAGAGCTACCCCTGCACGTTTTAAAAGCATATATTTACTCGTTTTACATAAATAATTTGAGGTATTAGTGCATTGTTGTTCTATTATACGAAAGCCATGTGGATAATCTACTTAATATATGGTTCTATTAATGATAATTGATAACACACATGATGATGGTGATGGTGATGATGATGGAAAAATTCTGCAGACGTTTCAAGCAGAATACTGATTTCATTTATAGCATATAATAATTATAATAATAATGATGATAATAATCACAACAATAATAATAACAAAAATAATTATCATCATCATCATTATTATTATTGAAAAATTGTGCAGACGTTTCAAGCGGAATACTGATTTCATTTATAGCATAACATAGTGCCAAAGCATGGACATTTAAAGGCAAAGATCTGTGGTTCAAATCCCAACAATGGTTTCCACTTTTTCCATAATAATGTATTATTACTGTTATTATTACTATTACTATTGTCGCCATTATCGTCATAATTGTAAATTGTCATTATTGTAAATTATTATTCTTTCTATTTAAAATGTTTAAAGTTCCTTTTAACTACACTAGCTTACATAGACAGATGATTGTTAGTCCATAGGCCAATACAAAGAAACGATAAGTGAACATGATATCAAGGTCCTCCGATTTCACCCCACCAGTTTAAAATAATCATAAAACATTTATGAAAGTTAGCTTGGTTACTTTTTTGGAGTAATGGTTAGAGTGTTGGTTTTCGAAATTAGGGTACCCGGTTCAGTTTTTATATGAGGAAGAAATGTTTGTAACCTTTAGTTATGTTTGTTTCATATTCTCCAAAGAGTAAGGAAGAATTATAGGCAAGCATAAATGGCTTGTGTTTGAACAAAAGAGTAAAGCATGACATTTCCTTAATTAAACTGTGAACAAGCACTATTCAGCGCAATTTGATTATGTTGCTTCTAAACATCTACTGCACAAGAAATTAAAAAAGGGGGAAACTTCGGAGCATATCAAATATTTCATTCATGCATTCCTAGTACATGAATTTAGTTCTGTAAAAGGAAACATTCAGATGTATCGAGTGCATGAATTTTGAACACCTGAAATAGCCTGAAAGCAGGTCTTCCGAGAGTCAAATTTATTAATGTGAAAAAGCAGAGCTCGACACCACAGTAGCTCTTTGGTAGAGTGCCGGCTTCTAAAACTGAAATACAGAGGCTCAAATACTGACGGATGTTTGTTTGTTTCTCTCTCTTTCCGGATTTTACTTAAAATGCAAAAGCTTGTTTTTCAGATCTTCAAGTTTTTACAACATTCAAAACTTATACGATAGAATTGTTTGGTTAACTGAGTAAAGCAATTAATATTCATTTGCAATAATTGAATAAGTGATTATAACCAAATGTAGTCAGAACAGTACTTTCACGTGTGTCATATGCTGCATATTGTTTCCACTGATGCAAGCTTGGAAAGTTAAAATTGTAATTAACCTGACTTAACCATTACTAGTGCCATCAACATACATTTTCTTCATAACATTTGTTTGTCAAAAGCAAAAAGTCAGTATGACAATTATGTAACATAATTTTAAAGCTATTTAAGCCTAATTTATTTATAATAATTGCTAGAAAGAACAATGTTCTAGTAGCATTTAAATAAATAGCAAATGTATCTCTGATATATTTCAATTGCAATAGTGCCCTGTGTTAAAGGTGCACAGTACTTTCTTCCTTAATTTTCCTTCAAATTAAAATACACAAATAAGCATTTATTTATAGTAAAACGTTTTTACATCAAGTTTAACAGTGCAGACTGCTATCCTACAGAATAATGGTGTTAAAATGACAATGTGGAATGTAGATTCAAAAGCCTGTCGCTCGCCTTCTTCTTTGGTAGTTAAGACACTTGGCCCCACATAGCCCCTGCTCCCTCCACTGGCTAGGGATGAACAAACAACATGTATGCAACTCTTTCCTTCGAAATGTAACCCCAGTTTCTTTCATAAGGGATTGTACAAAAGATCTTCCATAGCTTAAGGTACTAATTCACCCCTCTGAACCTTGCAATATCTCATATTTTTAACAACAAGACATGGTTTTATTAAGAGGAACATTAAAATATATAGTTTATGCCAACAAACCACCTGCTGAACAAAATAAAACAATATTCATACAGAAATATCCAATATCTGAAACAACTACTCCCCCATGTTGCTGAAAATGTTCTTTGGGTCTGAAGCATGCATCTTGGCAGGACAGAAACATTTTCATATATTTATGTAACTGCAAGGTGAGTGAAGTTTTTTTTCTTTTCTTTGGGGGGGGGGGGGGGGGGGGGGAGGGAGGGAAGAGATTTGTGAGTGCTGGGTATGCTTTATGACAATGAAACTGTGGCAAAGTTGAAAGCCAGTCCAGACATGTAAAGGGCACCCAATACTTTTATTTGTAAGCATGTCTTTGATGGTCAGAGAAAATTCACTTTGAATACCTTCAGAACTGCTGCTTAACCCATTAATACCCAGCAGTCTATTTATAGACCACTACAGATATTTTTTTTATTTAGTTTACATGTACAGTAAACTCTCGCTTTAGCGGACCTAAAGGGGCCAGGAGTTGTCCAGAAAATTGAAAGTCTGTTAAATTGCAAAATAAATGAAAATGAATAAAAAACAATTGAAACTGTTTTATTTGTGCATACCATTTACTTTACATGATTTACCCTTGGTTCAAAGTTGTTTCCTGTGAAATTGTGGGTTTGAAAAAAGTGTCAATACCCATTTGCTTCCCACTTGAATATTGCTTCTTTATGATTAAGGAGTCAAACTATCTGAAATGTTCATAATAGGGTAGCACTTGTGGGTGTGAACACCTTTCCACGTAAGAAATAACATCATCCATGTGTTCTCTTATTATGGTTAATTTAGGTGCACAATTCAAAGATTCATCATCACTGTCATCTTCATCTTCATCCTTTTGTAGAACACTTGCAGCGATCTCTTCATGACTTAGAATCTGGTAACCTGGGAATACCCAGAGAATGCCAAATTCAGACTGAAGCTAAGAGTTATGAGAGCTCTTGAGCACGTGACACATACAGGAACTTTCATGAATGTAGCCGAAGGCACGTGAACTAGTCTTCTCGATCAGACAGACAGTGGAATGCCACAATTGAATCACCGCACATCTATATTTCATTTAAATTTATTTTATAACCAACACCAAATTTAGTCCATTAAATCCAAAGTCCGTTGAACAGAGGTCCACTAAACCGAGAGTTTACTGTATTCTCAAGAGTTATTTTGACTATGTATGTCATCATTGATGTTACTTTATTATGTGAACACATTATTGTCTCTTAAAAACTATAACATTGTGTAGTTTATTGAATTACAATAATAAGGTGCAAACTACTGCAGTGCCTGTGAGAGCATATTATTGTTTTTTTTTTTCCTTGATATTTTTCCCTCCTCACTTCCTGTAACGCAATAAACTGTTGAAAAATGTTCGTATTATTGCATCATACAAAGAACGTGCCAGTGTAAGCAAATCTAATGCTGAAAATATGATCCTAAAGTCAAGTGATCCATTTATAGACTTCTGGGCACAAGTGATATCTCACATCAGCACACAGAAACTCTTACTTGATGCAACGCTAGCAAGATTGTTACTTCTGTAATAGTATGCAAGCATCTGCCATGTGTGTTATTTGTCTTCTACAGTTTTTCTGTTTGAAACAGAGTGAACTGGCATTCAAAAGCATTCTATATTGTGTTATTTGATGCAACGATAACATGTAAGCACATGGATTTCTAAAATACATATTTCTTATAGCTATTATTTTTGGGGATAAGTTTGCCTATTCCTATTCTGTGTCCTGTCTTTATTTTAATTATATATATATATATTCCAGTCCAGTTTAAACTTATTGAGTAGATTTAACAACTTCTGATAGGAATTTGCATCCAGCTTTTAAAGAAGTGCATTACATTGATTTGCCGGATCGCTTTTAAGTTCAGATAAATAAAATAAAAAATAATTTAATTTTGAAACAAACCCACACTCCACTAATTTTAGTATCTTACCCAGTACATGATTTGTGAACTGTTGTTCACTTAACTTACGCAGGCTTCGGTGGCCGGTGTCCATAGTAATAAGGTTTTCCGGGGAAGGCTGCGTCTTGGTTGTGTTGTTGCCAACATTTCGCTCTACTATGTAGAGCGGTGCTGCCAAGAAAAGCATTAGCCCTGAAGAAGCTCTACATAGTAGGGCGAAACGTTGGCAACACAACCAAGACGCGGCCTTCCCCGGAAAACCTTATTACTATGTTGTTCACTTCTTCAGCTAGTGTTGAATATCAGATATTGGAAGTGACTTGAAGTGCTGATTGAGGAGCCTTTTTTGACAGTTTAACAAACTTAAAGTTAAAATTTTCTTCCCATACAATATCAAAGTTCATGATATGCACATTTGGAATGTAATATAAACCTTCTGCATATTTAGGTTTTATCTGGAGAAAGTGTCTGCATCTTTGGTATCTTTGGAATTTCTTAATTTTCCTGCTAACCAGTATTTTAATGAAACTGTTGTATTCTACAGTATGAACTATGTGGTTATTTTCTTTTTTATATTCTTTATTGGAATGTTTAATAATTGATGCATAAGACTGCTGATGACTGTTAGTTTGTGTTGTCTTGGGCTGTATCCATCTGCTTTAAGTAACACTCTGTGTGCATTTTCCTCTTTGCATATGCCAAACTCCAGTTTTTGGTCATTTCTAATTGGTTTTAAATCTAAAAATGGAAGAGTAATGCTTCCTCCTTTTCTATTGTATCATTGATTCCTTAAAATTTATGAGGATAGTCCCAGAAGTACCCAACTTAACAAAGAAAACACAAAAATTTGGGGAAAAATATATTTATTCCCACCAGTAAGAAATCAGGTATTTACTGTTACAATTGCATAGAATATGATAGAATTTACACTGAGAAAACTAAGTAAAATCTGGCCATTAGGCTCAAAAAAGTATTTCAGAATCATAAAAAACATTGATAAATCATTTTTGGGAAGAGACATGATATAGAAGATAAAATCAGCTTACTTAAAAGTGTTCAGCAAACCAGAGAATTATCTACATAGAAGAAAATCATCTAAAAAATACGAGGTTACACCATTGAACTTTGATATTGAATCTGAAGAACACCCTAATTTAAACTTCGTTAAACCACCAAACGAATACCTCAATTGGTATCCATTGAGTCAATGAATTTGACTCAAATCAAACTATTAATTTCTGTTTCACTGTGTTAAATCCAATGTCTGCTCAGTAACTTAGGAAATATTCATACTCAATGCAGCACTTATATTGTGATGTTTTGTTTACAATATCTTCCACTTATGTACATTTCATTTATTTTTTATTTTTTTAAAATTGCTTAAAGTATACCACCTTCAGTTGAAAGTCAAAATGAAAGTCCTTCAGTTCATCCATAATGCTCTTATTATTTTCCACATTTTTCTGATTATTGTAGCACTTAAAAGGGTAACTTTTTGTTATACATTTTTGGCATATTCTTATAAATCAAACTAAACAACTAAGGTACCTACTAGCTATTTTATTTGCATTAATATATATTTACATACATCCAGAAATATCAAAACAAACTGAGCATATACAAGCCACACCAGTCGTACCATTGCAGCATTCTCACATTTCTCACATTGTAGACTATGTTTTACAGATTTCCTCTAAGCAGTATAGGAATAGAGGAAAAAACATAAAATATTTTCAATAATAATGGTTATACTAGGGTAATCATGAGAGAATGATGAATAATTTTGTGTATGTCTGATTCTTATTAAGTCCTCTAAGGTTTGCTACGTCATGCAGTGTTGCTTCAGAAAAGATGAGGGACACATTGGCTTACCCAGAAAATAAACCCAACCACAGCTGGGACTACGAGAGCTGTGGTGTAGTGGCCCAGCCAGGCAAAATACATGGTGATCTTCACACCAAAGTAATCACAGATTTCATCTACAATCAGAAAGTGCAATATAAGATAGGAAAGTTTCAAAACCTAGACATTATCTAATGGAAAGTAAGTTAAATTCATATAGACTAAGTAATACTTTAAACAGACATACTATTTCCTTTGATTCAATCTAAGGATTAAGCATGCTTCTAAGTCAATGAAACAAATATATTAACTGACTGGTGTAAAAATATTTAACCATCTAATTTTTGTACTCTATAAAACCATGTATTTCATGCATAGGCATTGCATTTTACATTCTAGATTCATACACATTGTAAACAAATGGATAGTTTCTGATGGTTTTGACTGCTTCTAAGGCAACATAAGATCAGAATAACACAACACTCTAGAATGAGATTTACATCTGAAAGTACTAATTGTTTCATAAGTTAAGCTGCATAAAAGCAGTGAATGACTTTTTATACTTACAAAGTTTACTTCCACTTTGTAATATTTGCTTTTCATTTAATTTAGTTTTCATCCTCATAAAAAAACAATTTTTCTGCCTTCTGGAGTATAAATAATAATTTAATAGAATACATGTTTATCCACGATTATTGTTTGACTATAAGTACATCTAGTGTTGACTTATAGTGGGACTTTTATTTATGTAGGATCACTCCATTAATATAGAAGAATGCTCTGTCATGTGCACAGAGGAAAAGTGGACATTGAATGCAAGTATTTGTATGCTTATAAGCTTATTTACGTTTTTGTACTCACATAAAGTAACAAGAAATAATAAAAAGGAACGTAAAGAATTTAAGAAAGATTTGAAACAAGAAAGAGAATGTGATCCTAACACTCAATACAATATCTTTTATCAAAATTTTAATATACAAGAACTGAACATTGCAATTAATAATCTAAAAATCAAAAAGTCTCCTGGACCAGATCACATACATCCAGAGTTCATAAAAAACCTTGGAAAAACAGCAAAACAACAACTACTAAAACTCTACAATCTATCCCGGAACACCACTGTACCTGCCAAATGGCGAAAAGCAATAATTCCCCCACTCTTGAAGAAAGATAAAACAGCATCAGAAATAAAAAATTATAATTATAGCCTATAATTATAGGCCAATAGCTCTTACTAGCATAATAGCAAAAGTGATGGAAAGAATGGTGTCAAACAGGTTAAATTGGTTTCTAGAATCATAAAATTTAATTTCCCCATGTCAAGCTGGATTCAGAGAGTTCCACTCTACAAATGAACAAGTCTTACTTCTCAGTCAAGAAATCAAAGACTCCTTCAATAGAAAATAAGATAATTTATCAGTTTTTATTGATTTCCAAAGTGCATATGATTCTATATGCAGAACAAAACTACTAAAGAAAGTAAAAAAAATAGGGATACAAGGTTCAATGTCTTCATGGCTATGTCATTTCCTCACACAACGCTTTATTGCTACCAGATATGGAAGAAATATACCTAAATACCAAGTACACTGTGGGTTACCACAAGGCGCAGTGCTCAGCATAACACTTTTTAATATATTTATCAACGATCTGCCACAACAAATACAAGAATCAGGTGTGAAGTGTGCACTATTTGCTGATGACTTAGTAATGTGGACTTCAAAACCAAAAAGCATAAGTACAGAACTAGAAAAAGCATGCAACAATCCTTAAACAACCTACAAAAGTGGACCAAAGAAAATTTAATGACTGTTAATACAACAAAATCAAACTACCAAATCTTTTCACTAAGAAAAAACCACTAAAAATAAAAATAAATTTTGAGGGTCAACACTTACCAGAAACAAAGGAAGCAAAGTATTTAGGAGTTACATTTGATACCAAACTTACATGGACCAAACAAATAGAAAATGCAATACAAAGAGCACAGATGCGCCTTTCACTGTTAAAGCGTCTAACAGGAATGAAGTGGGGATGTTCCAGAGCAACTCTTAACACAACATACAATGTAAATATAAAGCCATTATTCACTTACTGCAGCAAAGTTCTTATAACAGGAAACACAAAAGAAATTCAAATCTTTCAAAACCAAAGTCTGAGATTAATTACAGGTGCTATCAAAACCACACCAATAGTAGCTATGGAAATACTAACCAACCAATACCCCATTGAATATGAAATAGAAAAAACAGCTCTTATTCAACACGAAAAGTTGATCAGACTCCCATTCAATACGTGGCACAAGAGAAATTTTACACATACACTAAAGACTCAGGAGAGCTTTCTTTCCAAAATTCAAGACATCAAGAAGAATGTATACCTTCCTAACTCAAAGGAAAACTTCATATCTAAAGTCAATTCGACACAAACATTAGACATCACATATTACTTGCACCTGACAGAAGAAGTTAAGAAAAGTGATACTCCAACTAGTGTTCTAAAATTATTGGCATTAGAGACAATCCATACTAGATTTCCAGAACACGAATGGCTCCATATCTATACTGATGGATCATTGATATCAAACCAAGATGGAACAGGGGCTGGAGTCACGTGTCACCTCTTTTCCTATTACAAATCTTTAAGTTATGGAACTACAAACTTTGATGGAGAAATTGAAGCAATTCGAATGGCCCTACAAAATCTCTTGTATAGAATTTCACAGTTTAATCAAGCAGTTATTCTCTCAGATTCCAGGGCAGCAATTATAGCAATTACTTCTAAATTGTCACCAAAAAACCAAACAATTATAGAATGCACTTCAAAAACACCTAGTCTTCCAATGGATACCATCTCACTGTGGACTGAGTGGTAATGAGAAAGCTGATTTTCTTGCAAAAAAGGGTACCGGCAATGTGCAGAAATCTATAGTTGATCTACCATTTCATGCAGCTAAAAGATTAGTCAACTCTGAATTCAAAAAAGTTATTGCAAAATATTACTATGAAAAATCAAAAAATAAAAGATGGGAACTACCAAACATTCAAACAGTAATTCCTGAGTATGCTCGAAAAACAGCAGTTGCAACCTTCAGGTTGGTTACAGGACATGATTGTCTGGCAAAACATTTAAACAGAATTGGGATATATTCTTCACCACTCTGCCCTCTATGTGATCTGCAAGAGGAAATGAACCAAGACCACCTTAAAATATGCCCGGCCACCTCTAGCACCCCATCCATCAGTGAAAAATATTGGAGAGCAAGAGGATTAATGACTTCATTGTCAGAAATCCAGCATTAGCTAACAACAACAACAACGTTTTTATACCCAAGTTATTCACTTTCATTAGGAAAGAAAAGAAAGGGGAAAAAGTAAAGGAAAGTTGAGGCTTTTAAAAGTTCATGAAATTGGTCACAAATTTAATTTTTAAGTTATTTATTTAGATTATTGATACTGAGCTTGGTAGTGATTAAAAGGCCCAATGCAACGCTTCAGCAGTTTGCTACCCAACATCCATGCACAAATCTGTTTTCTTATCTGAGCTTTTTTTAGCAGTGCAGCTCAATTTTTCATTTTGGAAAACTTCTAGGTGTGAAACAGAAAGGTTTACAACAACCTGCAGTAATGACTCCAATCACTAACTCACCTATTCCTCCTATTCATGATTTTGTGTCAATAGGAAAAATATTTTCTCAACAAATGAGTTGAAACCAAATTGAATAAAAAAATTAACATTTGAAATGAAATCCTTCCCTAGGTGGGTATTTTGCTTTAACATATAACTCCAGAAGAGGTCACGATTGAATTGTCTCATAATGGAATGAGCAGAAAAGAATTGCATAAGGATTAAGAAGGCTTCAAAGATATTGTCACAGAAGCCATGAACCTGGTGGCTGGTGAGAATGAAGTGTGACAGCAGAAACAGGCTGGGGACACTTACCTGCCTTAATGACCCATCCCCTAGCAGGACAATGGGCCATACAGAAACAATAGCTATTGTGTGCTGCTCTGTTGCCCAGACTGTTCCTTTTCTTTAACTCTTGAACATTCCCCTCCCAGAACTGTCCCATTGGGTGAAGACCTATATAAGGAGCTGCTGAGCACCAAGTGAATTAAATGTTTAGAAGCATTCATTGGACAGCAACTGTGAATCGTGTCAAGTGAAGTTGAGTGCGAGTCGTAATCTGACAGTTCAGTTGTGATTCGGTTCGACGGTTGAGTTCTGTTGCTCTGAGTTTGTGCAAAAGTGATCTAAGTGTAACGTTAGCACTATGCTGACTAGAAGGCAATAAGGTGTGACTATTAGTAGCTGGTGTTTTCTCATTTGTTACAATGTGAAGTGGAGGGTTTTAGGTAAAGAGAAAAATAGATTCTATGGACACTACTGCTTACATCATAATTATCTTAGTAACAGTATTGAGTTAATTTATATTTACGTTTACACAACTGAGAAGTTTTATTCTGTTGTATTGGCAAACCTTTGTTTATGTACGTTTGTTTTGTCTTCTTCTTCCTACCTACTAACAGACATGTAAGATTTAATAGTTTTCTGAAAAATAAATAAATTAACTTCCACTTTCACGTTATACCTGCTTCCAGTATAGTATACGGACCATTTCCCCAACCAACACTGTGGTCATATATCAAACCACTGTCAATAGATGCTCTAAATTTTAATCAGTATAAGGGTTAATGAATAAAGGTATCATTTTAAATTATTGTTATCTTTAAAACAAAACTCTGATGTGTTTTGTTACATTTTCATTACGTCCTCTACCTATTATTGCTTATTTTTATTAAGGTAGCTTTTGCTAACTATCCCTATGAAAGCTTACTTTTCTATCTACTCTATGTTAATCAAAATAAACATTTGCAAAAATAGCTTCATTTTACATTTCATTAAAGGGAGATAGAAATTGAAATTGAGCTTTTATTTATGGACGCTCTATAACTGCTATTTTTCTCAGCATTCCATTCCATCTTGAGTATGAAAGACTTCTTAACTTTGCTCACAGGCCTCTTTATCAGGTTTGAAGTTCTTTCACTGCCATAAATCTATGACAGGGAACCACCAGTGAGTGAGTGAGTATATTGGGTTTAAGGGCCCGACAAAAACAAACAAAGATCAAAGATGCTATTCCACCTAACAAAAAATCTGGCATATACCAAATTGAATGCAGTGATTGTAATTAAATATACATAGGAAAAACCAAAAGAAATTTAGAAATTAGATCCACGGAACACGTTAGAAACATTAAAAGTAAACAATTAGAAAAATCAGTGGTTGCATTTCACTTTTGGACAAAAAATCATGACATAAAGCTAGAACCGAAACTTCTCAAATACATAACCGGAAAACAAGAACTGTCCACATGGGAACAAATCTTTATTTTAAAAAATAGAAACCGAGTATTTAATTTCGACATTCCTCAGAGAGACATTTTCAGTAAGTTCATTGAACTGCCAACAGAAGAAACACCAGAAGAAGCATCACCATCTGCACCATCAAACACCATGGAAACCCAGTTATTGTCCGGTTGATAATGGAGGAAAGTTAACCTTCGAAACACGTCCCAGAAGAATATGTTGTGAGTGTTGTTCAGTGTTATTAATTAACTCACCTTTTAAATTAAATCAAACTTGATATTTAAGTGCAGCATCTTCTAACAATGCAACACAAACATTTTATCAAAATTCCCCCTCCAACACCCTAATTACTATCCTTTAGAAGGAAAATGTTTATTCATTTTCTCAAAGAAGGTTTAAAATTTCAAATACCATATGTTTGAGGCATCAAGATACCTGTATAACTGATAAAATTATATTTTCTATCTTCTGTGAATAACTTGTGAGGTTCTATTCTTTCTGAATGAATTTTGTATAGTATAACCAATGAAGCATAAGAGAGACAGATAAAAACTTACTCTGAGAATATTGTTCATGAAATACACCTTCATAATGAAAAAATTGGTGTATGGTGTGCCATTAGCAGAGAAAGAGTTATAGGCCAATTCTTTTTCAAACCAACATTGACACCCATGCATGTGTGAATAAAATTTTAGCCCCTACTTTTAGAGAATTAACCAACAGGGAGCATGATTTTGCCTTTTTTCAACAAGACTCTGCAACAGCTCATACAGCCAATCTTTCACTGAGAGCATTTGAAAGTGTGTTTCAGAACAGAATTATTAGTGGAAATTTGTGGCCCCCTCAGTCCCCTGACCTAACCCCCTGCAATTTCTATCTCTGGGGTAACTTAAAGCATAAAGTGTACAAGACAAACCCACACACCGTGGAAGAATTAAAACAAAATATCCATCTGGAAATTGCCAACATTTCCCAACATGAGCTTCGGCGAGTGATGGATGTTTCCTAAAGAGATGCCAAAAATGTATGGACAACGATGGTGGCCAATTTCAACATCTTCCATAAAGTTAGTAGGTAAGCCTTTAAAAGTAGTTTTCAAAATGTATGGTTTCATTCGCACCTTTCTATGATAGCGCAGATAGTGATGAGTGCCATAGGGGCATATAGGCAAAACACAGCGCATCTGGTTTGGAGTCTTTTGGATCACCCGTTACAACATAGATAATGGTTTTCTTAAAATCGTTATTCCCCATGTTTTCTGTTTTCTTGCATATTCTCCAATATCAGTAGATAATAGCACAAACTGCAAGAGAATTACAACTTTTTTGAGATATTTAGTCCATACTTTGTCATACTGAGTAAATATAGCCATGGAAATCGTTGACTGACAGGTTAAAATGGCAACTATGACTGTATACATCTATGACCATGGCTGATTTAGTTTTCATACCCCATACTCACAGAACACCTGAATGATACTGGCACACAAAAAGTATACAGTTGCTTTCTTGAAAGATAGTGTATCACTTTACCATAATATATTGTTATATGCCATTCTTATCTTCCCTTGTCATTATTACACAAACTTTGTGGGTTTGAGAAGAATTTAAATAACAGAGTTCTACCACTATGGTTGGCCCTGAATCTCAATAAGCAGCTCTGCTTATGGTATTTTGTTCTGCCAGTACCCCAACATAGTTACTTTTTCAATATGGCAGAAAACGTGAAATCCCATGCATAACATGTAATAAAAATAATTACATTTTCAAAATAGGAATTAATTTCATTACTGTTAAACACATACTTGAGTCTATTATCAAGCTGATTATTTTAGGCTCAGTTAAAGTCTTCTTCCATTTCATTCATAGGAGTTATCCTGTACTATAAAGTGAAAACTACAAATTTAGATATAAATAATTAAGAAATACTTCATAAATTCTCTAAAATGCGAGTATTTTGATTCAATTTCCTCTTTACACATATGTGTATTAAATCTTATATGTCTATTTATGTATGATTGAAACACTTAACATCACTTACATGTAATTAGTCTTGACCAGTTTTAAGAGCTTAACTTGCTCCCATGATAACCTTTTCTTTATATTTCTTGCTCATGCTCTTCTATGTTGCTCAAAACAATTCCTTTCTTTTATTAAATACAACACTGGTGGTTAGTCATAGATAAACTTTTAGCCCTTTGAGAAATTTGTTCATAAGTTCAAAACTGGTCCTGAATTCTAATTCTTGCCATTTTAAGCATTATCATACTTCCCTAGAGTATATTATTTGGAAACACATAAATGCTTGTAAATTAGCATTACTTTAAGGGTAATAATCATTATTTACCAATTACTAAATCATCCATTTGTTTACAATTTAATTATTTTTACAGCTTATTCACTATTTATAACATTTTATTAGTGCCACATCAAAATAAAATTATTTATTGCAAAAGATTGTGTTACCTAGAGGCTGTTTATGAAGGAATGCTCGAACCCATTTCTTTTGAAGTTTCTCCAAAGCAGGAAGGTCATGTAGAGGAAACACTTGAGAGATAATACCAACAGTCAGGCATTTTGGTACTAAACAGAGAAAAAGAAAGTTTTTGCCTCTGAATAATTTACCTTCCATAGTATCTGACGCTTTTAAATTAATATTATGTTTAACACACTTTTAAGACACTTTTATTGATTTTTTAGTTTTATCAGAGAACACTTAAAATTGAAACACCATAAGTGAGAGCATCCAAACTGCAATTTATTGACTTGACATTCTATATTGCTTCTTAGAGAAGAGAAAAGAGGGTGAAAAAATACACCATTATACTTGATGATGAGGTTATACCTTTTAGGAATGGATTAGGAAAGTATGTTAACAACCTTGGTAAAAATTAACCAGTGAATATGTATTACTGCAAAGTACTTTTCAATCATTCCTGATTTCTAATAATAGGAGGATATACAAGGTGTGTTCAAAAAGAAACTGAATTTTTGAAATAGCGTGCCAACCAGCAGAAAGAGAACACTGCAGCTACTGAATATACCTAGCGGCAGGTTTAGACAACAAACTGCTGTTTGCCACATTTGACTTGGATAATTAGAGAAGAGAACTACAGCTGCTGAAGTAAGCACATGCACAGCTTGATTGTCAGATTAGTGACAAAGTAACAATGAAGGAGCTTGAACGACATGTGTGTGTGAAATTTTGGTACAAACTTGGCAAAACTTTCACAGAGACATTGCAAATGTTTAGACAAGCATAGGGGGAGGACTGCATGAGTTGCATGCAGTGCTATGAGTGGTTTAAATGTTTTAAACAGGACAGATTGTTGGTCTGTGACAATTCCAAGTATGAATGTCCTTCCATATCAACAAATGATGGCCATGTGGATAGAGTTCATGCTGTGATTCGCAGAAATTATCATTTAACTGTTCGGGAAGTTGCTGACAAGATGGGCATCAGTGTAGGATCATGCCATCAAATTTTAAGTGAAAAACTTGAGATGCATTGTGTCAGTGCAAAATTTGTACCATGTTTGTTGTCTGAAGATCAGAAACAGACCCTGTTGAAATATGCGAGAAACTATTAATGACAATGAAAACTTTCTTAAGAACATCATAATAGTGATAAGACATGGGTGTACAGCTATGATGCTGAAACAAAGATGCAGTCTAACATACATGCTTAGGCTTTCACTGCCGGCATTAATCCAATAGAAAGTAGTTTCTAGTTTCCGGGCTTGTAGGCCGTGGTCCAGTCAATAAATAATCTGACATTTCACCCAAGACTGCATTGGGCATCTTCAGAGTGACTCCTGGCTGATTAACAACTAGAGGGCAATTGATGGGGTGCCCGGCTTATATATAGATGAGAGGGATCTCTTATGGTTATTCATACATCAATCACTACTATGTGGCTGTGGGAACTGCCACATGATTGGTTCTGTTGGCATTTTGTAGCTTCAGCTTTGTATTGTCTAGCACCGGCGGCTCCGTGGCTGAGCGGTTAGCACGCTCGCCTACCACCTAGGTGGCCCGGGTTCGATCCCAGGGACCCGCATGTGGTATTCGTGGTGGACGAAGCAGCGTCAGGGTGGGTTTTCTCCGGGTTCTCCGGTTTTCCCTGCCATCTTATTCCACCGGTGCTCCATCTTCATTCCATGTATCATCAGTGTCACCGCCTGCGGTGCCGTAGTAGTAAAAGCGGGCGTTAAACACTACAACAACAACTTGTCTAGCACCAGCACCCAGGTTGTGTGTATATGTATTGTTTCTTCTTTTCTATTGAAATTGTTTTTATGTTTGTGGATCTCAATGGCTTCTTGGTACAGCCATGTGTGGTAGTATGCTGTGTTGTCCAGAACTTCAGTCTTGCCGAATTTGATGTCATGGCACAGCTGTACTGAGAAGCCATTGTGATCCACAAACATAAAATTAATTTCAATAGAAAAGAAGAAACAACACATATACACACAGCCTGGGTGCTGGTGCTAGACAATACAAAACTGAAGCTACAAAATGCCAACAGAACCAATTATGTGGCAGTTCCCACAGCCACATAGTAGTGATCGGCATACGAACAACCATAAGAGATATAAGCTGAGTGCTCCATCAATCACCCTCTAGTTGTTAACCAGCCAGGGTCACTCTCTGAAGATGCCCAATGCAGTCTTGGGCAAAACGTCAGATTATTCATCGACTGGACCACGGCCTATAAGCCCGGAAACTACTTTCTGTTAAAAGATGCAGTTATCGCAATGGGTGGGCAAAGGATCACCTTATCCAAAAAAAGCATGTCGGTCAAAGATCATCAAGGTGATGTGTTTTTTGACTACAAAGGCATTATCCATCACGAGTTTGTGCCACGTGGTCAGATGGTAAACAAGGAAGTCTACCAGGAAATCCTATGGTGCATGAGGAATGCTGTATGCAGGAAAAGGCATGAATTGCAGGAAAACCAATTGGGTGTTGCATCATGACAATGCACCAGCTCACGCGTCACCCCTTGTCTGCAGCTATCTAGCAAAACACCACATTCCCACTGTGCCCCATCCACTGTATTCTCTGGACCTAGCTCCAGCAAACTTTTTTCTGTTTCCCAAACTGAAAAAACACATTGATAGGGTTTTGTTTCCAAACCATAGAGGAGATTCAGGACAATGTGATGAGAGACCTGCGTGCCATCCCACAAAATGTGTTCCAGGAGGCGTTCCAAAAATGGAAGAGATGATGGAAACAGTATATTGCCAGTAGAGGGGACTATTTTGATGGGGACAATGCAAAATAAGCAATAAAGCTGATAAAGCAAAAGTTCAGTTTCTTTTTGAACACACCTTGTATTCCCAATAAAAGTGATTCTGAAATACTCTGTTTCAACAACACTCTTTGATCTTTGTTTATAGTTTCAATTCTCTCTCTCTTTCACACACACATACATACTGCACACACATACAATTTTTGCTGTATTATGAGGTCTGTGCATTATTGCTCTTTGTACGGAAACTCTTTAGCTAAAGCATTAGAAGTATGTGTTACAAAATAAGTACAGTACAGCACCTTCTCCTTTTGATTATGTATTATATATATATAAATGTTTACATAACAAGTTTGTAAATTGTATCTTAAAAGATAAAAGTATCTTTAATATGGTTTATACAAGGTGGAAATGAAATAAATATACAAATTTCACAGATGCTTTCTACAATTTGAAGTGATGGCGATAATAATTAGCAGCTACAATACCATAATAATCACCTTATAAAGGTCACTAAATGGGGATCATAACAAATTTCTTGAAGGTTTGGAAAAAGTATGATGTGTTTATCTAACTTCTAACAGGTAAAACCTGTATGAGTTCAATGCTCATTTTGACATAACAAAAGCCTGTAGTATGGTGGGCTTGTTTTTAAACTTTGACTACATCTCGAGAGTGATTATGATGTGGGGAAAACCTGTGAGCCTCACATTCAAGATATCCTGAGTTCAAATGTTGGTTATGGTGAGTTACCTGGATAAAGCTCTTTATAGGGGTTTTCCTTCTCCTGAAAATATGAGTATCAGGTAATTTTAATCTCTGAGGACCCCGGCCTCATTTGAGTTCATTTTACTCATTGCATTCATTCATTAACCAACATGACCTACCCAGTTCAAGGATTCTGAGAATGGCTACTGCATAAGCGTGCACAGAATCCTGGTTTCTTAGGGTGTCAGCTCTGTAGAGGAAGTTTGTTTCATACAAAATTTCATACTATACATATTTGAGCTTATGAAAATCCAAGCATAATTGTTGCAGTTTTTATGGTTTCTTCATAAAGTAAAAATACAATCATTATGCAAAAAATAACATATTTAAGGCAGGCCCTGTTAACTTTCAGCAACTTGTGTACAGTAATGAGAATAAGAACAAGTCTGTGCATATTGAAGCACACCCACGTTACACTGTTCATAGTTGAAAAGAAACAAGGGGGTAAGAATGGGAAACAAAAGTGATACTGATATTGCAATGCAAAGACCCATTCCAGTAAATAAAATAAAACTGAAAAAAAATGAAAAACAGAAGAAAAATACAACTTTGGCTTTACTGAATTAAGACTCACCTATTATTTACAAAAGCATTTACGATAATGTTGGATTGCACACACTGTTCAACTGGAGTCAACATTATCAGACTATCGAACAAGACTGTAATTTGGCTAACTTGCTTTCTGCAGCTTGATTACCATTCTGTTCCATGAATGCAATCACTCTTAGTTTAAAACCTGCTCTATAAGCTCTGTACTTCTGCATACTGGTGTTTCACAAAATAAGCACTCATTAGAATAACTATAGAAACAAACAGGTGTACACAATTGAAGAATAAGTTGATTATTGACTTGGTGGTGCATGTTAAACAAACAGTTTGCATGCCTTACTGCTGCATTCACTTATCACATAGTCATGTCTGGTAATTCCTCCACTTTAGATACAGGTACTTGAAGAAATCAGATTCATTGAGGGCTAGCCACCATTTCGCCAGTTGGCAAACTGATGGCATCGACAATGAGGAATATATTACAATGTGCTACATACCCATACTCTCTCCTGTGAACCTAATTACATAATTGGAAAAATTCTCATTCACGCTTTTATTCTTCTATATCGTATGTCAGATGTAAACTACCATATGACTTGCCCAGCCTATACTTTTGCAGAATAGAAAATATTTAAATATCTCTACAATGATGCATCACCTCACACAGTGGTGCACCATAAGTGATGTCATTTAGGCAGAAGCTTTCCTGGGCATTGCATTGGGCAATTTGGATCTGTACCATGGTCTGTAAGATCTCCAGATCTCAATCCACTGGACTTTTACCTCATGGGGTGACATAAACAGTATAGTTCATAAACGTGAAATAGATAAGTATTATGGAACTGTTCATCAATGCATCTTCCAAGCAGGTGAAGATATTATAAATATCTAATATAATTGGCAGAAGAGGCATATATCATCTACAAAAACTAATGGAGCACATTCTGAACACCTATTTTGATGCTGTTAGATGAAACCAAGTCACATTTTTTTGCTGTTTTTAAAGTTACTTGAGTTCTTTGGTGTTTATTCAAAATGTAATTGTGTAATTTCCACAGTAGCATTTATTTATAGTAGAAGCCCAAAATAGCATGGTCTGAAATACTGTAGATTTGGATTTAATGCAGGGAAAAGCATGGTCCCCAAAAATATATTGTACTTTTTATTTATTAATTTTTTTAAGTTGAGTTTAAAATTTTCTTCAAAAAGTGGTACTGGAATATACTTTTTGCTGCTCCTAGCATGGACCTTGGCCACTGCATTGCTAAGAATTTCCTGAAGTAACGAGACATGGAAGAAGATATTCTGCATGTTAGTGAAGTGATAAGTACCATAAACAAGATGATTTTGTGCATGGAGGTGCAGAAGGAATCGAACAGTATCCATCTCCATCTTGTTCCAATCAAACATATGTGGAAAAAAGAAATGTAAATTATGCCGCCAAACAAAACTTACTGATTTCTTTATGACAATGCAAAATTAGGTTATATTAAAATGGGTACAGTGTAATTGCATGTACTGTATAAATTAAAATCAGTTGCAGAACTGCAATATACCACATAGCATAAATTGCATTTAAAAGTGGTGTACTTCACCATATATTACATACTTTACAATGCACTGTAATTTATTATTACACAAATGTTTCCCACTACCTCTGCGGGACTGAGTTTTGTCACTTCTAAGCTCACACTTTGTTATACCATGGAATCATTATAATGCAGGGCTAAAGCATGTTCCCTAACAACTGCATTATTTCAGGATTCTACTGTATTTTCTGTCATACAATATTTTAAACTTCTCACTGCAAACTTTGTGAGAGGAAGGGCAAGACAAAGTACACTTTTAGTGTACACTCAGTTGTTCTACTTGTTAATTTGAGGGTATGCATATGTTCAAGGATATTAACTAGCCTTTTAACTTATTGTTTTACAATTTTTGCTATTGAGAATAATTCTTTGTAATAATTCCAAAACAAAGCCCAGAGAAAGCAAGAGGTTACCTAGTTGAACAGCTTTGTTTGCATGCCAAGCACATGACACAAGCTCTTTCCCTACTTGCCATTCAGGGTTCTGTTTACATGCTAGCAGAATGGCACAAGCCCTCATCCCGCTTGTTGACATCTCCAAGCTTCTGCAGCATTGTTACAACCTGCAAACTTTGCATCTGATTTAATAATTATCCATGAACAAGATTAAAAAAACTTGCATAAATATTTCTTTCCTGCTACGGTAGCCTTCTGTCTGTACACTTATTTCACATCCACTCTGCATAATTACAGTAAATTACAATGTATGGTTTGGGAAAAATAAAGAAATTATCTACTTAGTTTAACTTAATGCAAAACAGAAGATTTATATTTATTCTTTGTAACCTCTTGTTCACTTATGGTATGGATTAAGAGTGGGCATTCTCCTCAGCTTCTGCAATGTAAATTAAATGTCACCATCTCTGTATTTAGTGGAAAAACAGACAGTTGCACAAGGCAGGGGCTTATGTGATATCAGGTTTATAAAAAGTTGTGTGGAAGCTTGACTGAAATGACATTAACAAAAACTGCCATCTCTAATAAGATCATACAATTTTTGCAAACTTTTATAGTAATTTGTGTTTAAAATTCTAATGAGATGCATTTATTTTAAGCAACTACAAGAAGTCATGATGAAAATATGCATTGATGAAATAACATATATAACAATAGATTGAAACATCAATGCAGTAAAAAATAAAACGAAAATGGTGTATTAAGGGTTCTCGGTACTGAAATATTAATTTCTATAAATTTGAGGTAGGACCCCCAAACCACCCGTGTAGAGGTAGAGGCAGAGTATGTTCAGAGGGATTCTATGCTGAGCCTATGTTGCCTATTTGTATGTTAGACCCTGGGAGGAAGGATTGGAATTGAGTGCTCAAGAGGCACAAGGGAAACGGGGTGAGCAACAAGTCAATAGAGGGTTCCTAATGTGTGCTGAAGAGTCTTCATCTTGACACAGGTTTGCCAAGCTACCATCAGCTGCATGGGTTTTGACGGCAGTCCCCCCTGGCAGGTACGGCAACTACAAGGCTACCCATCCTTGGAGAACAGCATTACAGTGCACAATACTTCAAACAGCAGCACTAACTCATCCATCCCCAACACTTCCAAACCTAAAAGATTGGATTAAAAGGAAGGTGAAATGAAATGGAGGGAATGGAAGTTGAAGAGGATGTAATTATACTTCCCAGTGAACCGAGAAAACCCCAAAAAGACCCATGTGCCAGGAAGGTTTGCCATGGGAATTGAACCCATGACCTCCTGAACACAAGCCTCACACATTACCGTAGAGCCATCTTGCTCAGTGGTAGCCACCTGGTGTGCGCTCACTTTACAGAAATCCTGGATCCACTCTTAAGTAAATGCTCTTTATATCTTTTCATCCACCTTAAAAACATTTATGCTGTATATTTTGAAAGAAATTGAACATAACTTACACCACAAGGAACATTTATATAAGAACAATTAAGTATCTAAAATTCTACAATGTTTGAGGAATTCTTCAAGGAAAATTAAAATAAAGTGAGTCTTTTTCAATTGTTGTTGAAAATTAAATATTGTGTTTCCACAAGTTATAAAGTATTTTGTGGGAGTAGACTGCATAAATACAGAGAAGTAGCATATTTATTAGAAATATTTAAAAATTATGAGCAATCAGGACATTTATAACTTCACTATGGTAGTTCATTAGATTACTGCACTTCAATGTTTCTCTATAGTTACCAATTGCTGAACAGCACCTGTTATCCTACTTAGTTATGCAATGTTATTCCTACCCATAAATTGGTATTCTTCATATTTAGCTGTGTGAAATATGGAAGAAGAATCACCTCATGTTGTATTACTCTAGATTGACTTTTCATGTACCGTGCAGAAACCATTAGTAATACTAAATATTTAAGTATCTGAAATATTAAAAAAGTTAATTATGTTACCTATTGCTTGTCCTTCAATGAACTTCAAGCCTCCAACTTGATCATTAGGACCTGCTCGAAGGGAATGCAGCAAATGCAAGACCAGCCACTGCCGTTCCTGAGTTGTAAAAAATTCTCGTTCATTATCAGTACCTTCAAAGTAAGAGACTTCTTGCTGGACAAATTCCTTGAGACCACCTCCATATTCTGAACATAATGTTTTTGGGAGGTGTACCTCTTCAGCAGCTTTGAGGAGACTGAAATTAATTAAAGGTCTATCATAAAAAATATATTTTAAATGTGGTAAACGACATTTTTGCATTAATGTAATAATTTTTTTAGAGCCTTTCAAATTAATTTTCCATTTATCCGGCTTATGATAGTTTCTTCCTCCAAATGATTAACATAATGGCAAAGAGGCAATTTCTTTATAAATGCTTACATTGTCTATGCAATATAGGCATCATAACATAGGTGCTATAAAGAGAACATGTTTTACATAATTTCTTAAATACAATATTGAGTTGTCTGTTGTTTGTGAGATGAAAGGCACTTGCATGTTTTGAAAATATGAATTAATCACTTTATTTCAACATCTTAAACATACAATTCATGTAGGTATATGCAAACTTGCAAAACTAAATGCAAACTCCTTGTTACTCTTATATTTACATATATGAAATTCCTTTATTTAATTCCTTGGTTATTGCACATATATATTGCATGCCAGATTCGCTGCTAACTTTATATAATAATAATGATAATGATAATAATCATAATCATGATGATGCTGGTGGTGGTGGTGGTAGTGGTGGTGGTGGTGGTGGTGGTGGTGGTGGTGGCAGTGATAAATAATCTTGCCTTAGAAATTCCTTAAGGGCAAAGGCCTCCTGATGTTTTCAGGGATTAGCTCAATATAATAATATACCAACTCTTAAATAGGTATCCTTACGTAAAATAATGATAATCTTTTCTTCTCCATTTTCTTTAATTTTTCATAGTAATTCCACTATTCTTCTAACCTTCCCCTCCTCCTCCTCTTTCTTCTTCTTCTTCCTCCCTGTTCTACCACTACTGCAGTGTCATGGATCCTTGGATCCCTTTCCGAGACTCACATTTTCCTTTAGAATCTGACTTTACTTAAGGTAGAGGCTAGCTGAACACTTAAGGTTCTTGGTTTATCCCCAGGGTACTTGGGTAGATCCTCAGTTCTTGAAGTAGGGATTGGGCATTTCCTCGCAACCCCGAGAGGTTTTGGTTTTCCCGTCAATACTCAGGAGGTTGTTTACAAGGGTTTCCCACTGGGCGATGGTGTTGCCACTTCCCTACACCATTCTTCTAACCTCATTTGCATTTCTTGTCCTCATGAACTGTACCTTTATTATTGCTAATACCAACTGAAACCATTTCACTGATATTAAATGATCCCTTCTTATTTTAGTTTCATCACATTCTAAAATACAGCGAAAATCAGCCTCCACACAATGCACAGATACACCAGACAAAGACACCAGATGAAGTCCCAGTCAAACAGGGTTTTTTTACAGGAAAATGTAAAGGATTTTTGGGTTTCAGAGTTTATATTGTTTGAGGGGTAGTTGGCTGGGATTGGACCACGGGCAGATTGTGCCAGCTAATCTACTGACTGTGCTCTTCAGCCAATCAGCTGACTGTGCTAATCCTTCTGCAGTCACACTTTGAGGGGTGATCTGCTAGGGTTTCAATTAATCCTATTTTGGTTATGGGCCTATGTCACTTTTCCATCTTGTAATTACCCAAGTGAACCCATTACATCCCTCGGTAGTTTATATGATGTTAAGCAGCGCTCTTGTCTCTGGTCATATCTACCCAGAATGTTCACCAGTGGGTTGGAATGGGTTTGGATGTTGTACATTGATCAAATGCACGATCTTATCACATTGATAATGTGCGGGATATTGGTGTGTTTGTGTAGGATGTGGACTAGGAATCTCCAGCCAGTGCCATATATCATCCTTAGTGCCTGATTCTATAGCATCTGGAGTCTGATGAAGGTGGAATTTGCCACCATTCCCCAGATCTCACATCTATAGAGAACCAAGGATGGGATAATTGCACAGTACAGCTGAAGTTTCAGGTGTAGGGGCATAGTCTGGGAACTGAATATAGGGTATAACTGCCAGAGAGCTGTGTGGCCTTGTAGCACTTTGCCCCTGTGAGCTTCCAATCCAGCGTCACCCTGAGAGTTTGCCATGTTCACCCATGGAATTTGGTGGCATCGCAGCATGAGGTTTTGCAAGTCAATTTTTCTCCTAAGCCTTTAATTTTTTACAGTAGTTCTAAACCATAGCTACCCTTCTCTACCTACTGTATATTTTTCCCTTCTCCAGTTTCTGAACGCATCATAATTCATGATGATGATGATGATGATGACGATGATTTTTGAAGCTTCTTAAGTCATAAGACCAATGATTAAGTACTTGCCTTACAGAACTAAAAGTAAAACTACATCCAGTTTTTTTGCAAGACTACAAATTTATAGAAAGCATGTACATTTTCATAAATTAATTTTATAAACAGGTGCTTTTCTACCCACAAAACCTGATTCAGTCCTACTAGGTATCGCTTCCATGAATTTTCTCTCATTCTGAGAAGTATGTAGTTAATTTCCAGGTTGTCTGGAAAATTGATCATTAATTATTTATTCTGCTTACAGTTTATCTATATTACACTTTTGAATGGCTTATATCCTCTACTTTAATAAGCCCATCTCCTGACTTCATGTCCATGAAAGCCATTTTTCAATGGTTCCTAATTTTATTCCAGAGATGTTTGTGGTGAAAGTTTTAGGTGGCTCACTCTGTATATTGCAAGTGTCACTCTTGGCCAAGCTGTGTTTAGGTGTGCAAAAGGGAACTATTGCTCAGCAAGTATGTAATTACTATTTATTTTCTGCCAACCAGAATAAATTGAAAGCAATGCTCAAACATATGTAAATATGTGACAGTCATTTGCTATTTAACACAGCTGTAATATTTAAAATTTGATTCCTGAGTATCCTCGGAAAACAGCAGTTGCAACCTTCAGGTTGATTACAGGACATGATTGTCTGGCAAAACATTTAAACAGAATTGGGATATATTCTTCACCACTCTGTCCTCTATGTGATCTGCAAGAGGAAATGGATCGAGACCACCTTCAAATATGCCCAGCCACTTCTAGTGCCCCATCCATCAGTGAAAAATATTGGAGAGCAAGAGGATTAATGACTTCATTGTCAGAAATCCAGCATTAGCTAACAACAACAACAATATTTAAAATTTGCAGAATCATGTAAATTGTTGATTATTTATGTAAAGGTAATTAGTTCATTAATTTAGAGAACATCATTTCCCTCTCAAATTTTAGTGACTGTGACTGATGATAACTTGTTTTCCATTTAGCCTTCTGATCAGCAGAAAGATCTAATTCAACTAGGTACTGCTGTGGACAAAAAACAATGAGTCATGTCTGGACACCAAATTTGTCTAAATCCTACAGGGCAGAGCACCTTGATTGATCATATGGGTTAGTAATGTTAAGATTTGGAACTTGTGACAACATGCTGCTGCCACTACACTATTGTGGATGGTGTAAATAAGGCACTGTGCCATGTAGGACTCAGAAAAATTTGGCATTCCAGACATGACTCATTCTTTGTCTCTCCTATAAAACTGAAAACAATAAACTGTTACCATATTTCACTCTTTAAAACTCATTAAAAAGCAACAATACAGTATGCTTGTTCTCATCTTGTTTCAAGTTTTTTTCCCTTCAGCTTACAGCTGCTCAGTTGCATTATTAAATTAAAAAGTACATTTCATTTGTCATATTCTCTTCAGCTAGCCCACTAACATGAAAGCATCCTGGGCTGTGCCAGAATGCTTTGTATAAATGAATGTTATACTTAGGTATCAGATTACAAATTTAGGTTAAATATTTTACTTGTAGTTGTAAAAAAATCTGTTGTTTTCTTTGTGTTTGTACATTCATACAATTAAATTAACCCATCATGTCTTATTTAAATTCCTACTCAAACAACCAAGAAATAACATTCAGGTTGGCTAGCACTGAGAGTGGCTAACAGCTTAGCGCTTAAACCAATAAGTAGTTTTTGCTGAAATTTTGCATGCACAATATTTAAAGTATAATTCTCCAGTACTGTTATATTTGCCTGTTATGTGTGACAGACCTCAAAACAATCTTCAAAATGAACAGCAATATCATATTATTTACATTGCCACACATACTCACTTCATTTGCTTCTGCTGTAGCACAGACACACCTTTTCATAATTTTTGTTTTCTTTTTGATGGAGGAAATATGCATAGAAAGGTGAGCCCATGATTTCGCGTATAGTCTCATAGGAGTTGGGCTGAAAAATGGTCAGCCTCAAACCAAATACTTTGGCAGCTGCATGGTCTCTGGTAACTTCTGTACAATGCTTGTTCCAAAGTTTGCATAGCTTTACTTCTTTCCCATAGTTTTCTGATACACAACAAAGGAGTTGATCATACACAATGTCCAGAAGATAGAAAATTATATATCTATATCCTTTGTTGCATAAACATTAGTTTTGTCACAAGTTTTGAAGGGCCTGGCTCATCATCATTAAATTCATAATTATTTTACTTACACTAGATTCATCACTGTCACTAGAACTTTCTTCAGACCCTATTACATATTCAGAAAATTCACCACTGTATTTATCGCTGTATAATACACTATCAGCGACTGCCTCCATAGTGCAGTTAGTAGCGCGCTTACCTCTGGCGCGGAGGACCCAGGTTTGATCTCTGGTACCAGCATGAGGATTTTTTCCCCGCTGGGAGGTCTGATATGGAGTGCACTCAGCCTTGTTAGGTCCCAGGGGGATCAATTGAAGAGTTACTTGATGGAGAAGTAGCAGTCCCAGGTCAAGAAGGCCACATAACTAGCCGGGAGGGCTTGGGGTGCTGACCACGTCCCACCCTCCAGTACTGCACCCCACCAATGATGCCTGTAGTGGGCAGAGGTAGGGGATGCAGTATCTGGGTGGCAAGCCTTGGCCCTTTATGGGCTGTTGCACTGGGGTTTAGCTTTTAGTTTTTTTTTTTAAATACACTATCAGCATCAGTTTTCTCAAAGTCCTCTCATCATCCATGCATATTCTTTTAGCGCCCATGAGGCTACTGATGCAAGCGAAATTACACTAAGAATAGAAGTATTTTTCCTTGGTTGAAACGCAGTTGATGATGTCATACTGCAAGAATTACCAATACCACA
This sequence comes from Tenodera sinensis, assembly GCA_030765045.1. NCBI lineage: Eukaryota > Metazoa > Arthropoda > Insecta > Mantodea > Mantidae > Tenodera > Tenodera sinensis. Next base: position 61,338,174 of record CM060971.1, on the reverse strand, counting down.
TGTCAGCACTTCATTCCAAATGTACACAAACTACACCTGTGAGGAGGAATCTAAACTTATTCTCCTTCTTCTGTTTACTCTCTCCATATGGAAGACTTACACCTCCTAGACCTCAAAGGTTTGTTGGGGGGAACAGACTAGTAGAGTGGAGAGTGGCAGACTGGAGATCTGGAAGTGGGTGGTCAGCTCAGCACTGGTACAAGAGTGAGGAAGAGGATGATATGAAATGCAGATGAAATGGATAACTGGAAAGATGATGATGGAGCAGTTGGTGGAGTGAGTGGTGAAGGAAACTGGAGAGCCTCCCCCTCCCCCCCAGATACCACTTTGTCCACTGTGAATACCACATGTGGGTCCCTGGGATCAAACTAGGCCACCTTGGTGATATGCAAACGATCTAACTGCTCGGCCATGGCACTGCCTCAGGAACCTAAACTACATGCAGTTTAGTAGAGCAATGCAGCATTGCAAGCTGATCTTGTCATATGATCCATACACCAAAAGGCAAGGTCTGGTTGTAAAATGATGTGAATGGGTTAAGGATATAAATAAATATTCAGTTCAATTCAATTCAATGTGAACAGGAAATAGCAAACCGGGGATGAAGTGAAATAAGGGGATGTATACAGCATACTATAGCACATTTGTGATATTTGAAGTGATCTCATTTATTTCTCCAAAACCTTTTTCAGATCCAAAGCATGTAGTGCAGATTAAACAAAACAGCACAATTATTTGGACATCAGCCTACTAAAATCTATTATTATAATGAAACACCATTTCAGTGTCTATGAGTAAGAAGATTTCTTTTCAAAAATCATAACATTTTAACTCACTCTCATTGATGTGTATCATAGTCTTTTTGAACATAAGGAAAAACCCTTTTTACACATGGATGGAGTAATCAGAAATGCTAATTTAAAGGTGCATAACACAACTAATTATTATTCTTTTAATATTACATGCTTTTTGGTTTATAAAATATGGGAATTCCTTAAAGATTTTTCTTTTATTTAAAAGTAGAAAAATAATGTTGTATGTTTTGAAGATATCAGGTCAATTTGATCTTTCTCTGTGTGAACTTCAAATTTTGTTGACTTAATCCTTTGCAGAAAAATGAGCAGCTTCTATCGTAAATACTTATGTTTTATCTCAAAAGTTGAGAGATTATCCTGTAATAACGCTTTATGGAAGGGTTTTTGTTTGTTTTTTCTTCTGTTTTTTTTTTTTTCATGCTGGGAGATACAGTTAGAGCGTGCTGATTTTCTGTACCCAAGGTATACATTCAATTCCAGTCCAGTATGCTTAAATGTCAGAACTTCTACAGGCAACAAAATTCCAGTATACCAGTGAGATTTACAGCATGTATGTTCCTGTTGTTAAATAAACATTTTGAAATAATGCAATCTAATAGTGCCTCTCAACTTTGTTTAATATTTTGTCATAGTATGATTTTATAAATACAATTATTTCACAGGTTGGTTATTTTCTATCTAGAACCAGAACCTGCCCAAACAAGTGGAATTTTCATTTAAAAACTTCCAGCTGACCTTGGAGTGACCTTTAACATCTCCAAGAAGTCAAAGGGAACTAAATTCCTTACTTGCCTCCCTTCACGTGAAAAAGCAAGAACTGTAATCTTTTTGATAATTATTCTTTGATATAAGGCCATGTGTAGGAAGAGTTTGAAGATAGAATCTAACTGAAAAATTCAGTGCCATAGCCATGGTTTGAACCTCAGGTCTGCCAGTTTCCTCCAGTCCCCCTAGCCAACTGATCTACCACAATATCAGCTGGTATGACATTAAATTCACATATTACATATTTTTACCAGTAAGCCACAAGGAAGTCTCAAATCAAATTTGAGATAACATATCCAAATGGTGATTTGCTATGTCATAAGTATTTTAAGTCACAAAGTTTGTTAACCTTTATTACATCAATTAATGGTAATTAGTGTTTAATGCCTGCTCTTCTTCTGGTGATATATGTAATAAAATGAGAATTGGGAAAGAAAATTTGGGAACAAAACATTCCAAGCCTATTTTAGGCCTAAGCGAGGGGCCCTAAAATAAAACAAAAGCATTTGCCAATTATGAGAACTGAGGAAAACCTGGAATGGAAAAAACCTCAGTCGAGGAGGGCAGACCAGCAAGATTTCAACCTAGTCATGAGTCTGTGACTTAACAATCTCTGTTGCATTTGTTGGTCCATACCTCCTCTACTTATGTAAGCAGTAGAGAAACTAAAGGAGAGGAAGCTCTGGCTTTGTTTGATGCCTGTATTCCATACTTCATTGTTTACCATTATATAAACTGTGAATAGTCATAGCACTTAGATTGACTTTGTTATGCTTTAACTTTCAAAAATGAAGTTTCCCAAGTGATTGCATCTTGATCCTTTTTAGATAAATTTATTACTAGTATTAGTCTCCTTTTGTGTTTGACAACCCACATGTGAGCAGGAAAAAAACTCACCAACTGCAGCAAGCATGAAATGAAAATTTAATGGATAAGAATAACCTTTATGTTATAAAATGTTCAATAAATTTAAAATTTGGTTGAAACCATACAAGATTAAAGACAGTTTACACAGATCCTAAACATAATGGTATTTAAGTAAACTGTAGCCAATGGGCTGCTGACAATTTATAAATTTCACTTTGAAAAATATTTTTCTATACGTTTCATATTTGGCTGAAATTGGAATAAAATTAACATAAATTACACAAAAATTCACCAACAATTGCACAATGTAAGAATTTCAATCCTTTTTGCTGTGAAAATTTCTTAAATATGTGATTAATTTGATCAAAATTATTAGAGTCACTTTTGGGAAAGTAAAAACTAAAAAAAAATTTCATGTAAAGCATACCTAGTTTTAGATGGGAAAAAATTATCTTGAAAATCTTCATATGAATCCGTGGAAGATGCCTGAATTTAATTATTAAGCTTAGTGTTTATTCAACTTTTCTTCTTGATTCTCTCTTTTTTGGGCGGGGGGTGGGAGGGGAACAGATTCAGTGGATCTCAGGACTTGTATTTCCTCAATATCAAACTTTTCAGCGACTTTCTGTTCTCCCTACTAGGGTAGGGAATAGCAAATATTATTCTACTGAATAATGTATTCAACAATATTTCTGTCTAAATAAGGAAGTCTGAGAAAACAGGCACTGAAATAACAGGTGCAAGATATTTTATATTATAATAATGATAAAATGTTGTTTTGTTTTTGCCCAGATCCCAATTTGAACACTAATCCAAGCTTGTTGTTGGAGCTTTGCATGATGTGATAAAGATCAGACAAATTTAGTGATACATGCTTATGACAACAAATTAAAATTGTATCCACACAATGATGAATTTATTTGAAGGGGGCAGAATCAGTATTTTTGGGGCTCTTTTGCATTTGATAGTATGTAGTTCACCTCAATTGCTGCACTAGTTAGGAACTCCTTTAGATCCTGACAATTCAAGTTTTCTCACATATGCCACAGATGGCTTATTGGAGGTAGTAAAAGAGCAATAAAATTGAAGTAATTAATAATAATAATAATAATAATAATAATAATAATAATAATAATAATAATAATAATAATAATAATAATAATAATAATAATAATAATAATAATAATAATAATACAAAAGTTAATATAAATTTATAATATATTATGATTAATGCACCTAATAATATAATTAATTTATAACATAAATCTTAGTTTGATTATAAGCATATAGCTCTTTATCGCTTGAGTTACAACTCAAGCTTTCTATGGGTGGTATAAATAAAAGCAAGCAATAGCTTTTTCTCACTAATTCGGAGCAAGAGATTGGTTTCATATAAATAAAAACCTTCTCCTTCATCTCCTTGCAAGCTAAAGCTTCCAGACCTTGACCGTAGAGCTATTGCTCGCAAAATGGTATAAATAAAAACCTGCTTTCCTCGCTCCGACGGAGCTTTTGCTGGCTTTTTCTGAGGTAGCTATGTAGGTACCTCAGCTTGCTCAATCAGTACCATGGCCAGGATTTCCTGCTCCCACTGTTTTAAAACAACTAGCTTATTGCCAATTAGTTTCAAATCACTTTTGGACTTAATTCTTAGTGTTTAAGTTGCTTTTTTTTAGTATTTGCATCTCGCTGATGGATGTTTTAAACTCTTCCTCCAATTGTTGCTTTACTGTAGCTACTGCTAAACTTTTGCGCTTACTTTCTGACAACTGCACTTTTAATAGAATGTCTTGATTTTCCTTTAATAGACGAACAAGGCTCCTCATAAATACACCGCTATCTTCAACCATGATGACTGAAATGCATACGTGTTGTAAAATATAATAAACTCTACTCTTGGAGATATTTGCTGCTATATCAGCTCCGATGATACAAGGACATTTCTCTGAGGTGTTGTGAACTTGCCTGGTTAGAATGCGAGTGATGTCATAGTGATCCACTTTCATTACCGGAAACCTGATAATGGAATCAAAACATATACAAACGTGCTTATACAAACATGCAGCACATATGAAGAGCATAATGCTTGTACAAATCAAGGTCGAATTATATCTATAAAATAAGCCTATATGAAAGTCTTTTACAAAGTAGGTATAGCTTTAATTCAGATAACACTTTTAAAATCTTAGAATTGCCTATTTTGATGCTCCATAAATTGTAATTGACCAGTCCTAGAGCAGATCAACAGAACACTAGTAAAAGTAATCTTACAGTATATCACTTGTAATAGACGCAGATCATCAAATTGTGGGAATCAGAGTTTAAATTTATAAAAGGATAATCGCCACGTGTTGGAAGTTTGGATCAATCCCAATTACTGTTTCATTTATCCCTGCCCCCCCCCCCAAAAAAAAAAAGAAATTGACGTAAGCTATGTGCTTTAATTAGATACACATTTTTGTGTAGTAAGACTTCGTTTATCTCCTACAGTTTATCTGTTATACAAATGTGATTCAGAATGACAAGGACTTCACAGGCTATTCCCCCGAAATTAAAGGTAAATATCTTAACATATGTCATTTTAATCAAAATACGAGTACAGTGGCCATTTTTGAGAAAATTAAAAATTAGGAATGTTTATCCATGTAAAAGTTAGTTTTGGATGGAGGGTTTCCATGAAGTCGCACTCTTGGAGGTTACTGAACTTCAATACGAAATTTGGTTTTTAAAAGTGACTGCTTGGGTTTTGATGTTCACACTTACACATATACAGGCACGCACACATAGACTTCTCTCTCCCTCTCTCTCTATTCTGAAAGGCTCAGAAGCTGTATTTCTGCTTTAATCTCGATATCGAATTATTGGGCGGAATGCAATAATTCCTCTACTATACATTTTGTGGTTGAGGAACTAAAAAATTACACAATATGTAGGGACTTGGATGCAGATATAAACAATTATAATCACATTTAAATAGAAAATGTAGAGTTGCTTCCGCAGCATTTGCTTCCAGAGGGAAACGAAACACGAAGGGGACCTTTTAACTAACAATCTATATATATCCTAAGGTGTTGTCATCTTGCCTGTGTATGATAATGCTAAACATAATGTGAATGAGGTAATAGTGTTCTGCTCTCATTACCGACGATAATGTAATCAAAGCGATACAAAGAGTAGAAGATTGTGCAAATCAAAACCGGGTTATAACTGAAGACTTTCATATAAAACCGACCCTAAATTTAAATTTCCACGAAATGAAACTTCTTCATCCGGTATAGCTTTAATTTATGATAAAGTCATATAACCTTGGAATTAGTCCCCACAGACTCACTCTTGGAATTAGCTGTTATTGATAGTTTATATGTATAGATGTAAAGTATATCAGTATAACGGTGCAAACACACGAGTACAAATTATCTACTTCCATATATCAGTTGATACATACTATAAAATTAAGAAAATCACTGATGGAATTTAGAAAGTGTATGAACGTTATTCGTGGAATGCCAGGTGAATATTAATTTCTATTTAATTTGCCAAATCTTTGCTTACATTTTCGTTCTTTAAAATCAGTCTCTCTATCATTTTTAACATGAATAAGTATATGGATATTTAAATGCAGCAAATATTTAAATCCCCCCCAGACATGAAAAAGGTGTGTTTGTTTACGTCGAGTGGTGAAGGTCATGGAGCTAAAGCTTTGTGTTGAAAGCAAGAGCTGGCGGAAGAGGGGAAGTTTTTATTTATACCAAATCACGACCTTTTGCTTATTCTCAACTTGCTTACCAGCTTCAGCTCACAAGCACTAGCTAGTTTTTATTTATACCACCCAATATCTCAAACCTAATTTCAATTTTCGGTGAGCCTTTTTGGAAATCTATCTTAATTTTTTTTTTTTTTTTTTTTTTTGCATGTGTCTCATTCATTTAGATTAATTTTAATCTCTAGAAAATGTGGGATTCAAATTTATCTGTTTTTTACATGTATTTAATTTATTTAGTTTTTAATGCCTATGTGTACCCTTCATTCATATCCGTCACATTTCTTGGAGGTCATACCCATTAACCTGAGGAAGCTTATATGAAATATTTAGTAGAAAATGTGAATGTTAATTTAACATTGGGTAGAGTTAAACTGAAAAATGCAATGCCATGACCAGGATTTGAACCATGGATCTACCGGTTACTGTCCTGCTGCTCTAACCACTAAGCTGTCATGCCCAACATGAACTTTTCAGTCTTGCTCTACCCTTTCCAATCCTGTCTGACACACGGCTATTATGAGTAAGAACATTAATTATGTTGATTGACCTTATAGTTGGTTAAACTAGAAGCCCAGAACTTCAGTACTTACAGTAAGTCGCCATTAAGGTATGTTATCTCACATAAATTGAGATCTCCTTATGTGGTATACCAGGAAAAAAATGTGGGTGAATTGGAGAATTTAATGTCATGTCAGCATGTTGACCATGATAGCTTAGTGGTTAGAGCAGCTGGACAGTAACCGGTAGATCCGTGGTTCAAATCCCAGTCATGGCATTGAATTTTTCAGTTTTGCTCTACCCTTTCCAGTCTTGTCCTACACATGGCTATTGTGTGGAAGAACATTGAATTTTTCAGTCTCGCTCTACCCTTTTCAATTGTGTCGTACCCATGGCTATTGTATGGAAGAATATTAATTACATTTAATTTAACAATGTTCTATAACCTAAATCAATAAAGGTAGGTAGGTACTTTGTTTCTTCTTTTGGTTGTTTTTATTCTTTTTCCTTCTTTGTGTGTGTTTCTTGTGAAGCATTCTTTACTATGCTCTTTGGCTCATTTTCTCTGTCTGCTGTGTACTCAAGTTTACAGTGCGCACTGACGTCACATGTCTAGGGTTACCATATCATGATGTCAAAAAACTGGGGAAATTCAGTTAACGACATTTATTTCACATACTTTTCATTTCCTTTGACCTTTTTCAGGAAATCCTTTTTACAGATAATCCTGTCAAAACATTGAGCACAAGTTACATTTTTCATATTGTACATTATGATCAACATTAACTTTACATGTTCAGCACCGAGCTTATCTGTCCACTGAACATTTAGCAGAGAAAATATTCTCTCTACAGCTGCTTATGTGCAGGTATGGCAAAATAGTGTGTTCTACTTTCAACAGTTCTATACACTCAACATTGTTACTCATGTATTCGTACCATTTCTTGGCAACACTTCCCTACCAATGTTGCAGAGTTCTTAAAGCACTTAATCCATCAAAGAGTACTGAGTCATCAATAACTATGTTAACACTTCTTAAAAATAACACAGTTTTTTTCATCACTTGCCACTCTGGTTCTTTATCCAGAGTTATCCATTGAAACACAGACATACCATTGTATTGAGTCATCCAATTATAACTAACAGTATACAAAGTATACATATTGCTTTCAAAGACTTTAGCTAAATTTCCATCATCACATTTACAAATAATTTCCTTTACTTTTAAAGGGACAAAATGGTTTTCTGACCTAATTTTAAACTTGCACTTATAATTATCTTTTGGCATCCTGATCTGTATACGATATATTGGCAAAACTAGTCAGTCCAAGCTACAACAAGAATATGTAGGTTTTGTTCAGTGGAAACAAAAACTTAACAGGTAAGCTTCTCTTATTTACAGTTCATGGCGTCTTCACCACAGAACACAAAGAAAGAAGAGAAAGTGATGCGGAGTACAGGTGCAGTAAACTTTGCTGGAGTTCAGCAAAGACCTGCTACATACAAAGCAATTGCTAAAGGTGCAGCATGTGAATTAATTTTCAAAATGAATTGAAGTGATAAACTAATAATATATTTTTACTGCTAACTAAAAAACGGGTGGTTTTGAAAAATATTAGAAAACTGTACGGGGGGTCGGAGAAGGGTCTGAAAAACGGGTGGCCCCCGGTAAAAACGGGTGATATGGTAACCCGTCACGATCAGACGGCATGGCTGCCAACATGAGACTAACAAACACCGCCATCCTTACGCAACTACCGAATATGACACCAAGGTTAGTGTGTCGTTGGTTCCCGCTCTAAAAACATACAGAACAGAATGTTAGCAAATAAAGAAACAGCTTAATAGAAAACTAGACCCTTTCATATTTATTGATTTAGACAAACGCGCGCAGAAGAAAGAAAAAGAAAAAAGGAATGATTTTATGCAAATATCTTTGATTAGATTAGGGAATGAGACTAACAAACACCGCCACCCCTACGCGACTACCGAATACGACACCAAAGTTAGTGGTGTCGTTGGTTCCCGCTCTAAAAACATAGAACAGAATGTTAGCAAATAAAGAAACAGCTTAATAGAAAACTAGACCTTTGATATTTACTGATTTAGACAAACGCGCGCAGAAGAAAGAAAAAGAAAAGGAATGATTTTATTCAAATAACTTTGATTAGATTTCGGATAAATTCTATGAAGCGCAATCCAAGGATGCCCCGCCCCCTCCACCAGGCAGTAAGTGAAAAGAACAATGTGGTAAGTTTCGCTCTATTCTTTGCGTTACCATAATATACTAAACCACGAAGTGGTGTACTATATACTTAAACCTGTAGCTAAGAATAACTTATAAAATGTATAAATTTAACTTACACGTTAAACGGAGCTGTGAGATAAAATCCGTAACTGTCAGAAGAAGCATGATGCCTTACATGAACAACCAATCCTGGTGTTCCTGCCCTCAATCTTGATAAAAGCCACATTAATGTGAAGTCTTGTGCTCCGGGAGGAAACATTAAAACGACGTCACACTCCTGTAAGAGTATTTTAGAATAATTCTAGGTTTGTTTCTTGTGTATGGCATTGCAACAATTAGGGAATAAACACGCTCACCTGCGTTGGTATTGTTTGGATCCATAATCTCCGAGGAGTCATCAGATGCCCCGTACATGGAATTTTTCTTCGCAGTAAGCGGGAAGCTGTAATTAAATATAGTATACGCACCTCTCCAGAGAAAATATTCTCACTATAATTAAAAGACATGTCTATACTAACCATTTTCGAAAGATTCTTTGGCGCTTGTTAGAAGTTTGCGGTATCGTTGTTTCCTCTCTTCCTCGGATTCTTTGTCCGTAATCTGGTCATTCTGTTGCTCTCCCGAGTCTTCCATGTTACAACACAAGTGCTAACAATAAACAGTCCAATATAAAACACGACTTAACATTTACAACACCTCATTTAAGACATAAACGCGGTCTGAAATCGTGCATCATTCCTATATACTTCTTTCCTTTAATAGATATAATACATTTCACAGACTAATTTCACCATATAAGGCGATAAATGGATCTATAGATTTCCATTACACACGGACGTTCAATTTCCTAGTCAGCGAGTGTGTGATGCGCCAAAGACGCTGGCGTCGCGACGCTCTGACTCTTATGTGGAGTTTGTCTGCTCGTCTCAGCATCTTTGCAGATCAAATAAATTATAATTGTCTTTAAAATACCTAACAAAAGAATAACTTAGAAAAATAAAATGAGTAAGCATGGTTTTGTAATTTATAAAATGTATCGTATGTTTCTAAAGGTAAAATTTGCAAACGTAACTATAGTCTTATAGTCAATGCATTGTCATGGCGCAACAGTGGCGGGCGTCAGTGGCAGTGGCAAGCTCTGTGGTTTCTATTATAGTGCTACCCGCAGTGTTGTCATGGTAACGTGTACGCTATACAATGGCGGGTGGTACAATCAAAAGTGTGGCGGTTTTCCTGTTTTTAGTTTCAATTTACATAAGTGGAGGAGTGCGTGTAGAAATTATGCCGTATTGTGAACCTTCAAATTGTGATAGTAACGAATATTTCGATGCTCAATCACTTAAATGCATTCAATGCGATGCAGCGAAACATTTACAGCCCTCTACAGATAGTAAGTTTTAGGTTATGAACGTTTGAGCATTTGTGATTCTTTTACTAACAATGCATGAGATAAATGAGATCCATTGTCGATAAAAAAGAAAAGAAGAGGCTTGCCGAAAAAGTAGAGTTGACGATTTTGTTACTTGTTCCTTGTGCATGCCACCTTTTTTTAATAGTAGTATCTTTATTTGTCATTTAACTTTAACAAAGTAATGGACATTACAACATTCCAAAGCACTAGATCATCCTGATTTGTCTCTTCTTATTTTTTTTCGACGGGGTTGGTCCGCGAAAGTTTGCCCCTCATTAATACTATAAATTGTTTTAACAATTGTTTAAGCACTGTATTAAATCTGAGTTGACATGGTACTGTTTGGTGTGTGGTAACCCAGTACCGTATGGCAGAAGAAAAGACTTTGGTATTGTATTGACTTACATTAGGGATTCTAGGGTATGTGTATAGAAGTCCTCAGTTAATAAGCAGTAGTTGGCGATCATTGGATTTTAGCTATACTAATGTTTTGGCTACACTTTCCCATCACCCCGTGCAACTGCTGCGCTCCTCTGCCTATAAAAATATCCCTGGAGTACGCTTTGCGGCTTAGGGCTTAGTATAATATGCTATAGTTGTGGTTCAGTAAGCATATACCTTGTGTAACAAAGGAATTATGTACATTTGCATTACATAGCAATTCCAGGACCATACTGTATGTATAGACTAAATATTAAAATAATATTTTATACTGATTAGTTTTAGAATTGCTGAGAGTGATAAATCCAAAAGGTAGTTTCTAGCATGCTAGAAAAAAAGTATTTTTTAAGTATACCATTAAATGATCTCATTCATGCATGTATCCCTTTGGTTGAAATCTAAAATAATTTTAAAGCAATCATTTAATTTAAAATAGGGCAATCAAACAATAGTCTGACACAAAACAAATCTATATGAGAAGCCAAAATGAAGCAATCACCGAATAAAGTTATTGAGTTTAAACATGGGCTTTAAGATTTATACTCTTAATTGTATGTTCAGTTCCATAAATTCCCACACTCTAATTTTTATTTCTACTGTACAATGTAAATAAATAAGTTCATATGAGTATTAAGCAGTTTTGCTGTAAAGGTATGCTCTCGTAACGCAGTGGCGGCACGCTTGCCTCTGTTGCGGGGGACCCATGTTTGATCCCTGATATCGGCTTGGGATTTTTTTTCCCCTGGGAGGTCTGTCCAGGGTGCACTCAGCCTCATTAGATCCCTGAGGAGCCAATTGAATAAAGAAGTAACAGTCCTAGGTTGTGAAGACTGCCTCACCGGCCGGGAGGGATTGAAGCGCTGACTGTGTACCACCCTCCAGTACTGCACCCCACTCATGACACCTTTGGTGGGCAGAGGTGGATGATGCAGCAGCTGGATGGTAGGCCTTGGCCCTGATAGGGCTCTATTTTCTCTTCTACTTACCTAAGGAAACTGTTTCATTCCTCCCTAAAATTTGGTGTGAAGATTTCATCAGAAATGCTTACTTTGAAGTTTACTAAACTCTCTCCCCCCCCCAAAAAATAAAGGTCTTAGCATATTACTCCATCCTAAATTACCTTTCATGTGGAAAAAGTTTAATTTTTGATTTTCTGGAAAATAATTTTAACAATTTTGATTCAAATACAATATATTGGAGATATTAATGTGGCAATTAAATTTATTTTTTGAATTCACCATGAGTATCTGCAAAGGCATTGATTGAATTTTATGTAACTGGTTACTGATATATGAAAGCTTGCTGTAGGAAAAGCATAGAGCTCACTAAAATATGCTATTTCTATCATATAAATTGTTTGTAAGATTCACTTGTTTTAAAATATTCCATGTTTCATGTTATGTCATCTGATGTACATACCTGAAAGTGTGCCTTTTTTTTTTTAATTCCACTGCCAGAGCTCATTACCTTGACTGAGAGTTTTTGATATTGTTTTGACACGTATGTAACTAAGCAGTTATTGCTTGATTTTTAATGATTTCTAGGTAAAAAATATACTGGAAATAACAGCACAAATAGAAGAATAACTTTTTGTGTGAGTACTATCACATATAATGGACATGCATGAATGTTTCATGGGTAGAAAAGTTTGTTAACACTTTTTGCATATAAGCTCTTCATTTGATGATATATAAAAATGTATAATGTTTTGTGGTTGAGTGGTCAATGTTCTGACCTCTCAGCAGTTTTAGTTCAATTTCCAGTCAGGAATTTGTATCACTCTTACAGAGCCTGGAAGCGTGAATATGAAAATGGGTGTGTTTCAAAATAAATGGTAAACGGGTTAAGTTAAATCCTACTGTTAATGTGGCAACACTACCAATATGATCAGAATAGTTAAAGGTAGCTAAAATAGTGAAAAAAAATAAATAGAAAAAGAAAATATAATTAATAAAGAGATATGCTTGAATTCAGACACTTTGAAATTATTCAAAACATGATTAAAATATAAAATTATGATCATTGATATTACTCTAATAGCTAGTCATTACTATAAGTGTTCTATTAATCTCTAAGGTAAAAAAAAAAAAATATGCCTAAAAATAAATGCAGAAAGATTGCTACCTGCTTTGCATCAGATGTAGTGCAAAGAACTTGCTGGGAAAACAGCTGAAACAAAATACAATTTTTACTTTCTCTACTATATATAGTAGGTAGGGGAAGTAGTGTATTCGACCCAAAATTTTGATGTCAAGGTTTCACCGGAAATATATGTTTTGAAGCCCCCTGAATAATAAAAAAAAACAAAAAACAAACAAAAAAAAAAACAACAACAAACAAAAAAAATGCAGTTTTAGAAAAAGATCCATATGTGTGTATGTGTATGTCTGTGTGTGTCTGCCTGTCCGTGAACAACTCAACTCAAAAATGAATAGTCAGTTAAAAACCAAAGTTTGTATTTAATTTAATATATTTTATGGATGGGACATGACGATTTTTAAGAAAATTCCTCCATCCTAAACTACCCTTTATATGGAACATTTTCCCAAAATTTTGATTTTCTCAAAAATGGCTCCAATTTTGATTAAAATGTCATATGTTTAAGATATTTTTATGGCAAAAAGATTTATATTTTGAATTTTCTGGCGATAGTCTATGTAGTCCTGTTTACTCTGGATGACTTTTGCTTAACTGATAAACTGTAAGAGATAGACCAAATTTTACTATACAAAAAATATAGATTTCGTTAAAACACACAAGTTATGTTTAAATGCATTTTTTTGTGGAGTGAACAATTTCAGAAATATTCCTTGTTATTTGTGAGTTTTGTAGTACTTAGACTTTTCTCTAATGAAAGGTTGTTATTCATATTTTTATCTGTTGGTTGTGCAGAGCAAATAGAATTTTAAAGCTTTAAAAGATTTGACTATTGCACAAAGCCTACTGTATTCCCATACTCCCCTTGCACCTATAAGAAAATCAGCAGTAAGATAATTTCTGCAAATGTTTATCTTGACTAACATGAAGATAAAGAAATAAGAGTTTGTTAGAATAGTTAGTACAAGAGTAGAGAAAGTTATGCGAGTGCAACACATCAAATTTTTTTAAAATTGTTTTGGAAAATATAACTGTAGTAAAACCAAGTGGAATTTTAATTTTCGAGTGAAAAACAAGATACAATTGGATGACATGTCCACATTTTGAGGGCTAACTTCTAGTGTACAGAAAACAAAACATTTCATACAAAGGATGCTGCTGCGGTTCTCAGGTCACAGTCTGAAGCAAATGTTCAACCGCGGTAAGCATTGTAACCTCATTTATTGCTCTTCAAGGCAATATAGCCTAAACCTCCTGTTAGGCTAGGACTCCACTAGTAATTTAATGCTGTTATAAGCAGTACTGTACTGCTTAAAAATTAAAAGAATGTAGGTTCAACCTTGCACTGCCGAAAATCGACCAGGTTCCGTTTTGTTGCAGTAACTTACTGTTCCTGCCCTTGCTCCATTGGCAATAGCTAGTTAATTGCAACCGCTTGAAAACCTACACATCTTTCAACTATTGTTTCATTGTTTGTTAATATATAGTTAATGTATCATGAATTGTAAAAGGGGTGTCAAAATAAAATTTGACTTTTTGAAAATTTGAATTATGGAAATACACAAGAAAAACATTAAACTTGTGATATACTGGAAAATACTACAAAGTACTGTAATGACAGCTTTATTACATTATCTAGGTACCTAAGTTAAATTTGACAGTACAAAGTGCGATACAAATGCCTTTGTCTACCTACCTTTTCAGGACTTGAAAAAAAATCTGTCATCTTCTGTTTTGTATTTTCTGTGTGAACTTCCTACACAAAGTTTCAACCACATTTAGTGATGTAAAACACCATCACTGATAACTGTACCTGAATAACTGTTCTTGTAGTTTATAAAGTGCTTAGTGCCTGATGTAATGTCACCTGCATATTTGTCACATTTTCAATCTTTGATCAGCATCTTTCCAGCATCAGAATCTTCATTATGCATTACTGCATTAATGATGTCTTCATCTGAGGGTTGCCCTTCATCAATGAAGTCAGAATCTATCTTTTTATACACTTTGAAGTCTGTTTCCTGGCTCTTGAAATGTTCCTGGAAAGTAGAAGACCAATCTTTAGGAACCGGTAGCTGTAGATATTTCAACTTCCCCACCTATGTACTCATCGGTAATGAAATCAGCTGTCTTGAAGCAATTTGTTATTGCTGCAGGCTTCAAATCTTTCCAAGGTATTTGCAAATAGTTTATTGTTTGTTTCTGATAGTGATGTTTTAAGTTCTTAGTCACACCTTGATCCATTGGCTGCAGATTTCATATAGTACTTGGAGGAAGATGCAATTTTCACTGTTATTAGACTTAGGACAAGGACTTTTAGATGAGCAGGACAATTGCCATTAAACATTGACACTTCCATATTTTCTTGATTAAACTTTATCAATTTTCTTTGTGTACTTATTTGCCATTTAGGACCTTTTGTTACGGCAAATATTTGACACCAGTAATTAAGAATTTCAGTTTTTTACTTCCTGTCATATTTACAGCTACCAGTACTGTAATTCTTTGTTTACACATTTTTCCACTCGCCTTTAAAGGCTAGAGTTTTATCTGGCAGCCACTTACAAAAAAGTTTGGTTTCGTCTGCAATGAAGATGTTGTCTGACTTGCACCTTTCCAGTAGCATAGGTAGAACATGTTACTTGATACAAGCAAATTCAGAAACTTACCTCCCTCTTCCGAGAGTATTTCTAAACAATACAATTATAAATTCTTAATTTCTTCAACTACCCTGAACATATTTGATAAGAATGCAATGCTAGGTTTTCATGAATATTTCAGCTTGCTTTCAAATAATATGACTGAGGTTCTTGTCTCTTCTGTTCTGCAACCATTGCTTTGCACGATACTCTCATAGAGCTTTGGAAAGCTTGATGTTTTGAGTCTTTTGCCATAAATGACACACAGATTCATCAACTGCTTTCATAAGTTCCTTTATCTTTTAAAATCATTGGCAAAGTACAGCCCGAATACCTTATGCTTTTGTGATGCCTTCCTTTTTTCTTGAATAATTTTAATGTTTATCAGTCTCAGTGATTTTAGTTTTCTCTTTGTTTTAACATTGCTGGACTCTTATTACAGTAAGTTGAATACACACTGTGCACCAAGAAGCTGCCACAGTATTACAGTATGCTGTGTGTAACTAAACTGATGCGACGTTGAAATGCGACAAAGTGCCCTGTAATGATACTAGCGTTTAGAGCAGAAAACAGCAACAATTGAACAAAGTGCTGTGAATTCAACTATGTAATTGATGGAAAATTTGAATTAAAACCTTCAAATGAGACAAGTAGCACTGTATATTGTCCTGTAAAAATACATAAATGCTCCAGATAAAAAGCAAGTTTAAGTGCCAGGGATATATTTAAGCTTTGTGAGATTGAAAAATTTGTGTTAAAGAACTTATAAAGAAGGAAATACTTATAAATTTTGTAAAGTTTGTTTAGGAAATAATATAAATGCTATAAGTTATGGAAAATTCAAGTCATAGAGGTTCAAATTATCGAGGTTTGACAGTATGTTTGTTACCATGAAGCTTGATAGTGAAATAATAGTAACTGAAACTAAGAAATATCTGGTTCTCCATAATCCTGAGAATGAAGTTTATAAGAACAGAAATGTGAAAGTTGAAGTCTGGAAGAAAATAATGGGGTTGCGGTAATAAGTTTAACAAAAAACAATATTCTTGTCATGTGTATTTATTGTATGACATAAACCAGCAATAAAAAGTGATGATCATCTTACAAGGTACATTCAACATTAAAAATACGCCTGGCGCTGTGATTTGGTCTAAAATATGATCGTTTTATGGGGTCTTGGGCTGTAAACAAATTTTATTGGTGTTAATTTCATACAGCTCATCATGCCCACATGAAGAAACAAATAGGATTGGTTAGTCTGTCCCTTCACTCTTAACATCCCCTTGACTGGCCCTTAGAACAGGCGGTCTCCATAGGGAGTGTATTATCAAACACTACTGCTCATAGGCATTGCCTTGAGTAAAGGCTTTACTATTTAGTGGACAGAAAAGATATACATAGTTTTGCATCGCCTGGTGACACAGGTGGCATATGGTCCGACTAGGAACTCAACTTCATGACTTGGAACATCATTTGTCGCCAGTTATGTTGGTTGTCCATGCCCTTTACCCCTGCAATAAGATTGCGTGTCCAATGCTGTTTAAGAACACAGCATTGCTATAAAGCGTTTACGGAATGAAACAAAATGGTGAATTAGTTTTGCCATTTAATGTGAAATACTAACATAGTTCAAACATTATTTGAACTGCAAAAATCAAATAAGTTTTTGTTGAACATAGACATACACTGAATGCCTATAGTAATGACAAAAAGTAACAGCACATGGCTATTCTTATCATATCTCATACTCAAGCATTTTCCCTTTTGTATCCTCTGCTTTTTGTTGTCTTTTTCTGTTTTGTGAGGTGTCTGATAAATAGAGGGCGGATTTCTGCATATTAGCATGTTTTGTTCCTTCAAGTATAATCATATGCATGAAAGAGGAAAGTGTGTTTCATGTCATTTGGAGTTAATTGGCAAAGTTTTATAGTGCATAGAAATGTATACTCACAGGATTAGCGCATATTTCATTAATATGTGCATATGGGTGCATATATTACACTTTTTTCTCCATTTAATGTTAAAATATTAGTTTTTAACCCCATAAAACCATATCCTTCTGCTTTATTGTCATGTTTTGCAAATGAACATAATCTTGTTTTTATAGAAAGCCAGCACCCCTATGTATATAAAATATTTGCCTTACACAACAGTGACAATGCCGAACATGGGTCTGCAGTTTTAAATCTCAACAGGTCAATAAAGCAATCTGGCCTAAACAGTTTCCTAAAAGGAAGACTTCAGAAGAAAGGAACATGGTTGCCAACAATGGACAGCTGGTGGTAATTTGCTTGTTTTCATTTTATACCGGCGATATTCTTTGAAGTTTAAATATCAGCTTTATTGTACATTATTGTTGACCACGGTGACAAAACAAAGTGGGGAAATCGAAGCCAGGATTCCAGGACTAAAGTTTATTCGGGATGTGAACAGTGTGTTACAAAGTGAATCTGAAAAATAATGTAATTCTTATTCTGTAAGTGACATAGCCTCTTTGTGATACGCCCCTGTGACCTCATGTTAAGTGGTGAGTTTTAAAATTAAAATTATTTTGTTGTTTAACGACGCTGTCAATTGCCAGGATCACATCAGCGTCGCCGGTGTGCCGGAATTTTGTCCCGCAGGAGTTCTTTTATATGCCAGTAAATCTACTGACATGGAGCTGTCGTTTTTAAGCACACTTAAAAACCATCGGCCTGGGCCGGATTTGAACCCGTGACCTTGGGAACAGTAGGCCAGCATCTAACCAACTGAGCCACCCAGACCAACGTTAAGTGGTGAGATCATTCTCGTCATTCAAACACATTTTAAGTGACAGAAGGAAGGACTTTCTACCAGAAAACTTAGAAAAATATTTGGCTATTTACTGTAACAAAATTTGATGTGTGATCGATCATTCAATGATTGTTGACTATAATTAACTACAATTAGGGCCAAAGTGTAAAAATATTACGGTTTTTGCTTCATAAAAAGTAAAATGTGAGGAAGTAGTGTATTTTACTATTAGAAGAAAATACATTTTTGTGCATATTTTTTAATTTTAAGAGCATGTTTTCAAATTTTTTGCTGCATAGTTGCATGCATATATTTATGGTTTTTAGTGCATATAAATCCACCCTCTACTGATAAAATTGTGTTTAAAGCTAATAATCTATTTTTGATTGGATATCATGGAGTAACCCCTAGTTTACTCAACATGAAGTTGATTCCAACTTTGCAGTAAAGTTAAGCCAACATGTGAATCACAGCAAAAATTGCACTTTTACAACAGTGTGTATAAAGTTTGTTTAAACTATAATTTCAAAAACTTTATCTTATAGTATAATCAGTAAACACATATTTATGCGTGTTAGTTGCATATTTTCTGTTTTTATTTCTCTTTTGTTATATTGCAGAATGAATCAACTTATTGAATGAATTTGATGTGCTAATGCTGCCTAACTTTAATTTAATGTCAGGTAAAACACCAAGCAATTTAATTTAATAGGAATCGAACCCTCTCCTCCAGCGTAGGAGCAATAAATAACCTTATATACTTTACATATCTGTTGTTATTGATGTTGATATCTGTTGTTGATGCTGTTTCCGATGGTATCCCAAACTAATGTAGATGCATGAATGATGATAAAATAGTGAAATAACTTCTTAATTTTGTAGGTCTGTAAATAGCACTGCATCACAGAAATATTATCCTAAAAATGTATTATAATGTAACCTTTTTGTTCGAAAAACTCATTAAATAAACATTAATATTATTTTTAACTCTACCTGTGTTTACCTTCACCTATGAAAAGTGGTTAAGATGAAAACTAGTCTATATTCTATCAGGGGCCTAGCACCAGTAGTCATTTCTGCGCAATATGTCACACATATGCATACATACACATATAAAACGTGTTTAAATATATTGTTTTGTTTAAACATTAGCATTATTCATCCAAACAAATTATGTCCATAATATTTTCAATTAAACGTTTGATATGTGTATTGTGAGCTCATGTGCTGGTTTAATATAGCACTCAGTAGAGTTAAACCTTAGGTAATTGGAATATTTTGAATTTACTAAGCAAAATACTTAATGTACAAACAGAAGATAATGCATAAATAAATTATATAAAATAATTATATAGTTTTTTAACTTCTAGATTACATTTTTAACTAAATTAGCTTCTTTGTGAACTTATATATTTTCTAACAAAACCATTCTTTTTGGCGTAAAAATAATTTCTCATTAGCGTTCAATAGAAAATAAACCTGAGCATTAAAGCAAAACATTTTAACAAGCATTTAAATAATCAACAGTTTCTGTTATGCAAATAAAATATAGACTTGTAACATTCCTATCAAAAACCATATTAAAAATATCTAAATAAATTATACTTCTCAATATATTATAAATTTCCAATAATATAAATTCGCTATAATTCTTTCTCTTTGTAAAAAAGTGCAAAAATGAAAAAAATCTGTACTTTGCCCAACTGCCATTAACATCCAAAACTGCACGTAGACGTCTGTTGACTGATTGGGCAATAGATTGGAAAAAGTTGGGTATCATTCTGAGATCTTCCCAAACTGCATACACATGATTAATAAGTTGTTGTTTGGTTCCTTCCTGCCTCGGTTCCCACCATTGAATCATTCGACCCCAGACAT
Organism: Tenodera sinensis; assembly: GCA_030765045.1. NCBI lineage: Eukaryota > Metazoa > Arthropoda > Insecta > Mantodea > Mantidae > Tenodera > Tenodera sinensis. Next base: position 61,317,977 of record CM060971.1, on the reverse strand, counting down.
TTTCTATGGGATTTAGGTCTGGCGACCTAGCCGGCCAATTCAACACACTTATTTCCGAATGTTGCTGAAGCATGCGTCAGTTTGTTTTGACTTGTGTATGCTGCCGTATGAAATGTATCACGGGCATCTCATCTGCAGAATATAAGGCTCTTACACTGGGGATCATAGTTTCCTCAAGTACCTGGCAATATTCAGTTGAGTCAATTTTGGCAGACACTTCAACTATTGCACCAGGTCCTGAACAACATATCCATCCCCAAAATCGAACACTTATTCTTCCACTTCTTTTTCTGGAAACATGTTCTGTATTATAGCGCGCATTATTGGGACGCCAAATAAACAATCTACCATCCTCATCAGAATAGAACACCTTTTCATTAGAAAAAATCACTGTATCCCAAAGCATATCTAGATGTGGTATGTATTGCAGAGCAAAACCAACACGAGCGTTGTGATGTTCTTCTGTCAGGTGTGGTTTCTTGGCTGCCCTTCTATGATGAATGTCTGCCTTATGAAGTTGTCTTCTTATGCTAACTGGATTGTAGTTTAACTTTCTTCTCAGAATTCTTGAAAGCATCTTATCCAGTAACGTATGGCGTCCTTCTCTCTATTTACAGCATTCTCAATTTCCTTGACTGTGTACCCAGCTTGCCACATACCAATTATGCAGCCTTGTGTGATACCTCATGTGTGTGGCATTTGACGAGCGAACAGATATGAGTAGTAAGTGTAGCTAGCAACGTCTGTAATGAAGTTCTAAGTTCCTTAATTGCTTTACAACCCCTTCCTGATATCTATTGTGCAAAGGTGGAGAGGAATGTGGCCGGGCTAAGCGAAAAGGCCCTGTCACATGATAAAAAATTGTTGGGGTATTGTTAATGTAACTGTACATCCACTTTACACTCTACACTGCCTGCTCCCATGGTGGAGCTGGGGCCTCAGCCATAAGTGTTTTTAAAAAGCAGTGAATGTAGCCGCCCTGTTTTACTGCAGAAAATATGTAGCATAGTACTGCTCTCAAAAAAAATTAATGTCAAGATTATACTGAGAAATAAAATTTTGAGTTCCTCTGAATCCATAAGACAGTTGTCTAAGCATCTGTAAGTCTATGTGTGAACCACATAATTCAGAAAACTAAAACTAAGTTAATGTATATTTTCATAATTTCTGTTGCAAATTGGTTGTATAAACGTTAAATTTGGATAGTGGAATCAGATTTGAAGAACATTTTGGTTATTAAAAAAATTATTTTTGATAGAAGAGATCTTAGTAGCGCAACAGTAGAATGTATGAAAGTTGAAAATCTGTACTTTCGGTCCTGGCATTAAGCTGTCTTTCTGCTTTGCATGAGCTCATAAAAGTCATGTACATTAGTGCTACATTTCCCCTATACATTGAAGATGGAACAGTGGTGTGGCTGATAAGGGGTGGAGATTGCTGGTGTTGGAAGCTCTGGAAGTCCTAGAAATTCTCAGGTGTTGTACATAGCTTATTGCTTGTATTTCAGTTTTATGATTTTTGAATTGCTGTGCTGCAGATACTATTGTTATAATTTCAAGCAAAGTAATAGTGATGACTTGTTATTTGGCAGTATCCTGTAATCGGTAATTGTTGTTGATTATTGAATTGAATTTATTGAACACTAAAGCACATATATCTTGGACTGTACTTGCACATGGGCTTGAACCCTTCTGTCATTGGACAGCCCTCTGAAATTCCTTACATTTGATTTTGATGTATGCTATTATTTATACTATAACTACTGTGTATAACATTCTTCAGATTTGTCTTTTCTTTTTACTTTTGTCTTTTGAATCATTTTCTCACTTCATTTATACTTTTCATTTTCCTAAATTGTTTATTATTTTTAAGCTACCCATTTTATTCTTACCTTTTTTTTCTCCCTCCTATTCTTTTCTTTCCTATGTTTCTTAACCATTTGCTAACAATTTCCTACTGATTCACTTTCTTCTTATCTCTTTGTTAATCACTTCCACTTCCCTTCCTTGCTTAACTGTCACTTTTATAATTCCTATAAAATTTAGCTCTGAACTTTTGATTCCATCCTCTCTACCACCCTTAACTACAGTTAACTTAATCATTTGTTCTTCCTTGTCACACCGCAAGTGACAATGAGAATGTGAAATGAGTGTCTTCCTCTCATTTCTTTGTTTTACTGTATGTTAAAACATTTTCATTATGGGATACCCACTTTCCTGTGACCTCATCTTTCCATATAGGTGATTCTCTTCTCTGTTCACCTTTCTTCCATTCCATTCTACCCACATATGTAATACCTGTGACCCTGTCTTGCCATTCTCATTTTGTCGTACACCAGACCTTTTTGTTTGCTTGGTTTATTTCCACTTAACTTTGAAATTGCCCCCCTTCTATTCTCCTTTTCATACATAAAAAATGGTGTTCCTTATTAGCAAGCATGTATATGCATACACTTGGTTCAGAGTCTTTTGAGGCAGTGGAAGGGAGAAATAAGGACATCGCCTGGCCGGTGCATGTATAAAAACCAAAACAATCCAGGCAGAGCTGCAAGGTTTATACAGTCTTTAACACATGACTAGTGGTGAGCAACAGAGATTGCACAAAGCTCTTAAACTGTATAAATACGTGGCAACCATGGGGAAAAGGTGTTGCACCTGCTACTTATAAAGGAAATTCCTTGCCTATAGGACATAAGTATATAAACAGATGGTACACATTACTCAAAAGGTGTACAGTTACTTTAAAGGAGGGGACGGAAAGTGTGACCCGCTAATTGCACATACTGTGACTATAACTGGCTTTCCCATTTGCACAATAAGAACCATTAAATTAGATATTTGGAACTAAACAACTCCAACAAAGACAAAATGTGATGAAAATAAAATTGTTCATGAATTGATGGTTTCTTCGGAGAATGACAAAGAAGAAGAGGGAGAAAACTAAATTATAAGATACTAAGATTAAGTAAATGCCAAGTACATATCTATGTTAATGTAAATAATTTTCATTTTTACTTTTTCTACTGGTAAGTAGGGGAAGTATTGTATTCCACTCAAAAATTCAATGTCGAGATTTCACCAGAAATATATGTTTTGAGACACCCTGAATCCAAAAAAAGCATTTTTAGAAAAAGGTCTGTGTATGTGGGTGTGTCAGTCAGTCTGTGGACAGCATAACTCAAAAACGAAAATTTGGTTAAAACCCAAAGTTGGTATTTAAGTTTAATGTCTTTCAAGGATGTGACACGAAGATTTTGAAGAAAACAGCTCCACCATAAACTACCCTTTACATGGAAACTTTTTCGAAAATTTTGATTTTCTTGAAAATGGCTGTAATGATTTTGATTAAAATTTCATATGTTTGAGATATTTTTATGACAAATGAAATGTATATCTTGAATTTTCTGGCTATAGCCCATGTAGTCGTATTGACTCTGGACGACTTTTGCATAACTGGTAAACCGTTAAGAGATAGACCAAATATACTATACAAAAAGTGTAGATCTTGCTAAAATACACAATTTATGTTTGATTAAATTTTCTTGTAGGGTGAACCATTTCGAAGATATTCCTTGTTATGTGTGTGAGTTTTAGAAAACTTAAAGCTTTCGTGAAATGGTTCATCGTTGTTCTGCAAAGAGAACAGAATCTCAAAGCTTTAAAAGGAAATAAACAATAAGATAATTTGTACAAATGTTTATGTGGCCCGTCCTCCCCCCCCCTGGAAAAAAGTCTGCCGACGCTCATGGTAACATCTCTCCTATAATCGTCTGCTTATGCTATTTGAACTCGCTGTGCACAGTTTCATTTCTACAATTAAAACTGCACAGGACAGCGAAGTTGCTCAACTGCCAGCAGATAGCTGACATCAGCAAGGTGGCGTCAGGCATGGACTCTGCTCAGTGCACTAGATAAGTAGGTCACCGGCAAAGAACTATCGTCTGTACTATAATGTATTCTCAATGTTATTCAATTTTTCTTTGATTCTACAGTAATGAATACAATTCTGTTACACATATTTTAAAATAATTAATTTTCTCAAGGAAAGTTAGATACATAAATGTTTTAAAACAATAGAACATTAATAGTTATGAACAATATAAGTGTGCCGAATTATTGTTTTGCTGAATGGTTAGTTAATAATATGAATTTCATTGAATGCTTTGACACCTTGAGCCCAAGAATACTATTGAATTGATATTTAAATTACAAAAATGTGACCATTAAATGAACAAAATGTTGGTATAATTGGAGTTGACTCTTTTTTCACTAGCATTCCCACAGGAAAGATATGAAAACTGTTAAATCTGTGGCTCTTAAAACAAGGATTTTTACTATCTCAAATCAAAGAATACATTTTATTTATATACGTACGCATAAAATGAAATAGTTTCATGTTTAATAAAAAAAATATCAATAAATGCCAGACTTAGTTAAAGGTGACTCCATGTCTCTGTTGCTAGCAGATTTAAATGTGAGAAATTTGGAAATGCATATCACAAAGGCACTACCACATATTTAAAATCTAGTTTAATATATAAATGATATATTTGCCATTGTTCCTAAAAAAAATGCCTTGAAACCATTGAATTTCCAAGATGGATTGATAACATTTACCATGGAAGTAAAACAAGATGGATTTAAAAATCTGAGAAATAAGGCTAAATTAGAACACAGCATACACATGAAACTGATAGTTATAGTAAGAGCAATAACTTCAACCTGAAAACACATCTTTCACAAATTGGTTAACATCTCATTAATAACTGAAGAATATAATAGATAACTGGAGCACATTGAATATATTGCAAACTTGAATGGTTTTAAATCAAAATTTGTAACTAAGTTGGCCAATAAGTTCAGAAGATGGAAATCAGTTAGGAATGTAGGTAAATTAAAACTGTAGATCCAAAAGAAAAATATTGTAAATACACATATCTATCCAAAAATGTTAAAATAATCAGTAGGATTACAATATTAAATTGGCTCCCTAAAACAAATACTGTGAGAAACTTGCTTAATCATCCACTAAAAATTACTACTCTTAGCAATTAATAGGCAGGAATTATTGCATTATTTGTGAAGATTGTCAAAAAATATACATAGAGAAAACAGGACCTGTGAATAAGATTGAAAGAACATTTGAGAAATATCAGATTCAAACTAACAGGTAAATCAGCCATGGCTTATCATTTTGATAAAGTAATACCATTAGGAAAGAAATAGAAGGCAAAAGTCATTGGGACCTAATAGTGTGGGAGAACATTTTTATTACCAAGTATTTGCACAGTAATGAATTTTGAAATATAGGCATCAGTCACATGATACAGCTTACCAACATAAACAACATTCTCAACAATAGGGGAAGGGAAAACATATCTCATGAGAGCCAATCAACCAACCAGCTGAGTCTGAGGAGGACATCTCCTTGAAAAATGTTAATAAGTGAAGCAAAAAGTGTTTATAACTTGAGCACATGGAAGTAGATTTTCAGCCTACCTAGTGAGCTGCCTCACATAAATAAACCTGAATATCAAATACAATACACCTAGATTCATGTAATCCAAAAATTCAAATTTGATATTTTCGTTCAGCACTTGCAAACAAAATAACTAACACTGACTTCTGGGGAGTTCTACATGAAAAGGGAGGCTTCATTTTTAACCCTTTCACTGCTGAGATATTTTGCTACATACATATGCCATTCTTCATCTAATTCATAAACTGGTTTTCATATCCCTTTCCAAGGCACCTCGACTTAAGTGATTTGGATAGCCTGATGGGTAAGGCAATACGCAATCAACTGGTCAATCAACGTTGTGAGTTCAAAGCCCAGCAACTGCAGTCTAAGGAAGGGGAGGGCCCAAGTAAAATAATCACTGTAATGGTACACTTGGAAGCTGACGGGGTTACATTTGACTTGAGTGCATGAATTTTGTTTTTTTCCTCAAAAAAAAAACCACTACAGTTTTATTGCAAAAATTTAATAATGTAATATTTTTACAATAGGAAGTGGCTCAAATACTTGGATTCAATTTATTTTGGTTAGCATAACAAGAAAGAGGAAAATGTCTCAACAGTGAAAGGATTAGATGCCCCAAGGTCTATGTGATGACAAACGCAGTCAAAGAGTTAATTGATGGTAACTTTAACAGCAAACATCCCATATGGAGCTCCAGTGCTCCAAATCATAGACTAGGGGAACAATGCTTCACAACGCTCTTTACCAACTTAGCATTGAAGTCTTTTGCTTGGGTCTGACTTGAATTCAATTATATTTTATTTAAGTTAATTTTTATTGCCTTTTTATATATATGGATTCGGGGAACTCAGTATGAGATGTTGCTCCAAGGGAGTCCAGGGATAATGGGAAGCCAACAACACATTCCTGACCATACATCCATCGTATGTGTATGTTTGCCTACATAACATGAAGTTACCCTAGGTATCGTTTCTGGCCTATATGTTTAGTGCACCGACCTGGACAAAAAAAGTTTTTATTTAGGGATGCTCTTTAACTGCTATGGTTCTCACCGCCCAATGTATATTGGGAATGAAATAACGCTTAATTTTGCTCAGGGGCGTCTTTATCTGGCTTGAGGTTCTTTTACTTGCCGTAAACTACAACACGGAACCACCGGCTTTACTTCCCTTCCGAAGGAAGCCATGCTATGTATTTTTACGCCCGAAAAACTCCGTCGTCCTCCGCCAGGTTTGAACCCGTGACCTCGAGAACTACAGGGTAGTATGTTACCCCTAGATAACGGAGAACAACCCCCAGCCAGACCAGAACTTAAAATTCCGCGTAGGCTAGAATTTTCGAAACCGGAGAAAGTTGTAGCGTTCCAGGTCGGGAAATAAACCCCAGGTATCTAAGTGACGCACTACTTGGAAAATTGTCCAAATTAAGGTACTAATGAATTTAGATTAACAGAATACTGACATTTCACAGTGTGGAATATTTAAGCTGAGCTCACCACGACGCATGCAGCAGAACGTTGCCAAGTCGGTTGTGATCTCTTATGCAGAAGCAACTGATAACTTTCAAGGCAATAGTTCTAATCATCAATCTAACGTTCTGTGTTCCCAAGCGCGCCTCCCCAGACGAATACTGTACAGAACATTCCTGGCCATTACAAATGTATTTGACATGTTTGTTACAATGGGCTCTGCATTTTTTTCTGTAGTACATTTTTGTCTACGTGTGCATGGTTTTCTAGTTATACAATTTATACATCATTAGGTGAAATAAAGGGATGACTTTTGCATAAATGGTAAATTGTAAGAGATAGGCAAAACCTTAACACACAAGGAATGCAGGACTCGTTAAAGCACAAAACTTGTGCCAAATTGATTTGCATTTTGCAATACTTATTAGGAAGTCGTTAACTTTTTTTTTTTTAAATACTGGTTGTGCAAAGAGAAGGAATGTCGAAGAGCGACCAACTCTTAAAAGTTTTGACTATCGTACGAAGTAGAAGAATAAGCGTTTTTAAGAGTAGTTTGTGCAAGAGTGAGTTAAGAAAGTCACTTGAATACACAAATCAGATTTTTTAAGTTAAGATGTTCAAATATGTGCTGTTTTTACTACTATTTGCCCTATTTTCACCCAAGCCCCTTGTTCTATTTCTCCGTACATATGTGGGTTTGGCTTTACGTCGCTCAACAATTCAGGCCTGTGTGACCGGATTCCAAGAAGCTGAAAGTTTTTGACGTTTGCTTTTCAGGATATGGTAAATTCCGGACGACTTCAACCTTGCAAGTCGCACCAGCAAAGAGTCAAACGCGCTCCATCTGAATATTAAGCTGGTACAAAGGCGGTTTCAGTCTATATCGATTTCCCGCTTGCCACAATCTATTGGGATTGTTTTAAAGTGCAGAAATTGCCAAAACGGAAATTAAGGAGAAACATGCAAGTCAGCAATCATTCTTTGGTTGTAGCATAAATCACGCGATAAAAAATTATGTACAGTATCGAACAAGAAACTTCGGTGGAACATAGATGAAAACTGGTAATTTGTACATTATAATGCACGAAGTTTAACTTGGCACTTTCTGCACTGTCCTTGTCTAGCACAGGCTGAGGGTTTCTGTCCTTGAAATGATCAACCTATATAGTTATTATATTTTTTTTAATACCTGCGATGGTATGGGGGTAAGTAGGCATCAGTGGTGTTGCAACTTTTGCAAGTGAAGTATTGGTTGTCAATGTGACAATGAAGGATAACCCGCCACTGGTGTGTCTACCTGCCTGGCTCGCCATAAAAGAGGGGCGGCCTAGAAAGAGATGGATAATACCCATTTCTTTCTCTTTCTAAAAAGTATCTCGTGCCCTATACAACCGTTGCTTTACCGACTGAGAAAATAGGTAGCAGTATTTTAACGGTATCCAGTTTCGATGTTCCTACCTTTCCTTGTATTAAAATCACTCGTTGAATGCCGAACAGATATAGCTTCTTCGCCAGCTCATGGTCCCTGGAAGCAAACAATTCTAGGTACACAGCGGTATCTGAAGCAGGAGTTGTGCTTCTAGTCGCGTTTATGATAATAGTGCCAACCTTGGAATGTGTATTCACGGTATATTAAAGCAAAGAAGTCGCCCAATATAGCGGAACTTAAATATTATTTTCAATTCATGGAGTATATTTAACTTATAAAACGTAAATAATGTTTTCAACGACTCCATTTTTCTCCCTCTGGTCATTTACCTTTTCTATATTTTTCAAAAAGCCTGTCAATCTGTTTCGGTCACAAGTGATACACCCTGGAGCGTTAAATCGTGCAATTCCTGAAAGGATAATTCACCTGTTATATTTCTTTAACTGTTCATTTTATCTTGGCGCAAATTAGTTCTATGGGATTGAAGATCACATGCATAGGGGCAAGCAAACGACAGTGTGACCCAATGAAACCAAAATGCGTCCTCTTTAGGTTTATTGGTTTCAATCATCCTATAAAGATCTGCTTTACGCATAGAACTGTCGCTATGAACACCTGTTCTGCAACCACAATATAGCAGACTACACAGCACTCCTAGGCGGGGTTTATCTACTTCTACGCTAGTTTTTTTCATTACTTCCGACATAAAACTATACTATATTTACTTCCATAAGGCGGCTCAAGGTCACGTCTCCTCATCCTCAACCCATACGCTCAGTCTCCTGCGCAAGTGCACACAACAGCTGGTATGCGCATGTACGCGGCTATAATCATTGTCGGCTTTGAAAAAAAAAAAAAAAAGCAGTGTCAGTGGCGTATATTGTGAGCTATCATAGCTATCACCGAAGCCCATGTCTAAAGTAAACCAGAAATTAGTAAGTAAAATTAATAATAATTGAAATTCTAGTCAGTTTCCCTCATGAAGAATTAGCGCGTAGGATGGAATGTCTCGCTCTCTACCATTGAACAGAGGTGAGAACAAAGCTCCGGATGCCTTCTGCCGCAGCCTTCACCACAGAATACCTAGTAGGTGAGGTGAGATGACAGAATGCAAGAATAAGCACGCCTTGGTTTCCAAATCACGTGTCGCTATACTCAACACGAGCGTCTCCGAAAAGTGCTAGTGCTAATGCTTCGAAATGGATGAACAAAGTGTTATAAAACAATTAGTAAAACTCGCGGTTGAAATACGAGGATAAGTAGTGATAGATGATAGTTTATAAAACACGCACTTGCAGTGCGAGTAGAATGGGAAAAAAAATTGTTTAGAAAAGATATTTTAATACGAGTATAAACAAATATGATAAGTATGTGTAGCTGGCTGGTTCATGCGGATTAAATAAGCTGTTCATGTTTGTTGTTTGCAACTGAGAAGACGTCCTGAAATACGACGGGTTTTGCGATTTTAGCGTGTTTAAAAACAGCTGTGGATAAACATTAGAGATCAACAATTAGAAACATTGGAATTTAAGAAATATTGTCAAAAACTATGGGCGTTGCTAATGAAGAGGACGAAGAAAGGTCTAGAAAGAGAGATTGCCGTGAAGATGAAACCCATTCTTCGTACTAGAGGATTTTCTCTGGAGCCCTGGACACATTAATAACTCAAACTAAATTAAGATTTGAATCACAGAAACAGTTGAAATCTCTGATCATAAACATTTTGTGAGTTACGATAAAAGTTCTCCAAAAAATGTATTATGTGAGCCGAGAGATCCATATATTTCGTATTTCGATATACTGTCTTTGAAAAACGAACTGAAAGTGTTATATTCACTTCAATTATCTAAAATCCATTCAAACCATTGCAAATTATAAGGAATCAAATGGCCTTGATGTGTACAGTGAAGTTTATAAACTATGTGAACTGATTTTAACGTTTCCTTCCACTATTGCAACCGCAGAAAGGAGCTTTTCAGTGTTGAAACGAATAAAATCTTATTTACGGGCAGCACAAGGACAAATTGGTCTGAGCAACTTGGCTCTTCTAATTCCGTTTGCTTGATATTTCCTGCACCTGATGTATCCAGAAATTACCCTCCCTCTGACTGACTTCTTCCACTTATAATTGTTCCCTTATTGTGGAAAGTAGGATTCGTGTTCCAGCATGCGATGTTTCTACCGTCTCTCTCCATAATTATCACACGAACTAACTTGAAAACAGGACAGCAGAATCAGTGTGAGGAACTCTTTTTCTTCTCTTCTTCTCATTATTCTGGTCTGGGCTCGAAGCCTTCCATTTCTATCTTTGAACACACTTGAGACTTGAATGTGTGTTCTCTGTCGTCTAGCATCTCTTGCTTAACAATCTATTGAAGGATTATTCCAGTTTTTTGAGTTCTTCAACATTTAATTCTTCTGCGCTAATTGTCCATCCTTCAACGTTAGCATTTTTTAGGAATTCCAGAATACCGGCAGTCAATCTGAGAAATTTTCTATATTTTGAAAAATGTCCAAGGTACCATTTTTCTTGTTTTGGCAGAAACTGAAACCAGTGAAATCCCTTTTCGTTCTCGATGTATTTCTTCTTCATCAACTTCGACCTTCTCTTTAGACCATTCAGATTCTTAAAATCTCAGCCAGGATGGTCCCTCTTACTATTTTGATGACAGAAGTTTAGTTGTGGAACATTCTATAGAAGATAGGTAGGCTGGATTATTCAATCCTGAAGCTTGGTTCCAGCAGTTAGGATCGAATGTCTGTTCAATTTCTTTCACTCTATTTTGCAAGTACGTTCCCCAAAAATGTTAGCCTTTGATCCAATAGAACGCAGTCATTGAATCGGACCAATAAAAACACCATACGTTCTCAACACCTACATTTTCCTTTATTGAATGAGCAAGAAGAGCTATCACGCAACCAAAGAGTTCCAGCCTGGGATAATTATTGTTCTTGAGAGGCGACACACGGGTCCTTCTTGAAGAAGTGTGAGTGAGTGAAGAAAAACTAAAGCTGCACAACCCGAATGATTGTTATCACGAAACGTCTTTAAGCTCCAATTTGTGCAGTTTGTTTAGGAATCGTTATTTCATAATATGAGACTCTTGAGTTCCTCTTGCAAACTCTTACACTTTTTCATATCCTCTTCCATTTCTTCAACCCAGCTCACCTTTCAACTTTCTTGCAACAACAATTTAGATAGCAGAGAAATAGGGCAGCTAAAACCTATAGGTCGAAAATTTTGTGGGCAGCTCCAAAGACATTTCTTATAGTGCTTTTCCCGACATTTATAATGATAAGGTTAGTTTCTTAAACGAAATCACATTCTCTGTTTTTCTTCAGCTGAGTCCTAATACTGATGTTATGTCGGGCAGATTACTTTCAGGAGAACTTTGCCTGTATATTCCCTTTTTGTAGTTTCAACTGTGCCTTTGTTAACATTGCTGTGGTTTCATCAATGAAGATGTGCAGTTCTTCCTTGGTATCTACGGAAGTTACCCACTTATCCACATACATACAAAGAGTGCCTCAATTTCTCGGTTGTCTCCGTTGTAAGCGAAGATCTAGTACCCCTTCAAGCAGAAATGGGCTACAATTGAAACCAAACACCACTCCGCAAAGACGTACGACTTTCAGCTGGCTTCTTGTTTCGTCTTTCCATTAAAGGAATCGCAAATAATTTGAAACAGATATTTATTTATAAACCCTCAGTAAAGTTTCTGTACGAAAAGTTATTAATTTGTTCAAAATAAAATAGGTATTGTAGTGTAAGTGTTTATGTGGTCGACCTCTTATCGCGGTGGTAGTGCTGCTGCTTACCAAGCGGGAGACCCGGGTTAGATTCCTGGTATCGGTGTGAGGATTTTCTCCTCCTGGGAGACCTGGTTCGGGTGCACCCAGCCTCGTTAGGTCCTTCAGGGGCCAACTGTGGAGCTACTTGATTGAAAAATATTGACCCCTGTTTGTGAAGACCGCATTAACCGGTCGGGAGGAGGTGGAACGCTGACCACGTCCCACCTCCAGCACTGCATCCCACTCATGATACCTGCGGTGAGCAGAGGCGGGGGACGCAGTGCCTGGGTAGTAGGCCTTGGCCCAGGAAGGGCTATAGCACCTCGGGGTTATTATTTGTGTATGAATCAAGAAAGGAAGTAATTTATGTCAAAGCATTTGAAAAATTCAGGTAATGTTAAGTATGATAAGGAAAATAATTTATAAAATGCATTGAAACAAATTGTGAAAAATCCAGTGAGAAAAGAAACTTTATAAATGACGTTCAGATGTTAATGTTCGCAATACAGGGCACGAATTCGCCTCTTTCGAAACACAGACTACACACTTTGATCTTCACGATTTTCTTGTTTTCTTGTTGGTCATACCGCCGAATGCACGGGTGTTTACCACACTTACGAGGAGTTCAGTGTATTGTGTATCTCAATCCGTACAGGGTAACTGACTAACACATTTGCTCTCAGTATTTCTGCTGCCCTGGGATGCTGAACGTGCTTCAACCAAGAGCGTACCATTGTGAACTCCAATGCATGATTTTTCTGGACCAACAATATTATCCAGACCCCCTTTTTATAATAAAGGACTTACTGATGTAAATTTCTTATCATTCTCTGTTCTATTAATGACTAAGTGGTGAGGACTAAAATAGTTGTCTTTAACTGATTTTTTTCTCTCTCTATGGCGATTATTTCCTCCACCATTGCGAATGTCTTCGATGAATGTTCACATTCTGGCACCACATCGGCCTAGGTGAGAATCTGGCTTGAACCTTGCTCACACAAGTGTTTCACGTAGCCCAGAGCGACTCAGTCGCCTTCAGGAGTGATACAGCTCATGCAATGGTCCCTCTCAGGACTGACCTTTTTCAGCTGAAACGAACCTAGTTCTACATAATACTCAGGGGCTAGGCATTACGCGTTATCCAGTCACCCTCTGCGACTTCCCGACCACCAAGAGCAACGGTATCCCTCAGACTACATCTAGAGAGGTATCAGTAGCTGATCAAACACACTTGTGGACCAAAGTTGATTAGGCGTTTGGCAGAAGCTCCTCATCTCTTAGAGGAACCCAATCGAGAGACCCAAGATTCACGACCCGGGCGCGCGGTTCCCGTTCCCCTAACGTAATAGGTATCTGGGGGACACGTGTAGGATCAAGCCTCGATAGAACTTTCCGTGAAATTGTTTTCATAGCCGCACAAATAACAAAATGAATAACAAAGAAGTATCAAGTAAAAAAAGAAAAAAGACAACAAATAACAGGGATAGAAAAATGTAACCGAAAACAGCAATATCAAAGCACAGTACAGTATTTTTTTTTTTTCTTTCCCCCACCAGTTAGGCCATATATTGGATTAATGGTGCTCGAGTGGTGTTACCTGAGTTGTCAAATATTTTCTCTCGCTTGAATCCGTTGTTATAAGTAGCTGCTTACTTTGCGTATGCTAAATTCGCGCCCGGCTACAGAGGTTCGATTATCACAATTTCCTTCCTTCACCTGATTAATAAGTTATTACCGACTGGTAATAACGCAGGTACAATAGAAGGAAAAGGAAACATGCCTGCTTTGTAGAAACCACATTATAGCGTTTCCTCATCGAGAGGTACCTCAACGGAAAGTTGGTTAATTTTAGAAACTTTGCTAGTCCAGAATTAGCGTTGATTCAACTGCGAGACCAGATATCGATCAATACTGGAGTCTATAATTTATTCTGGTATGCGGGACCAAAAATATCAAGAACCTCATTCGTGAGCAACAAGACGTTTCTAAAACAAATTATGACAATGAGTACAACACGGTCATACAACTTACGAACTTTTTAATAGTTAATGCTGCATTTTATTACGATGTATTCTTTCTTATCTGCGTAATAATGTTGCAAGTTTAATTTTTGGATCATGTACCAAACTTTTTATTAAAGTATGATGTGTGCATATGACTCCCTCGACCCTCTGTCGTTTATTTTTATTATTATCTACCATTCTTATGAAAGCTTATTTTCCTATCTATTCCCGGCAGGGGGGTAGGAATTTTTCTCTAGCCAGGATTATTCCTCATCCTTCCCTGAGACTGAAAGTATAATGGCGGCGCCGTGGCTGAGTGGTTAGACCGCTCGCCTACCACCTAGGTGGGACCCGCAAGTGGTATTCGTGGTGGACGAAGCGGCGTCTGACCCTAGGCACTGGCTTGTAAGTCCTAAGGGGTGTAAGTCCTACATAAGGTGTGTGTGTGTAGTGTTTAACGCCCGCTTTTACTACTACGGCACCACAGGCGGTGACACTGATGATACATGGAATGAAGATGGAGCACCGGTGGAATGAGATGGCGGGGGAAACCGGAGAACCCGGAGAAAACCCGCCCAAACGCCGCTTCGTCCACCACGAATACCACATGCGGGTCCCTGGGATCGAACCCGGGCCGCCTAGGTGGTAGGCGAGCGCGCTAACCGCTCGGCCACGGCGCCGCCCCTACATAAGGGAAGGGTAATCTGGGAAAGAAAGAAAGAGTACATTATGTTAATCGAATAAACTTTGCAGAAATAGTTTCGTTTGTGGTAGCTACAAGGGAAATAGAGGAAACTGATTCGATGATCAGTTGTTTAAAAGTACGTTGCATTATATTGGCCCGGAAATTCTAGTATTTGTGTGACTTCGCGAGAAAACAACAATATTACATGAGTATTTGCTTCATTTGAGGACTTGTAATTTTATTATTAAGAGTAGTATGTTTTCAGGTTGGTTAGTACAGTTGCAAAAAAGATAAGAAAAAAAGAGTGTACTCTTGAAAGTCACTATATCTAAGTTCCACCTCGGATTGAGTCCCCTACAGATGATAACGAATTTCACAAGATGAAAGAAGCACATGTTTTGAATAAGACATTAGGACACCCAACAGCAGTCTTATGTATAGTTGTTGCTGTGGTCGAGTGGTGAAGGTGACGGCAATGCAATGGCGTGACAGAGAACGTGCAGATTCATGTCTTGCATCCGTATGTTTAATCCCAGATTTTCTGTTTGTTGTGTTTGTTTGATGAGTATAATTATAATTTAGCAAATGCGTATTTTAAGTATTATTAAACTAAGTTACAGAATGGAAAGAACTAGACTCCCAAAATTGGCATTCCAGCATGCTCCAACTGGTCATAGGGACCAAGGAAGATCAAAACAGCGGTGGAAAGACCACTAGGTTCGCTAGGTTTGTCGTTCAGGCCACATGGCATAAAACGAACTGGATGATGATGATGATGATGATGATGATGATGATGATGATGATGATTAACTGAGTTACATGTATATATTCCCCTTCCTTTCAATGTCCTCCGTCACGCAAGAAGTTGTGCTTTCGAATCCGGCCTCGCGCAGGGGGTATTTGTGTATATTGCATATATTAGATGTGAAAAATACAAAAGCACAGAAAAATAACGTGGGAAAACAAGGGAGAAAGGAGAATAAAGAGAAACATGATGATGATGATAAATTAAGTTACATGTATATATTCCCCTTACTTTCAATGCCCTCCGCCACGCAAGAAGTTGTGCTTTCGAATCCGGCCTCGGGCATGAGGTATTTGTGTATATTGCATATATTAGATGTGAAAAATACAAAAGCACAAAAAAATAATGTGGGAAAACAAGGAAGAAAGGAGAATAAAGACAAACAATGTTAACATCCTTACACTGATTAAGAAACTGTAATTACCACATATATACCATACGCTTTTTCATTCCATAAATATTAAATCATTCTGTATAATAATATGCATATTTTACTTAGCATTGAACTTGTTCTTTCTTTCTTTCTTACGTTCTTTCGTTCTCTCTCTCTCTCTCTCTCTCTCTCTCTCTCTCTTTCTTTCTTTCTTTCTTTCTTACGT
This sequence comes from Tenodera sinensis, assembly GCA_030765045.1. Taxonomy (NCBI): domain Eukaryota; kingdom Metazoa; phylum Arthropoda; class Insecta; order Mantodea; family Mantidae; genus Tenodera; species Tenodera sinensis. Next base: position 61,301,715 of record CM060971.1, on the reverse strand, counting down.
TCTTTCTTTCTTCCTTTCTTACGTTCTTTCGTTCTTTCTCTCTTTCTTTCTTTCTTTCTTTCTTTCTTTCTTTCTTTCTTTCTTTCTTTCTTTCTTTCTTTCTTTTTCTTTCTTTCTTTCTTTCTTTCTTTCTTTCTTTCTTTCTTTCTTTCTTTCTTTCTTTCTTTCTTTCTTTCTTTCTTTCTTTCTTTCTTTCTTTCTTTCTTTCTTTCTTTCTTTCTTTCTTTCTTTCTTTCTTTCTTTCTTTCTTTCTTTCTTTCTTTCTTTCTTTCTTTCTTTCTTTCTTTCTTTCTTTCTTTCTTTCTTTCTTTCTCTCTCTCTTTCTTTCTTTCTTTCTTAGGTTCTTTCTCTCTTTCTTTCTTTCTTTCTTTCTTTCTTTCTTTCTTACGTTCGTTCGCTCGTTCTTTCTTTCTCTCTTTCTCTCTTTCTTTCTTTATTTCTTTCTTTCTTTCTATCTCTTTCTTTCTTTCTTTCTTACGTTCTTTCTTTCTTTCTTTCTTTCTTACGTTCTTTCGTTCTTTCTTTCTCTCTCTTTCTTTCTATCTTTCTCTCTTTCTTTCTTTCTTTCTTTCTTTCTTTCTTTCTTTCTCTTTCTTTCTCTCTCTGTCTCTTTCTTTCTCTCTTTCTTTCTCTCTCTGTCTATTTCTTTCTTTCTTTCTTACGTTCTTTCTTTCTTTCTTTCTTTCTTTCTTTCTTTCTTTCTTTCTTTCTTTCTTTCTTTCTTTCTTACGTTCTTTCGTTCTTTCTTTCTCTCTCTCTCTTTCTTTCTTACGTTCTTTCTTTCTCTTTATCTTTCTTTCTTTCTTTCTTTCTCTCTCTCTTTCTTTCTTTCTTTCTTTCTTTCTTTCTTTCTCTCTCTCTTTCTTTCATTCTTTCTTTCTTTCTTTCTTTCGTTCTTTCGTTCTTTCTTTCTTTCTTTCTCTTTCTTTCTCTTTCTTTCTTTCTTTCTTTCTTTCTTTCTTTCTTTCTTTCTTTCTTTCTTTCTTTCTTTCTTACGTTATTTCGTTCTTTCTTTCTCTCTTTCTCTTTCTTTCTTTCTTTCTTTCTTACGTTATTTCGTTCTTTCTTTCTTTCTTACGTTATTTCGTTCTTTCTTACGTTGTTTTGTTCGTTCTTTCTTTCTTTCTTTCTCTCTCTCTCTTTCTCTCTCTTTCTTTCTTTTTCTTTCTCTCTCTCTCTTTCTCTCTCTTTCTTTCTTTCCCTTATGTAGGACTTACACCCCTAGGACTTACAAGCCAGTGCCTAGGGTCAGACGCCTGTCGGGGAGCAGAGGAGCCTATGGACCATAGTGAAGACCTGGAAGCAGATGGTCAGCCAAGCACCAGGTATGATAGTGAGAAAGAGGATGATACGAAATGCAGGCGAAATGGATGATTGGAAAGGTGATAATGGAGCAATTGGCAGAATGAATGGCGGGGGAAACCATAGAAAACCCACCCAGACGCCACTTCGTCCTACATAAGGGGGATAATCAGGGAAAGAAAGAAAAAGAAGTAATATGGCTGCTTTTTTAGACGTATTACTGCTTTGGTTAACAGAGGGTTTTCACCATCTGAGGCTGTTTGTAGACATCATTTACCAAGAGGAACCGGGAGGTTTAGGGCTCAGCAATATCAGGAGCGAGAAAATAGAAATCACACCGTTTGTAAAAGACTTTCCACTCTGGAGGATCATGAACATCTTCTGGCAGAAGTAGAAAGATCCTGGACAGTTGGGCAGAAATGTGGAGAATACAGCGAAAGCTGTACAGATACAGGTGGACAGCCGTGATCGTGATCTGACCTGTCATTGAGGAAACTAAATCAGCTCTACAGATAGTGTTGGCATTGGGCGACACCTTGCCTGTGGAAGAGGAGGCCTGGCTGGAGTTGACATTGGGGCAGAGCGTTACAAGTCTTTTAGTGTTTATCGCGAGGGTGGCTGAAGAAGTGGTAGTGAACGCCCTCAGGAGCCACAAGGTGACCTTCAACATCAGCAGGAGGATCCTGTGAGTCAGACGAAACGAGATAATGCTTCGAAGCCCTAGCGAACATCTTGGGGTCTGCAGGGTAACCCTGGTGGAGATTGGGGTTGGGCCCACCAGGAGCAAGGTGACTGTGAAGATACACCAGGAAGATTAGCAGTCATGGAACCTCAATGGGCCATCTTTAAGTTATGCGCAGGATGGCGTGTCAACAAGCAGAGGTGAAGGGCAACCAGAGGAAGACCTGTCACAAGTGGAGAGCCTGCAACAGAAGTTTCAAATAAGATGGCAGACATCACCTACTCGTATCTAGGGGCATTGTCATGAGGAGAAGAGGATCAGTGATGCAGTCTACCACATTCAGAGGTTACCCTGAGGGAAGATGCTGGTGGTACACTTGGATTGTCTAGCCCACTACAATGGTGCTGGTTAGGATGACCAGTCCTGAGGAGGGAGCAGTGTCAGTGACTGCTGTCTAGAAGACATCAACTGAAGCTACCTCACACCGCTGCTTGTAAGTGCCAGCTGCAAACTGCTATACAACTATGGATGAATCAGAACCAATGCTGCTGCATGCATTTCTAGAAGCTTTCAACGTGGAGGACTTCTTTATGACAGAAGCTTCAAGAAACTAAAATTTTCATAAAAGTCCTTGGTATTTCAGAGGCTGTATAAGCAGTGATCATGGACAGAGAAGTGAGTTTGTTAATTGTCAGAGTAATTGTGAACGTGAGTAGTGTTTGTGCAGTTTGTGTAAACTGTAGCAGTGTCAGGGTTACAATAAGACAGAGTAACTTCCTCACATACAGGTGACGAATTGTGAATTGTGATTCAAGTTTAGAAGAAATAAAGTGAAATAAAAAGTAACTTGATTGTCATTTGTCACAATATTTTGCTATTAAAATCAATTATCCACAACCTATGTCTAAATTATTCACTAAATCAAACTGCATTCTACTTTTATGTTTTATTTCTGACATTTATACATCCATTAAATTATTTGCTGTATATTGTTTGATTTTGTGTGTGTATTTGTAACTCTATTGTGCCATTTGGTCCAATAGGCTTCAAATAGTTCTTTTTGGCAAGTAAGTAGTTATTGCAGTATGCACAAATTTAGCTTTTTTAAAAAAGAAGTTGTCCATTTCATGATTTATCCAATTATCCAGTTGGCCCCAGTCAGTTAATCTGGATACTTGGAATTCTACTGAGTATACATATTCTATATTTTAAATGATGATTTAACTTAATCGCATTAAACTTTCATGGTCATAAAAGCAGCTTTGAATTTTAAAAATCTAATAAATGTTAATAAATTGTTTATATTAGTTTTGCCTTACATCTTGAGGATTAAAGCCCTTTTACATTTGTGCTTTCTGACTCTACAAGAGCATGTTTCCCAATTGGGAAAGCTCTGACCTCTAGTTAAAAATAGCATCCTTGAGCTTGGAGCATAGAACCTACAATCTCTAGACTCCAGTCATCAATGACTGTTATCAACAGACTCCTTGATATATTATTAAAAGTTTCCTAAATGTGGATCAAATTTGATTACTTAAAGTAGTATTAATATTACATTAGTCAACCTTTTTAACACTTGCCTCTGTGGTGTGGTAGCAGCATGTCTGCCTCCCATTCAAGAGGTCCCGAATTTGAATCTCAGTTAGGGGAGTTATTTGGATAAGTTTTTTTTTTCCAAGGTTTTCTGTTATCCTGAGAAGACGAATGTTGGGTAACTGTAAGTTCTATGGACCTCTGACTCATTTGATTACCATTTAACTAATTTCATTTGTTCATCATCCAATATATCATGTTGGAGGACTTTAATATATAAAAAAAATCTGATGTGTTGCACTCACATGACTTTCTCTACTCTTGTACTAACCATTCTTACAAACTCTTATACCTATATCTTATGCGTGTTATTTGAGATAAACATTTATACAAATTATCTTATTGCTTATTTCCTTGCAGGTATAAGGGGAATATTAGAATACAGTAGGCTTTGAGTGACATTCAAATCTTTTAAAGCTTTAGAGATGCTGTTCTCTTTGCACGCTTAACATATAAAAAATGAACAATGTTGAATTTTATCAAAGTTTTAAGTTTTCCAAAACTAACACAAACAGCAAGGAATATCTCTGAAATGGTTCACTTTACAAAAGGCTTTATTTAGACATAAATTGTGTGTTTTAGCGAGATATGCATTTTTTGTACAGTAAATTAAATTAAATTAAATTCTTTATTGTCAATAGACTGCAATACAGTTTCTGACATTGTCACAAATTTATATTTACAATTTGTATTACAAAGATGGACAACCTAATGGTTACACATATTACTATAGCTACCTATCATTTGTGATTTACACATAGGGTCTGTAATTTCAATATGGACATTATTATAGTTCATTGATACTGTACAATGTCTTTGTTATCAAATACTTCTTCAGAGCACTCTCAAATTGTTTACCATTAGAATATTTTAAATATGCAGGTAGTTTTGCATGAAGCATTAAACCCATGACATTTAGATCCTTTTTTGAAATATTTTTACTAAATCTCTGCTGAAAATAATCATCATTGTGTCGGGTGTAGTGACTATGGATATTGCTATTTTTTAGGTTTTGTTTCTGAACTGCATAGGTTACAACTTTATAGACATACAGAGAATACAATGTTAATATCTGCTTATCCTTAAATATTCCCCTACATGATTCACGAGAGTTCATATTGAAAATCAATCTGACTGCCCATTTTTGCAATCTAAATAACCTTTCCATATGGGTTGCAGCAGCACAGCCACAAATTTCTATCGCATACAGTAAATATGGGTATATAACTCCATAATAAATCATTTTGAGCCACTTCTTATCTAAGATATTTTTAAAATGACGTAGGAGATACACAGATTTACTAATTTTGTCACAAATATGATTTATATGTCCAGCCCATGTTAATTTTCTATCAAGTATTATTCCTAGAAATTTATGTTCGCTTACATCATGAATACTGTTATTATTTACTGGTAAGGAGAAATTTGTGCTGTTTATATTACTCTGTGAGAAATGAATTAAGGTTGTTTTTGTCATGTTGCATGTAAGGTGATTATTTTTAAAGTAGTTAATAACTGAGTCAATGGATTGCAGTAAGTTCTCCTTTAATATATTAACATTTGCCCCTTGACATACTGCAGTTGTATCATCTGCATAAGCTATTATATTTGTATTTTTTGAGATTGGTATGCCATTTACATATAAAATAAATAATAGTGGTCCCAACACTGATCCTTGTGGTACACCATGCATAACACGTTTAAATTTTGATTGCACTTTTCTTACTGATTTGCCCCATTTATCGTACAATGGTGTTGATTGTCTTCTGTCTACCAAATATGATCTGATCAAATCTCTCGCCAAGCCCCTTACTCCATATGCCTCCAGTTTTTGTAATAGTATTGCATGATCAACGCAATCGAAAGCTTTAGAAAGATCAAAGAATAAAGACCTTACTTTGTATAAGTTCACTAATTGCAGTAGCCGTTGATCGCCCTTTCCTAAATCCATGCTATCGCCCTTTCCTAAATCCATGCTGAAAATTTACAATAATATTGTTTTTGTCTAAAAAATCTAATAACCGGCTTAATACAAGCCTTTCAAAGAGCTTTGCTATTTCTGGTGTTAGGCTAATTGGTCTGTAGTTATTTATGTCATTCTCATCTCCTGTTTTATGTAGTGGGCGTACTAGGCTCTGTTTCAGACATTCTGGAAATTTACCACATAGGATAGAGAAGTTTATTAAATGTTCAAGGGGACTGGCCAGAACATATTTACAATGTTTTAAGAGAATCACACTGATTTCATCCCATCCACTTGTGACTTTTTTTGGTAGTTTAGTTATTGTATTTATAATCTCTGTTGTAGATACCGGATAAATAAAGAATGATGACTTTACAGTGTTTTTAAATGACTGTTATGTATTCCTGCCAGCAGAATTCTCTCCTACACTAAGAAAATAATTGTTTATTAAATTACATACAAGGTTTGGTTCTTTTACTGTTACATCACCAATACTGAGTTCTAAATTTTTGTGTGATTTTGTTTCCGATCTAGCTGCATTTACAAAGCCCCATGCAGTTTTACTAATATTTCCTGATTTACTTTTCTTTATAGTCATTTACTTTTAAGTCTTTCAAGCTTTTGAGATATTTCTTTTTTATGATATTGTACTTTGATTTATAAGTAGCACTATCACTAGATTTATACAATTTATGCAAATGCTTCATTTCATTTTTTAGTTTTATTATTTCTGTGGTAAGTTTAACATGGCCATAACTATTCTTATATACCTTTTTGGTTTTCATAGGACAGCATGCATTTAGGTGAGTGCTAAATACATCATAAAACTGGTTCCATTTTTCATCTACAGTTTTGGCATTATTATACTATGTCCCAATTTTCGTCTGTTAAGGATTCTACCAAATGACCAATACATTTCGCATTCAGATCACGAAAAGTTTTGATTTCATAATTGCTTTCTTTACTGTAATTTAAGCCCTTAAATTTCACATACTGAGCATAATGGTCCAAAATGTGTGTGTTTATATTGCATGCTTTTACTACCTCAAAATTCAGATTTGTAGCAATATGATCAATAACAGATGATGATGAATGTGTTACCCTTGTAGGCTCATGTATCAAATCCCTTGTTCCATAAGTGTTAAATAAGTCTTAAAGTTTCTTATAGTCCCCTTTTGTATGGTCTAAATTTATAATGAAATCACCCATCAGGATTACATTACAGGATATCAGTAAGATTTTGTCTATGCCTTATGGTTTACGAGTTACTCAAAAGTCATCCAGAGTAAACAGGACTACATAGGCTATAGCCAGAAAATTCAAAATATACATTTTATTTGTCATACAAATATCTTAAAATATGGCATTTTAATCAAAATCGTTAAAGCCATTTTCAAGAAAATCAAAATTTTTGAAAAATTTTCCATGCAAAGGGTAGTTTAGGGTGGCGCTATTTTCTTCAAAATCCTTATGTTGCATCCTTAAAAGACATTAAACTTAAATACACACACACACACACACACGCACACGCACACGCACACGCACACGCACACGCACACGCACACGCACACGCACACGCACACGCACACGCACACGCACACGCACGCAACGCACGCACGCACGCACGCACGCACACACACACACACACACCACACACACACACACACACACACAATTTCTAAAAATGCTTTTTTTTTTTATTCAGGGGGCTCAAAACATATATTTCCGGTGAAATCTCGACATCAAATTTTTGGGTGGAATGCAATACTTCCTCTACTTATCAGTAGAGAAAGTAAAAATTACTAACACCACTGCTGTCAAATCCATGTTTTTTACTCAGTACATTGTTTAAGAACATCGTTCTCAGCCTCAGCTGATTGCTGACTGAATGTGGTTGAAGATGAAGCACAGGGATTGGTGAGATGAACTAGCTTAGGTTATCCGATATAAGCAACTCAAAAGTTCATCATTTGTTATTTCCTGCTGATAAAACGTTTCCTCCCAAGTAGACAATTCAAGGTATGTTAGACATATTTAAGCAATTTGGTATTCTTATCACTGTTGTGGTTTTCTGCCCATAAAATATTCATAACTGCAGACTTATCTGGCTAAACTGAATGTTCCTGAAATGCTCTTTTGTTGTAATATTTATGTTGAGTTTAGTCTTCTCTACATAAATTTGTTCCAATCTAGGCAGTCTATTTGTTAAATACTAGATTTTTTCAAGAGGAATGACATTTCGTAGCAATTGTTTAAGTAGATGCTTTAAAGTCAAAGGTATGCAAAACTTTTAGAAAATCCTGCTGAATTCACATGGGACACTGGCTGGTAGGGGAACTTTCTGTAAAGTTTCCTACCTTTCTGTTTTCAAAGAGTGGTTCTATTAATGTTTAGTTTCCTCTTGAATTTACTGATTTTTCAGCTTTTCATTGAGTCCATTGTTGATAATGTGTTGATATTCCTGATTACATTATTTCCTATTAAGTGGTATTGGTTATTTATTAAGAAAGGCTGTTGATGGTGACATGATTTTGTTAAATGGGATTGCAACTGCCCTATTTTGAAGGCATTATTGCAGTAAGAACAAAAGGAAAAAACTTAGGGAACATCAGGTTTAATCTTACAGATAAATCTGCAGTTTTTAACCATTTTTGGATAGAAACCATAAAATTGTTAATCATACCAAATTGCTTAAATATGGCAAAAATTCCTTTGAGTTGTTAACTTGGGAGAAAATATTTATCATCAAGAACCAACAAGTGATGAACTTTTGAGTTGGCTACTTTGGATATCTGCACCAGTTTATCTTGCAAGTACCAGATCTCTTCATTCTATCTTCATTCACCAATCAGCTGGAGATGAGAACAAGTTTATTTGAAACATCTAAGTAAATTGTGGAGCTATAGTGTTAGTAAAAACCAACTCATTTTAATTAAAATTTTAAGTAAAGACCCGAGTGGATTTCTCAACAGAGGTGCAATTGAGTTTAGTCATTCACATGAAATGTGGTAAAGGATGCACTACTAATGCTTACATCACACAACAGAGTTCTCTCCCTCTTGCTATCTTTACTCAAACTATTGTGTGTACAAAAATTTTGCAGCTCTTGTAGCAATTTATTGGCACCTAAGTTTTAGAGGTTCACAATATCTTTTCTGTTTCTTTTTTTTTTTTTTTTTTTCATTTTTTTTTTAAGTTTTGTAGACTGAACAACAAATGTTTATCGTTCTTCAGCGTTTTAACTGTAAACAATGTTTTGTCGATCACTCAAATGTAATAGACTTATTCATAGTCATTCATTTTAAGACAATTTAATAACCTTGCTGAATGCCTTTCAATGCCATATTTGAAAGGGAATAATAGTACTACAAAGAAGCTCACAGTGTGTTGGTATTGGTAGCAATTTGGTGAAGGGACCAAAAATATTCTCTACTTATGATTTATATATTTATTGAAAAAGTATGTGTATTGGCAAGCCAGACTCTTTCTATAAAACTAATGATGAAAATGAAATGTTCAGAACAGTGCAACATGTCATTAAAATCTATAAAACTGTATGTATGACATTTGAAAACATTTTTGCTCCATTTTAAAAGTTTTTTGGACTAGTTTCAGTTGACCAATTGAAGATGGAGAGGAGACTCCCCAAAACTAGTCCTGAGGTTTTTTTTAAAGTGAGTGGAGTGAAAGTGCTTTTAAATGTCAACAGACCAGTTTTAGAGATGTTAAGATTCTTTGTGCTAGATTCACAGGGTGACATTTTTAATATAATATATAATATAATTTAGTATAACATTAGAAGCATAATGATGGCAGATAAATACTTTTCTTGAAGTGTGCAATGTTCTGTAAGTGTTTCTTACAACTTAAATGATCATGGTTTGAATGTAAAGATGTCTTTATATGTGTAACATAAAATAATATCCATGTAATTTTGATTAGCAAGCATGGTAATATTTGTATTTGTTTTTAGAGCTTACTTGTGAGTGTAACTCCAGGAGCAGAATTGTAAAACTGGTTGGAAGATTCCCAAAATGTGAAAAATGCCCAGAAAATAAAGTTCCTACATCAGACAAATTTGACTGCATATCCTGTGAAACATATAAACTGAAAAGTAATGAAACTGTTTGTGCTTCTTGTGAATCTAATAAAGCTCAAGGTATAGTATTAGTATTTAATAACCTATAAAATCATTACATTTAGAAATTATGCTACAGTAGTTCTCTTCCTATGCCCATCCATTTTATTGTAAGTCAGTAACTTCATCTCCAGGGAATTGAAGTAATTGTCCTATTTCTGTCCTTCATTACTCCATAGTCAGTCTTTATCTTGGCACCAGTATTAATGTTCAATGTTAGGCAGAACCAAAGGTGATATAATACTTGGAGTTGCCTATGAGCCAGTTTCCAATGACTTTTCACTAGGGAGTGAAAGAGGAAGTGCAGAAGAAATAGTAGGTGTCTAGACAATGTAAGCTAACTGATGGTTCAAGAACTAACAGCACTATTTTGGAGGTATTAGTTGTTGATTTGGATCTAAAGTGGATTAGTTGACTTTGTATTGTCTAATCAAGTTGTTCAGTATTTTTACTTATTTCCACTTTATATTTGAAACTCAGTGAGGAAACAAAAATTCCTAGAAAACCAGTTAATGAATTATCCATATTCATGCCAAAAACACCTTACATGTTGCTTGGTCATAGGTTTTTACTTTCTCTACTGCGTATAGTAAGCACGTAAAGTATTATATTTGACCCAAAAATGTGATGTCTGAATTTCACCAGAAATATGTTTTGAGGTCCCTGAATGGAAAAAAAAACATTTTTAGAAAAAAAAGGCCTATGTGTGTGTTTGCCTGTACATTCTTATTTTGTCATCAAAGACAGAAGTTATTAAACATCCTTAAAAATAGAACAAGTTTTGCAGGTACATATCAGAGTATAGAACTAATAGGTGATATGAAACTGAAATATAAAATAAAGTATACAAATTGTTTTTAAAAATAAGCAGTGAAAAAATTAATAATCTTATAACTGCAAAAACTACAAGTAACATTATAAGTGCTGAGGCTTTCACGGCCGGCGTTGTCAACTATGTTAAGTAGATTTTCCGGGCTTGTGGGCCATGGTCGAGTTGGATTGCCTTCCTCCGATGTTTCGCTGAAAACTGGTCCAGCATCTTCAGGGTGATCCAATTAGTGAACTCAAGTAACATTAGAATTTTTATTTGAATCACACTTTTACAGAAAATATTTTAGGAATAGTCCAGTGCCTATAACAGCATTTGAAAATTTCTACATGTAGCAGCAATCCATTAAAAATAAGTTTCTTTTTCCCCTTGATTTTGTGTTAACATGCTCATTTACAATTCTGTAAAGTTAGTTTTCAAAGTTACATCTTTTTCAGTGCACATTACAGCTAATGAGCTTAATTTGTCATTTACAAAGGTTGCCCTCTTAGCATTTTTGACTCTACTTAACTCTTAATTACAATTTCAAGATTGGGATTGATTGCCTAATAAATTGTGTTGTTTAATAAAAGAATACACATTAGGTAAGTCTTCAAATCATTCATGTTCAACATACATTTGAAAATGTACACATCCATTCACAAGCTTTGAATTAATATCCTCAGAGTACAGTGAGCAAAGTTTGAAAGTAGCATTCTTGACTTCTGATGATTTGGATGAACGAGTCAAAAGAGGTAATACTTGAAATCTTGAAGCTACAACTTCATACACTTCTTTCCTTCTTGCAAAGTTCACTAGAAATGAGTCATTATTTTAAGGAACATATTATTTTTTTAAATTTATTCTTTCAGTTAGGTCTCCATCAACCCCCTTCAGCCCCTTCATCCACAAAAATGTTTTGCATCCTTACTCTTGAGTAGCTCTGAACATTACAGCCAACCATTTTCACTACAGACTGTTCAGACATTCCTTTTTACTTTGAGAAATCCTTCAAAAGTTTTTAGTTTTATTCCTAGAGTGACTTTCACACTGCAGGTTATTAGAAAGTTTGGCTACTCTTTGCAAAATGCCATTCCACGTATATAAAAGAAGGGTGCTCAACTTGTGTAAGCTTTCACAGCCGGTACCATAAAATATAAAATTACTATCCGGGCTTGTGGGTCATGGCCTAGTGGAAATTCTCTTTCCAGACATTTCATTAAGCTGCATGAAACATCTTCAGTGGTGTGACTGTAGTACTCTGCTAGTCTCGTCGACAAGTGATACAGTCATTTGGTTTCACAGCTTTTATACGGTTAGCGTGTGTGGACATTTGACAGTTGGTCTGGTCTTTGTTTATTGGTTTGGCTAGTGTGTGCTGGGCTAAAGTGGGGTCTTTTCACTAGACCACGGCTGACAAGCCTGGATAATCATTTTCTATTTTAAAAGAAAGGTGGTCTGGAAATTCTAAAGCTTTGTCTCAAGGTTTTGTGCACCAATTCTACAAGCAGGTTTCACACTGGGTCTTAGATAGTTGCCTCAATTCTCTTATTTCCTTGTCACCTGTTACTGAAGCAGGGATAGCAAATGCTCTTGCAGACCATCTAGTCTCTGACAAAGCTGTACTACGGAGGTACAGACTTTTGTCAAGTATTGTTTCAAAATACTCCACCTGTATTTATTATTTATTTATGCCAACAAACTTACTGTTGGTGTTTTTAAACACACAAGCCGTGTGTGGCAAAGTTTAAGAGGTAGAACTGGAACTTAAAAATTCAATGCCACAACTGGGATTTGAACCACAGACCTTCCGCTTGCCATTGAGAATTTAATGCCATTCTGGCAGTTTGTCACAATAGCTCAGTGGTTAGAGCGTCCGCCCGGCAAGCGGAAGGTCTGTGGTTCAAATCCCAGTTGTGGCATTGAATTTTTAAGTTCCAGTTCTACCTCTTAAACTCCACCTGTATGTTGACATAGGAAAGTAGCTATACAATTCCTGGTCAAAACTAAAGAATACTACTGCAGTTGTGCAGCATTCTGCAGTAGTAGAGTCTACAAGATTTAATGAATGTGCAGTACACACTACGTATTCAGCAAGGGGAGTGTGCTGCTTTATTCAGACCTGAATAGTGTTCCAACTTGTTGGAAATATTGTCATAACTTTGGCCTCTATAATTCTTGATACTGATTTCAAAACCTACAAGACAGCCAATGTTAGCTCTTTCTATGCCAGAAGATGTATGCAATATTCCAGATAGAAGTTTAATAAGTTGTTCCAATTGGTCAATGTGAGGACAGTCAAGCATCAAATCTACTCTGAGAATGTAGTATCTAGCTTCTTTCACTTCCTCAACCATTATCAGCAGATTTTTTAATTATATACTTCTGTTTAATAAGTAGAATTTGATATAACCAATGTCATTACATCTTTATATTTAAAGATAGATAATGTCTGATGTTAGTATTGATGCAGTGGTTGCACCTCAGAGAAACATAGAGTTACAGCTGCCTCAAACTGCTGCCTTGTAAGTGCTGACCAGCAAACAGCCATCCAGGAATGGGCGGCTCAAAGCACTGTTGTATGCATTTCTAGAAGCTTTCGACATGCAGAACTTGTTTACAGTAGTAGCCGAGAAGATTTGATTTCCAGAAAAGTTGTTAGTAATTCAGAGACTATATAAGCAGACTGGCTTGTGAGGAGTAGGTTAATTGTCTGAGACGTGAACAGTTGAGCAGTATCTGTAAACTTTGTGAGAGGTTTATGATATAACAGAACAGTGTGAGTTGCAAGGTCCTGAATTGTGGATTGTGACTCAGTTTTAGAAGAAATAAAGTGAAATAAAAAACTACTCGACTCTTGATTTGTCAGAGTATATTTCAGAAAGGAGATTTTTCAGTGTAAGTAATTAATGCAAGGAGAGCAATATTTTCAGTTATCTAAAACTTCAGTTAAGTTACAGAATCATTCTAAAGAACTGTAGCAAGAAGAAAAGTCTGCAGGTAATATCAGAAAAGCTAAAATTCATAAACTGTAGCTATTGTACAACAATCAACTCTATTGAAGTTTCTGTACCCTGTAAGATGTTACCAGTGCAACCAAGGATAAACTGAATAACACATCTTACTTTTGTTAGTTTTGAGTTCCCTATTAATATATCTGAATTAATTGTACATTGTTGCAATATTTTTATTCTTTTCAGTTGCTGTGGAAAGGTATTTTAATGGATCACTTGCAAATGTGAGGCATTGTTATAGCTGCATTTGGGGAACCATCCCCTTTGAAAATGGATACTGCATGCCATGTCTGACTTCTAATGTTACTGGAAATCTTCAAAACTGCACATGCCCGCTTGCTACTCATGAGCTTATAAATGGCTTCTGTATAACTGTCGCCGCTCTTTCAGGGTGGACAGATGATAGAACTAGTTATATTATAGAATATGACTCAGGTATTAAGATAGATTCATACTTCTTGAGGAAGCATTTGAAATCTGCTGTGTACCTGTGCAAGGTAAGTTGGTGACAGTTTTTAGAAGATTGCATAAATAGGAACCTTAATTAATTTGTTTCTTGTTTCCTTTTCTACCTTTCTCTATTGGAGCTTTAATCTTTAATGGGGTTAATATGACTTTAAAGTTATCTGTAAAAGAAAAAATAAGGTAAGTATTTTCTGATCATGCAGAATTTGCTTCTTTTGATGTGTTAATCCTATAATACATGCAGATCAATCTCTGTGTTGTATATTAATAACAATTTAAATATCATCAGTGATTTCTACTGGATAGAAATTCCCACTTTTCATTAATTAGGTACCATTCAGACTTTAATTATACAATGTATTATAAACTCTTTATTCACATCAGCCAAAAGAAAGCATTTTTAGAGGAAGGGGAATATATATGTGTGCATGAGGGAGGGATTCATAGAATTACCTGTTTCACTGCATAAAAATGTTTTGGTTACCTATTTTTTTTATATTATGAAAAATAGAGCAGCTCCTTGATTTTAATTAAAATAATAAGTCTAAGATGTTAATGTAACAAATAGAATGTTTATCTTGAATTTTCTATTAATTTCCAGCAAAAAGCTTTTTAATTCTCATTGAATATATACGGGGTGGAAGGAACCAAATTAAAAGTAGAAGTAATATATATATTTGTCGATGAGCCTGTTAAAATGTTTTATGTCAGTTTTTTCCATGTTTTCATCGTTTTCACTTAAAAAGGATTTAAATTGCTCTGTATTTGGCAACACCGCCATGGACGTTGGCAGACTTTTTTTCAGGGGGGACTGCATGTTGGAAGTTTGTAATCAAACAATATTGAGCCATCATTCTGTTGCCAAAAACTGAAAGATATGAATTATAGCGTTTTTTGCGGATAAGCATATTAATTTGTGCTAAATAAACATTGTTCTTTACATCAATATTAAAAGAATAGTCTAATAGTAATTGATTGCACATTAAATGCATTAATTTCCAGGGGGGGAGGTGCCCCTCCCCCCCTCCCTTGCCTCCCCTTTGTGATGCCCATGAACACTGACCTTCAGTAGTGTCACAAACACATGCTCCCTGTGTTTGTGACAGCTTGTCTGCAATTCTGATGAGGTGGGAAAAAAGAAAGTAGCATGTGTACCTCTAAAATAGAGCTCTGTACCTACATGAGCTCATTTCAGTGGATTTGCATGATAAGTAGGTTGAATTTCTTGTAAATATACAATTAACAATCTTAGTCATATTGTGCCTTTAATCTGTTACTTATTTTCATAACTTAATCTGAAAAAAAGTTATATCCCTAATTAGAAGATCTACAATATTATCCGGTGAATCCATTATTGTGAAACAATCTTGATGCCTCATAATCACAAAAAATACAAGTGCACTTTACTTTCTCCCATTAACTGTTGAAGATCAAGCAGAATGCTGCTGTTAATCCTAATGCTTGTTTAGGCTTCCTTCATGGCAACAGGTAGCAGTTGCAAACCCCTTATTCTTCCCTACCTACAGAATTTTGAGCACTCAGATGCACACATGAAAAAGGCAAACTACATTTTGCCTTAGTCTACCTTGACAAGCTGCCTGCTACCAACAATGCTTTTGTGCGAATTGTGCGAAACTCAGCAATAAATCAGAAATTAAATTTGTAAAAAAATTGATGTTTAGAGCATATTATAATGAAAGCAAAAAAGAAATGTAGTGCTGATATTTCAGGATAGGCCCTAATGCATCTTTCACCTTTGCTCATTTGACAAGAGACAAGTTTTGCACTGTGGCAGTACATGTGAGCAGCATTTTAACATTTTTCTTTTTGTTTCATTCTTTGACCACTTTACAATTTTTTGTACCTTTTTCTGGGGGTGATAATGTACCAATCTTTGCCATCCTTGAGCTCTCTTTAGAAGGCGTTAGCCCAAAATCATCGTGCAAACCTCTGTTTAGAAAATTAGATATCCTTATCTTCCTTTCCCTGCGTTTATATTCAAGAAACAATTATGTTTATACTTAAGAACGTAACACCCAAAAAAATATACATTTGCATGTAACCAATCACAATATCTCACTCCATCAGAAAAGTGTTCTACACTCAGGCATTAAATTGTATAATAATCTGCCAAGCTGCATCAAAGCAATAAAACCAATAAATCATTTCAAATCATGTCACAAGGCACATCTAATTAACCACTGCTTTTATTCCATCGAGGATTATCTCAAATACAAGCATTAGCCATAAAGTTTTGACTGGAAATGTACGTTTGTTTATATTTTGACATATCAATACTGAATGTGTAAGCCCTGGCACTACAGCCCATGAAGAACCAAGCCTTACTGCCCAGCCGCTGCGTCCCCCACCTTGGCCCACTACGGGCGTCATTGGTGGGGTGCAGTACTGGAGGGTGGTACATAGTCAGCGTCCCGATCCCTCCCAGCCAGTTATGTGGTCTTCACGACCTGGGGCACTACTTTTCCATCAAGTTGCCCCTCAATTGGTTCCCCTGGGACTAACAAGGCTGAGTGCACCTTGTGCCAGACCTCCCAGAGGGGATAAAATCTCCATACTGGTACCGGGGATTGAACTGGGGTCCTTCGCGCCAGAGGCAGGCATGCTACCAGCTGCGCTACGGAGGCAATAGTGAATGTACCTGTGTATGTAGTGTCATAGTTTGTAATGCTAATCTTGACATCACCAAACTACGAGCATTAGCTCAATAATATAAGTGTTATGTGATGAATAAAGAATACTCAATTAATTACTAGCATGTCCTAACCCCTTCTTAACACTTCAGTGTACCGGCATGCATGGTTGTAGTATAGCCAACTATTAGGTTTTCACGTAACATTTTAAATATTTCAATCTTAATTTCTGGCTCAACTCTTAGACTTGTGAGAAAAATATATTAGTTTAAATTTGTTCTGAAAATGATAAGCTTTGGTTTCTGCTAGGCCAATCTAAAACTGTAGTAGAAATATTTTTCTCGCAATTCATGTCTTAGCAGGTAAAATTGCAATAGAATTATTTGTTAGATTTATCATGTAGAACATTCTGTTAATGTATGGTGTATCATTAGATTAGATTGCATTCAGCAAGTTCACAAGTAGCCATGGAGGCTGGTGAACATTGAACATGTCAATTGTGATGTACAAAACATTGTCAATAAATATACAGAATGAGCACATAAAAACTCATTATATACAGGAACAAAAAAGAAACAAACAAACAACAGCAAAGGGGATAATGGAAACACAATCAAAGCTTACCTGAAATTTGTCAGATAAGAATTGAATTTTGTGTTAAATTTACACTAGGCATTTACAGCCATATTCTACTGTGTAGTTGTAATATTATAATAATAATAATAATAATAATAATAATAATAATAATAATAATAATAATAATAATAATAATAATAATAATAATAATAATAATAGTAATTATCATTGTTGTTATTGTTGTTGTTGTTGTTGTTGTTATTATTATTATTATTATTATTATTATTATTATTATTATTATTATTATTATTATTATTATTATTATTATTATTATTATTCAGTTATAATATAATTAGTAATGAATGTCACCTTTTTCTTAGTTGGTTCTATACATATACAGTTGAGTAGCTTTCACACTGACATCAGAGATATCAAGTACCTTCCATCCTGTATAACTTGGAAACCAGAAGAAATGGATAAAAACTTGGTCCAACAAAAAAGTGTAGAACTAATTATTGCAGAATAACATTTTTACTTTCTCTTGCCTACTTGAAGTAGGTAGAGGAAGTATTGCATTCCATCCAAAAATTTGATTTTGGGACTTCACTGGAAATATATGTTTTAGGATTTCCTGAATCCCAAAAACGCATCTTTAGGAAAAGATTGATATGTACCCCCATGGAGAAAAAAACTAGTCATATCTAGAATCCATACATAGTTACATACATGCCTACACACACACACACACACGCACACGCACACGCACACACATACACACACACAGGTTTTGCAAAAAAATCCCCTAAAAATTTCCAATTTAACAATTTAGATTAAAATACCGCATGTTGAAGATGCTTAATATTGAATTTATGCAAATAACTTGTCAGGTCCTCTTCATTCAGAATTAATTTTGTATCACTAGTAAACCATAAGAATAAGAACAAGACTTAATACCTAAAAAGTGAAGATCTCTTTAAAGTATCTTATTTATATCAAATAGTCTTCCTTGTGGTATTGTTGTTATTGATTGATATTTTTAGATACTGGTCATTTTTTGCAGTGATCATCATTCAGTTATTTCTCATGTCATGGAAAGAATATGATACTTCACTGCCAGAACATAAAGATTTGACTATTATTTCTGCTCCCTCTATAGTCTTTGCACCCACAGAGAAGTGTGTAATTAAACTATTTCTGCAAATGTTCATCATGATCAACATGAAATACTCAGAAGAATAGGGTTTTGTAAGAATAGCTTATAGAAGTGATATACAATTAAGCAATTAGTGCCTAAAGAGGGTGATTCACATGTAACACATCCATATTTTTTTGCCAATATGCTATATTTAAAACATTCATTGTTGTTTGTTTAAGCTTTCCCTGATTGAAGCACACTTTGTATTCTTTGATGTTATTTGTGTAATTTGTTAAAATATGTATTGCTGTTCTTTTTTCTTTCTGTACCATGCACTTGGTAGGTACATGTATTAACATTTCTCTCAAACATTTTATGTAGAGAGGGAGAGTGGGGGGGGGGGGGGGGGGGAGAGGAGGAAGAGAAAGACTAAAAAATTGTTGGATAAAGTGAAAATTATATTTAAGTGTAGTATCTACCAAAGATTTTCAGGAAAATCTGCCCCAAATATTGTACACATGGAAATTTCTTATTATTGTTCCATTTATATCCTGTCTTTAACTGCAATAATCATATTGGCGGTCATAGATATTGTTTCATTATTTTTGTTCTCTAATGGCTCTAATGATTTTTATTCAAATGATGTATACTTATTTACCTATCATATCATAAGTTCTGTCAGAATATAAATGTGGATAACACAACAAAGAATGACACTACCCAAGACATTTTCAAATAATTTATTAACTATAATACAGTGAATACAAAGAACAGACAAATACTTAAAATGTCCTCTTTTGGAGACCACAGAGACTTTCAAAAGGCATGGCCAATCACTTGTAGCAGTATGTATGACATTTATGTTCAAATTCTGCAATGTTTGCTTCAAATCTCATTTTAGGGCCTCCAGATTTCTGTGTTGTGTCGATGTTATGATGTTCCATATCCAGCAGATTCAGATCTGGTCTTCCCAATGGCCAATCTTGGTGTGCTATAAACTCGGGAACATTGTCCTTAAGCCACTGTTGCACATGTTTAGTCGTATGAGCTGCTGCAGAGTCTTATGATATTATATAACAGTGGGTTTTTCAACAAGAGATGCACACTTCAACACTTTCTTAAAATCATACAGGACTAGTTTCAGAGAGACATCCTTTCCATCCTCAGCTGGTTAGTCGAGTGATTTCCTTGTCAGATAACATCTCTCCCTTTCCTCATTGCCTGGTTTACTTCTCTTTCCATTGGTCAGTCATAAGACATATGTTGCTGGTTCTTCATTGCACCAGAAATGCACTCACTGACTAACTCACTCATGTACCCACTTTACAAGACTCTCCAAGACTTGCAGAAGTGCTTGCTTATTTAGGCGTTGGAAGTTGCCACACAGTTCGAGAATGTTCGAGAGGGAGAAACATCCAGAAATGTCTAGCTCTCTGATGACAGTGCTTATAGTGTTTATGCTGGGTGAGTTTGCGGCTTATCTTATTTACCATTCTGGCTGCCCATTGCCAACCTCCCAATAATCTTGGCACATCACAGTACCAATAATCATATTATTAAACTGTATTGTGAACCAAGATAGGAAAGAGCAACTTACATTGTAAAAGTAAAACTTGTAGAATATGTATGTATACTATATCACCATACCACTACCGCTGCCTCCACCACTTCCATCAGTAGTAGAGAAAGTAAAAAGAGAGAGATAGCGGAGATGTGAGAGGAGTTTTGGAGAAGAGTTGGGGATAAGGAGATGAGCTATACAAGGTGTGCATAGGTATCTTTGATGATGGGCATCTATTTTAATTGTTACTGCATACATGTAACTTAGAGTTTAAGCTACGGAAGAAACTGAATTTTAGTTGTGTTGGAATCTGAGGTATATTTTATGTATTGTAGAACTGTTGGAGTCATACATAAAATTAATTGTCTTTTTTAATCACATTTCTGGTTGCCATCATTGGTTATTGTAATGTTTATAATAGTATTTGTTGCTAATACAGTGGAATCCTGATAACTCGACCTAATGTGGACTGAGAGCTTGTCGAGTTACCAAAATGTAACTGCAGATTACACAAATACATACTCTAGCACAATGTAGGAAACAGAAGTATATAAAATGTATTACATATTAATATGTTCTCCTTTGTTAGGTCTCTTTAACACACCCAATTTAATTTCCTTGTCATGTTAACTTGTCTTTTCTTCTCGTTCGATATTTTCGTTGGCACAAACACAACTTACTACAACACTAACAGTAAGCCTAAAATCTTGGAAGCTACACTGTAACCAGAAATATTTAACTGAAAGTTTAGCTTACCATATACACAGGTATTTTGAACATGTGGCAAATGAATGTGCACGAATAACATCATGCAAATTGATGATGTAGGTAATGTCTCTGTTTACTTCCTTGAAATAAAGAAGACCTTGCTGGTAATGTGAAACAGCATTGTATTTAATCACCCATGGTCTGTGGAAGTTGGAAAGATAACCTACAACCCTATGGTCTTATATATACAAAAGTGAACTGGGTCATAAACCACTGCTTAATCGTCACGTCAAAAAATGCCTTTATACCAGATAAAGCAACAAACCTTCCAAACAAGTGTTTGTGCCGTGCATCCATATTACTACTAGCAAGCTTTTGGTTTCGTGACAATAGTCTGGCAGTTGCTTATGTTCTTACTAGATATCAAAAGTCAACTTGTCAGCCCTTTTGTTACGTGAGGGAGGTTGTGGCAGGTTGTACACATATACTAGTTAAAATTTACTTATACTATTCATACCATATAGTAGATAATAGAAATTGTTAGTCAAGTTTAATGCTAAAAAGGTTTTTTAAAAAAATAAAATAAAAGGGGATATTGAGTTACATGGAATGTTAAGTTATCGAGAGTTGAGTTATCAGGATTCTACTGTACCTAAACTTTCTGAGTTTTTGAGCATTATGCTACATAAGTATATGTAATAAGGCCCTAAGGAGGCTGGTATTTAAAACAAACTAGCATTTCCTTTTATTTACTTCTTTTTCAGTTGAAGAATCAAACTGCCTGCCAAATGGTGGCTAATATGTGTACCCTAGTCATGTTTCAAGATGATTACATTGGTAGTCCTTGCAAATTGTTCCAAGACTCAAAGCACATTCCTACCTCAGACAACTTTGCGTTGCCTTGGTTGTATTATGGTGAAGGGGATGCACACACAGTTTTGTCAAGAAAGAAAATACCAACTAAGTTTAACATGGACTCAAAATCACCTGTAAGTAATGTTAATACCTACGTTCATATTAAATAAATTAGGTAGTTATATCTGTGTGAGTTCAATTTTTGAGTAACTTTTTTACACTTGCCTTTGCTTTAAATTGTTTATATTGAAACATTTTCAAGATCATTTGATCTCATCCTCAGCCATTGGTTGATTGAAGCTCTCTTCCTCTGGTTCCCTCTCTCTCCTTTGATGGTCCTATAGTCATCTGGTGTTTGGGGTACAAAGTTTTAACATTTCATTCAATGCCAGGATTACAAAATTTATTATGTTATTACTGTTTTTGATTTTGTATATTTTCCCCCAAATGTTCAATTCTATTGAAGATATAAATGATTTTAACAATTTAATATTATGGCCAATGTTATGGTTGTCTATCCAAAAATAGTGTGACACAGCAGACTTCTCTGTTTGTATTAGTTTTATCTTTCCCTGGCATTCCTTTAGTCTGATTTCAAAGTTTCTTTTTGTTTTTTCCTATATAGCTCTTCTCGCAATTCTCACAGCTGATCTGATAGATTCCGGATTTTAAAATGCTTGGGTTTGTGTTTTTAAGTGGCTTGTTTAGCAGGTTCTGCAGACTGAATCTGTTTTGTGGTGCTGGTCTTATATTTAACTTTTTGAAGATTCTTTTGAGTTTCTTAAAACTCAAGAATGGTAGGTGAGTTTTCTGTATTTCCAGTTTGTGTTTTAAAGTGGTGTCAATGTACTAGTTTGTAAAATTTTCTCAAGTTTTCCTTTCTTTTTGACGTGTTCTTTATGATCAGATGTTGAGTCCATTTAACACTGCTATACCTTGTATAAATGTTGCTCTTTTAAAAATTTCTCATTACTCTACTGGACATTGAATGAGCAGTGAATCTAACTTCTAAAGGTAGTTAATTGATGTGAAACTGGGTTGCATCCATTTTCATATAATTTTATCTGCATGTGTGGGTTTCCTATGTATTCTAAATTTTATACCATCTGAATCTCTAGTTTTTTCAGGTCCAGGAAGGAGAAGCTGTTGTTTTCGTCTTCTTCAGTTGTAAATTTAATATGGCTATCCTATAGGTTCAGTAATTTTTGAGAATATTTTAGTTTCGAGGAAATGATAGCAAAATGTCAACATATATTTGCCAAAATTTTTAGTTATTTCCATGAAGTTATATCCATACTTAAAATTTAAGTTCAATATTGGTGTACCTATATAAATATTTGTTTTCCATTAATAACTGTAACAACAAAGTCAACATAAATGAAGTCAATACACTTAATGGGGCAACAGTAAGTATAATTTTATCCTTAATACTTGATGTTAATGCTTAGTAACAGGAAGAAAGCCAAAAATGTTATTCATTGTTCTTGTAAGTTTAACATCTTATTAAAGCACTGCTTGTCAAATAAAATGCATATGTTAAATATTATTCAAATAATTTTCAGAATGAAAACACAGTCTTTGGTCTTGATTTCTAATCATTAAAAATTAATATGTATTTTGATTAAACAATATGCATCCATGTAACACATTCCATATATTATTGAACATCAACTGGAGATCATCCATTGCATTTTTAGGATGACTAGATTATTTATTACTAGGGCCCGGAAGTTGTTGACCCAAAATTCTCTAAAAAGAGCTATAAAATGTCCTTAAAATATAATGAAAATGCACATAAAATGTAAAAAAATGACCTAACAAAACAATTTTTTTCGTAATAATAAAGTGATAACTGTCATAGATAAATAATGAATATATGGTTCGAATAACCACATTTTAAAATTAACTTTCTTAGTAAATAAAGCAATTATTACTAGAAACAATATATTCCGGGCTTAGAAAGCCTTAGAATCTCAATGCAATTATTGCTACTAAATAATAAATAAATTCAAAATTCATCAGGTCATTTTCAATTTTATACAATATGAAAAATAATCTAAAGTAAGAACAAAATTAGAAACTAATAGCTTCACTTATCTTAGTAATATTGCAAGTTCCTTGGTGCTGCGCTGACAATGTTTCGAGTTGACTCCAACTCATTCTCAAAGCAATATTACTAAGATAAGTGAAGCTTTTAGGTTCTAATTTTGTTCTTACTTTAGATTCTTGTTGCTTCACTGTTAATAGCTTCATTATTTCCTTAGTTATGAAAAATAAGTTACTGTATCGATTAGCCAAAACATACCTCACTTAACATTGCAGTACACCACTATGGTCATCTTCAAGTTATCAAATGTAAAGGAACGGCGGTTGTCAGCTAAAACTGTTTTATACTTTGAGTAACTTCTCTCCAGGTCCACACATGTTATAGGTGCATATTTGAAAAACACTATGTCACCTGTTAAATCCTGTTCAAAAATATCAGTTCTGAAGTTTTCTCCTGGCAAGATATTGGCAATCTGACAAACTGTTTGGTATCCTTTATTTTTGTCCAACACAAATTTTAATTTCTAATTTTGACCCCAATCCCACCTTTAACATTTTGTATCCTCTCTTCCTCAATCCTCATTAACTCAATTGTCATACCACTTTCTTCAAGGCGGGTTATGGTTTCCATCAAAAATGCAAAATTTGATTTAATGAAAGCTAATTTACCTTGGATTTGAGTATCAGAAAACAGATCCTGTGCACTCTCTGCTGCCCTAGAATCTGCCCTATCAAAGCTATTCACCACTTCTCTCACTATTTGAAAATTGTCGCAGTGGTACGAGGGCTGATCAACAAATACTGAGACTGATTTTTTTTCACAGATATTTATTACTCCAATTCAATGTTTACATGATCTTTTTCAAAGTAGTCCCCTCCTACTTCAATGCACTTTTTATAGCGTCTCTGCCAGTCCTTGAACACATGCTGCAGACCATTCTTTGTCAGGTCCTTGAGAATCGCCTCACTTTTCTTGAGCACTGCTTCAGAGTTCTCAAATCGAATACCCCTAAGCTTTGCCTTTAGTAATGGAAATAAAAAAGAGTCACAGGGTGCAAGATCAGTGCTATAAGGTGGATGTGGTAAACAGGTAATGTTGAATCGAGCCAGAAACTGCATGACTTGATTTGCAACATGAGGTCTGCATTGTCATGATGAAGTCACCACCCAGTCCGAGAAAGCTCTGGTCGTTTATTTGCAATGTGCTTCCTCAGTGTAGCCAATACTGACGTGTAGTATGCTGCTGTAACAGTAGTGTCAGGGGGAACTGCATGCTGGTAAATCATTCCATTACAGTCAAAAAATGTGATCACCATCACTTTCCTTGCAGATGGAACAATTTTTGCCTTTTTTAGTGTTGGAGAACCTGGCAATTTCCACACTGTGCTGGCTTGATTTCCTTCAGGATCATAATGATGCAGCCATGACTCATTATCGGTGATAATTGATTTAAGAAATGCATCCCCTCCATCAGCAAAGAGACGCAGCACCTCACGGCTGGTCTCTATTCGCAAAGCCTGTTGGCACCCAATGTGCACAAACTTGGGTCATATGGAGATGGTCGTGCATAATTGTAAACACATTGCCATATGAAATTCTCAACACTTCACTGAGGTTACGTAATGTTATACGCCGATCCTCTCAGACAATCACAGCAGCTACATTGATGTTGACTTCAGTCACAGCAGAAGCCAAAACACCAGGCCCACCTTGCTTAACACTGACATGTCAGCCTTCTTTGACATCCTTGAACCACTTAAACACTGTTGCACGAGGTAGTGCATCTTCACTGTACAATTGCTTCAGCTTTTCATAAGTTTCAGTGGCTTTATGGTTTAAACGAAAACATAATTTTATTGCGCTGTACTGCTCCTCTCGCATCACCTCCGCTGTCTGGTATGTAAAATGCACTGGGGTCTACAAAATAGAGCATTACTACCCACCTACCAATATGAGAGTGCTGCCGCCTACCGACATTATACATAAAAACCTGCGCTTTTCAAATATTTATGTTACAGATACAAAACTATCACGGAAGCTACAGGAAAAAATCGGTCTCAGTCTTTGTTGATCAGCCCTCGTGTCGTACAAGAAGTTAACCATGTACCCCAGTGTGTTAAAATGTGTGCCGGAGGCAGAGCTATATTAGGGGCTTTGTTTTTTAAATACATAGTTCGGGTTGGTGCATTCAAAAATATTTTCTTTACTGTGGAAATTAGTGTATCTACTTCTGGAAATGTTGATCTGACCTGTTCAGCAATTCGATGAAAAGCATGGGCTAAACACGTAACATGCACCGTCTTTCTGTAAAATGATTGGATTGATAATTATTATTTATGCCAACAAACTTACTGTTGGTGTTTTTAAACACACAAGCCGTGTGTGGGCAATGTTTGAGAATTCAATGCCATTCTGGCAGATTGTCACAGTAGCTCAATGGTTAGAGTACCCACCTGGTAAGCAGAAGGTCTGTGGTTCAAGTCCCAGCTGTGGCATTGAATTTTTAAGTTCCAGTTCTACCTCTCAAATGATTGGATTGATTTTGCCACCTTTATCATGTAAGTCTGTTTGGAAGAGGAGCACGTTGTCATGTATTCCACTGCGCTACAATAAACACATGGATTTATCGAAACAGTTTGCATACCTGACTGTGGTTAACAGCTTCCATAACCTCTGAGGTCAGAAGAAACATTTGTCCGGCACTAGTAGCTTCTAGCATACCTATCACTACATTGGCTACATAACGCTCCTCTGAATAGGTTGTCTCATCAATTGATACGTAAATTCTTTTCTCATTCACACATTCACGTACTCGGTTTAACATGTTTTCATAACATTTTTGTAGGTAACTTCTACGCAAAGTTGATTCATCTGGAATTGTATGACCAGTGTGATTTTCAAGAAAATCTCGTAATTTGGAATTAGTTAATTTTCCTAGAGGAATATTTGCACTAACAAACACTTCACATAATTCTTTATAAAAGGAAGATAACTTGTTACTTTATGTCGAAACAGTTTCTTTTAATAGTAACTGAGACACTTGTCTTTTTTTTCACATTTTGAAGAGCTCGCAAATGTTTTTTTCTGACCAACATGTTGTACAGTGAACCATTTGTCTGCAGCAACTTTAATTTCGCACACTTTACAGAACAATACAGTTCCATCAGTAGAGAATATGTTTCTGCCAAACTCTGAAACATACTGCTTCAAATGGGATGCAGTTGACTGTTTTTGTTTCGGCATCTCAATTCCACAGCACAACAAATTTACACACCTCACAAACTACTCTCTTACTGCAACACTTCTAGCTCCTGAAGTCCTGACTGATGCACTCCACATGTATGCATGATGTAATCAGCGATTCCTCAAATTGATGCGTCATAAATTCATCAGCACTGTTAGGACGCTGACCTGTGTTAATTACATGATTACCACACTTACAAAGTTACTATTTTGTAAAAGATGATGACATAAATGAACTTTTAACTACAGATTATTTTAAATTGCCCACTAAATTCGTGAAAAAGAAAGAAAATGGCCAAAAAATGCACCTATGTGTTAAAAAGAGACTTTGTTATAAAAATGTGAAAAAATGCATTTTGATGACCTATAAAAACCAAATATATCTAACGTATTTGTTCCAGAATGCATTTCCAATGAGCATTGTCTGTGATTACTAAGAAAAAAGATGACTTTTCATCAAAATCCGGGCCCTATTTATTACACTTCTGTAGCTGCATGAAGTTGCTGTTGTTTCTGTATTATGTAACATATGCAATTCTAGCTTCTATCTTTCACAATTGGATTATGAAGAATTTTTTCCTGTCAAAGAGATAATTTGTTTCATACCTATAATAGGCAGGAACTTGCACTATCTTAGCACTGAAATCAGATGTAAAGTTTAACTTCAAAAGCTCTATGTTGTGAACTATTCAAATATCTGCTTTTGGTTCAGGGAGATTTAGAGTATACATATTTCTTATAAATAGATTCTGAAGATTGTTTTTTTATAATGAGGAAAAGAGGATCTAATTCACTAGCACACATTTGCATATTTGTTGTCTTAATTGCGCTTTTAATCTCTTTATAGCTGAGCAGGTTGAATTTAACAGTTGTTCGCTATGCAGCTGATGGTCACTTCTTAGGATTATCTGCAGCAACTGGAAGTTTCCTGCAGTTATGTCCTGCAGATTGGAGTTCCTTGGATTCAGGATTGCGTTTTGGTATTCAGTATCAGCATTCATGCACAATACCAGCATTGCAATTATTGCATATGAGGCAAACTGAATTTTTTGATCTTTACCTTCAGTATTGGGAAGAAGGGGAACCATACCTTTATGCACTACCAGTACTTTGCTTAAACATGAATATTGGAGGAAAACAGGCAAACAAGGTAAGTGACAAAAGCTTTGTAATTCTTAAAGTAATGAGAATGAAATAAGCATTTTCTGTCTCTCATTAAACATAAAACAATATGTGTAACTAATAGAAAAAGACCAGATGGGGCTTAGATGGAAACTAGAAATAGGGCTTTGATGCATGTTGCCTCAAGTTGCAATTTTATCATTGTTAACTTACAATGTAAATAACTTTCCATACCAGGATGATACAGGGCCACAGCAATAAACTTTGTGGAATGATAGGTCTTACAAAGAGGTTGATCTTTTGTCAAGCAATCAAGTTGGCTAATGCACTGTTTAGGACCACTGATTGAACAGACAAGATCCAGAGGTTACATAAGCTCATATATTGCTGTAGGAACGATGTAAATTAAATGAAGAGGCAATTCAGAGAAGACCTTTAAATTGTCAGTGAATTCACAACATTATTGCTCCATTAATTGTCTAACCCTTTCAAACAGGTCCAGTCTCTGATGAATGTGCACAGTCAATTCTTCCATTGTGTTTGGCATACCTGACTCTTCACATGCCCTCAAAAGGAAGAAGTCAAGCAATGTCTAGTTGGATTGTACTGGTCATGTAATAGGTTCTCCTCTTCCTATCCACTTCTTGTAGGTGTTGTTAAGTTCTGTTATGGCATGGCTGAAGTGTGTTGGAACCCCATCACCAATTGAAGGGCCCCAAGATTCACAACTCTATTTAAATGTGCTAGAAACTTGGATGGTAAAATGAGAATAACTGTTAAATGTAGTAGTGCAGTCATAGGCACGAGAGGAGAGGTAGCAATTGAACTTGCCCTACTCACCCCACACTCTCTTGCAGAGTGACGAAGGTTGTTTTGATATAAGTTCAGTGGTAGCTTTGCTCCACCTGCATGGTAGTAATAATTTCTGCACTGCTATTAACTATTTTGTTTATATAAACATATTTCGCATACAATAATTATTACAGCCACCTACTGTGGTTAAGCAAATTATATAATCTTCAAGTTTATAACCTTCCTCTATCTTAGGCACATTAATATTCTTACGCTGCCTTATGATTAACATACTAAACAGTTTCTCTATCATAATAAATAAAGTAGTTAAATTCCATTGCCATTTAGCCTTAAAATATTTTAGAACTATTTGATCAACATTAATCTTTTGGTTTCAAACTCAATATTGTGTTCAAACATTAAAACCCGAAATACAGTAGCTTATATTAAATAAACTAATAAGAAACTGCACCCCTAAAAAGTGGAATCATAACATCCCTTTTATATGTTTACAAGCACTAGTATTCAGAAAGTGCCTTTTGAAATTGTAAATAAATAGCTGTAAGATCACCAAGGTGTGCTTCCGATCATAGTGGTGTTTGATATTTTAATGCTTTATATTTGCAAATCGAAATCCACACATTACGTAAATAGCAAACTTTCCTGTTTTTGTAACTCCCAAAACAGCTCTCTACACCACTTTTCAAGAACAGACATCCTGATGGAGCCATACTAGCCACTGAATGAGGCGTGTCGGAGCTGAAGAGCAGTGAAAGGGAGGGATGGTTGGTGGAGTGAGGCAAGAATGTGTTTCAGTGGCGTGGCCCTTTTGAGCTGATCTTGTCCGTGTCTGCAGTAGTGTGATCAAACGGATGCAAAAATGCAACAGAGCATCACAGGACACAAGTTAACCACCCAATAAAGTAGCTCCTAAATAACAAATGAACCAACATCAGTTTTTGACACAAATTATTCTCTTTGTGAGACTTATCATTCCACAAAATTTGTTGTAGAGGTCCTGAATCATCCTGTATAAATTAGGTTAAGATATTTGAAATGAATTGCTTTAATTGAACACAGAAAATGGCCAAACCAGATGAAGTTGTTTGCCACTTGCCACTGGCTGTTGAGAACAAGTATGGGATACAAGATAGGTGGCACAGTGAAGTAGCTTTTGTGACACTGACTTCATTTATTTAACTGCACTTCTCCTTCAGCCGCAGATCACTGGCACCAACATCTTAGCTATTCCCTGTGTGGTGGGCTAGTAAACCCAAAATCATTTTCCCTTTTTTTTCTTCTCTGTTTTCCCTGATATGAAAAATTATGTTGTATTTTCAAGCTTTTTAGCAATTTTGCTTCCTGGTTTATTCAATGGCTTTTAATTGTTTTAATCTTATATTCTGGAAATGTTCCTTCAGCTTTGTTTGTAAATCCCTATACACATTTTGAGATATTCTAATGCAATGTGTCACTTCCCCTACATCATAGTTTTAACCCCCTCCTGTCTCTGATGTGAGACTGCCTTTGTGGTTTACCAGCAGAAATACGAACTGGTTTGAGAATTTAATGCCATTCTGGCAGTTTGTCACAATAGCTCAGTGGTAGAGCAGCCGCCCGGTAAGCGGAAGGTCTGTGGTTCAAATCCCAGTTGTGGCATTGAATTTTTAAGTTCCAGTTCTACCTCTCAAACCCCTATAAGTTATTCTAGGCAACAGTGGATGCCTTTGTTTTACAGAGCACTGGTAAGGATTTGTACCTAAGAGTAACATGTGCTAAATTTAAACATCAGAATGATTTCATGGCCATTTATTAATCTTTTTACACTCATTATTATTTGTAGCACTTCTATGATAAAACTAATACCTGCTTGCTTTTTTTTTTTTCTTTTATTTCTCATAGGGTGCAGATAAATTACAGTGGCAGCTTACGAGAAGATTTTTTCAAACTGATAAAATAAGTGGCATAAAATCATCTGCTCATAAGGATGAAGAGAAAGAAATAAACAAAGGCTTCCCAAGTGTTATAAGATACTTGAAAAGTTGCATACTAAAGTATGTGCAGCATTGTATTATCACAAAGAATTGTCATATAAGTATTAACCCTTTAATGTAACTTCTAGCATGACATAGTCTACATCCTAGAGTTAGACCCCTTTGGTCTAATCTCATTAAAGGATCTACAGATTGAAGTAGTATAGTGTAATGTAGTATAGTATGAATCACACATTCAGTAAATGAGCAGGTAATTTTCATTTTTCATTTTTGGGGAAAATGCAATGAAGTTTGTAGTCATTTACATGCACAAATTAAGATTTTTATTACATTAGATTCAATTTCTATATGAGAATCAGTGAGATCTGGTGTAGTAAGTGAAGCTAGATTAATAAATATTTCAATTTGTGTGTGTAAATGAGCAAAGTATGTTGTAAATGGCTCTTGAAAAAAAATATTTTATTTATCTTAGATGTGCAAAAGCAACAGTGAGCACCATTCCCCTTCTTTGTTTCTTTGCATCTTTCTTTGGGAGTAGAACAGTAATCAAGTTGTACATGCATACAGGGTGGTTAAAAAAAGAGTCTGATATTGCAACAGGAGTTGGGGTTGGTCAAAACTAGAATAAATGTTCCTGTAAACATGTATCTGCAAACAAATGTATGTAGAGATATGAGTTATTTTACAAAACGTATCCACATTTGTTATGGGTTTGGCATACATCAATGCCTTTAAATGTCCCCATAGCCAGAAATCTAATGTATTGAGGTTTGATGAATGCAGAGGCCATACTACTGGACCTCCTCGACCAATCCATCATCCATTAAACGTTTGGTTTAAGAATCAGGATGGCTTTAGTCTCAATGTGTGGGCAGGAATTGTGGGTGACAGACTCCTAGGATCATACATTTTACCGAACAGACTAACAGGTAGTGTGTATCATCAATTCCTGCACAATGAGTTACCCATGCTTTTGAAGGAGTTGTGCTTGTGTAAAGACAATGCATGTGGTTTATGCATGATGGGGCACCACCCCATTTTGTATGCATTGTGCAATAATACTTAAACCAAACATTTAACAGACGATGGATTGGCCTTCCCATTCGCCAGACATCAATCCATTAGGTTTCTGGCTATGGGGACATTTAAAGACATTGGTGTATGCCAAACCTATAGAAAATGTGCATATATTGTGCATTTTCCAAAATGGCTCATATCTCAACAAGTATTTGTTTCCGGACATATGTTTATAGGTACACTTATTCTAGTTTTACCAATGCCAACTTCTGTTGCAATATCAGAAGCTTTTTTAAACATCCTGCATATTGCAAATTATATTTGTTGTTGTTGTTTTCTAGTGCCTTGCATCTGGCAATGAAGCCATTAGCATTCGTGCTTTCCAATACTTTTGAACTGTAGTTTCTTCTGATCTTAATGCTTCACAGGTCTTCAAGTGGTCTTCGTTCATTTCTGCTGGATCGTTACACAGGACACATATTAGTGAGGCTGAGATACCTATTCTGTAGAGATGACTTGCCAAGCAGTCATGATTTGTCAATAGTCGGAAGGCTGCAACAGCTGTTTTCCTTGGTCTCTGGGGGATTATATCTGGATTGGAAAGTAGTGTAATCCATTTTTTATCTTTGGCATTTGTTTCTATTTCTTGTAGATATGAATGACAAAAATTTTTTATGATCAAGCGTTTTATTGAGGAATATGAGAAATTGAATTTAGACTTTTGTTTTATTGTTGTGCCTTTCTTTGCAAGTGAGTCTGCAGCTTCGTTCCCCATGACTCCACAGTGTGCTGGAATCCATTGGAGATGAACAGTCTTATTAACTTTTTGGAGTTGTGTTAACATTTTGTAGCATTCTCTAATTTTTGTTGACTTCTTTGTAGTATTTGAACATATTCCCTGAATTGCAGCTTTAGAATCTGAAAGAATTACTGCCTTGTTAAATTTATTTAAGGGAAGATTTAATAATTGTCGGAGAGCAATGTATATAGCCTCTATTTCTCCATCATAATTTGTTGTGTCTCTGCCAACAGAATGATAAAAGGAAAAATGTGAACACGTAACTCCAGCTCCAGTAAGGTTTTCCTTCGAGGATCCATCAGTATATATGTGCAGCCATTCTTCTGTGGGATACCTAGTATTGATTGTTTCCAGAGCTAGAAGTTTTTGTATTTCTTTTGGTGTGTCTGATTTACTTATTTCCTCTATTAATTCCAAATTGAAGGTAGGTTGCAATAATTCCAATGGATTTTCTCTTATAAGTAGATTTTCTCTGGTGTTAGGAATGTTCAATTTGGATTTAATCTGTGTTACCTTTTCTAGGAAACTACTATGAGTTTTAAGGATTGAAGGGGGGAGGTTCTCTTCTGTCCATTTAGAGTTTGGCAGTCGTAACATTTTCTCGTGTTGGAGCAATGCTTGTTCTTCTATTTTTGTTGTTATTGATGGGGTCTGTGTTAAGGCAAGCATGGCATCAACAGGTGTGGATTTAACTGCTCCAGTGATTAGGCGAAGAGCCTGATTTTGTATTTGTTCAAGTTGTTAGCATTTGCTGCTGTTATTAAAGCTTCAGAACAGTACAAGAGGTTTGGTTTAATATACATTTTGTATGTTGTGGTAAGGACTCTCCTTGAGCAGCCCCATTTAGCACCAGCTAACCTTTTCAGGATTTGCAATTTCTTTTCAACCTTTTCTGAGATGTTTGTTATATGTTTTTTCCAACTTAGCTTTCTGTCGAAAGTGATGCCTAAGTATTTGGCATCATCAACTGCTTTGAGTGGTTTACCATTATAATTTATGCTAATATTAACTGGTTTGTATTTTAGTGTAAATAATTCATAATTTGTTTTTTCCACATTGATAGTCATGAGGTTTTTGGAGCTCCATTCATGTACTTTGTTTAGGGCTGTTTCTATTCTGTCTTTAATTAATTCAGGTTTTTTTGAAGAGCCTGAAGTCCAAATGACTACATCGTCAGCAAATAAAGCAATTTTGGTTTCTAAAGTTTTTATTATTGATGGAAGGTCATTTATATATATGTTAAAGAGTGTTGTGCTCAGAACAGCACCTTGTGGAAGTCCTCGGTGTGTTTGTTTATATTTGGAAATGTATGTATTATATTTTGTGGCACAAAATCTTTGTGAAATAAACTGAGTTATCCACTTAAGCATGTTACTTTTCACACCTATTGATTGCAACTTCTCAACCAATTTATTTCTCCAGACTGAGTCATATGCTGATTTAAAATCAATAAATACTGCCAAGGTATCCTCCTTTCTATTGAAAGCTTCCTTGATGTCTTGGCTTAGTAGGAGTACATTTTCACTTGTACTATGATTCTGTCTGAAGCCGGTCTGTGAACTATTAATTAAGTTGTAATATTCTAGAAACCAGTTAAGTCTAGATGCCACCATTCTTTCCATCACTTTTGCAATAACACTGGTCAAAGATATTGGTCTGAAACTATTAATATTGTTTGAGGGTTTGTTTTTCTTTAAAATCGGGATGATAATGGCTTTTTTCCAGTCGGAAGGTACAGTCATTCTCCAACACGTGTTATACAGTTTAAGTAGGATTTCTTTTCCTTTCCTGTCAAGGTGTTTAATAAACTCTGGGTGGATCTTGTCAGGTCCAGGAGATTTTTTGTTCTGTAATTGTTCTATTGCTAAATCCAGTTCTGTTTCATTAAAATCCTGAATAAAAATATCATTTCGTATACCTTTTGGCTTACTAGTTTCTCTGATAGTTTTTTGGATAGCTATTTAATGACATTGCAATATAGATTATCAGATTGTTCCCTGAATGTTAGTGCAAGTAGAAGAAAAGTTAAATGCTTAGCAACATAAATTTTCTTAGACTTTAAAATTAAACTAGATGATCAATCCAAATACTTAAATTGCACAGTCTTTAGAAAAATTAAAAGGATTTTTGTTATTTACTCATTTTGAAATAATGAAGTCTCCTGATTGACTATTGACATAGTAGAATGTAATATAACTACAACATCATCAGATTAAGTGGTTACATTACTATCGACACCTGGTTCATGGATGCACGCCATTTGTCTGCTAACATTCCAGTTCCCACTATTGCCTCACATATAATGTAACCTTCTGAGTCGTGTCATATATGACAAATGAAGGCAGTAGCTAATGTTCTTTGGTCAGATTTAGTACAGAAAAAAGAGTTTTTAGTTGTTGCAACTTTAAAAAACACTAATCTCCATCTCAGTGTCATGGACCATTTCGAGAATTCTTTTCTGATATTGATCTGCCTAACAGAAGTATGGTTCATAAAATACCAAAGAAATTAAAAAGTACAGGATCAATGTTAGGCAGCAAAAAGAACCAAAATTTAAAAACATCACATTTTTAATGTCTAAAAGAAATATGATAGTGTGTGGTTAGAATATTTGCCATGAAAGTCCCTCTTGAAGCTAGGGCAACATGCACGCTATAAAAGGGATTTTCTAAAAGCCATTTATACAGTCTGTTCTTAAATGTTTGAACATTTGTTGTTAGCTAATGCTGGATTTCTGACAATGAAGTCATTAATCCTCTTGCTCTCCAATATTTTTCACTGATGGATGGGGCATTAGAAGTGGCCAGGCATATTTGAAGATGGTCTCGATCATGTTTGAACATTTATATTTCTGGTTTCTTGTGGGAGTGCATTGAAAAACTTTATTCCTATTACTTTATAGTAGCTAGATGTTTTCTGTAATCTATGATATGGCATATCAATTCTATTCCTATTTCTTGTCCTATGTTCATGTACTGAAGTTAAAATCATGCAAATTTTCTTTGATACTGATCAAAACATCATAGATATACACATTTACTACTGTTGGAATTCTCAATGCAACAAATAATAGTTTACAATGTTCTACACTGTTTGTATTTGTCAGTATTCTAATAATATTTTTTTGAATTTTTAAAATGTCTGCCATCCTTGGTTTACTACCCCATAGTACAAGTACTAATACAATATCTAAAAACTCTCTGGAAAAATGAGAAATAAGCCACTAGAGCAAATTGTGACATTCTAATTAAAATGTTTACAGGTGTTTTTCAAGAAAATAAATCATAATGAAATTATTTCCATATAAAGAATAATTTGACATGAAGGTATTTTCTTGAAAATCTTTGTGCCACATTTTCTGGAAGATCTTAAAGCTCCCCATATATTTGAATTTTCTTTTTTAGGTTATTCTCTCTTTATCTGTCTGCCTTTTTCTGTCTCTTGCTCGCTCTCTCCCAGACCTTTTCCTAAAAATACCTTTGTTGTACACATTGTTTTGAATCTTAATTTCAAAATCAGTTCTGTGATTCAGGGGTCCCCAAAACACATATTTCAAGTGAACTCTTAATGTTATAGTTTTGGGTGGAATACCATGATTTCCCTACCTACTAAGACAAGTGGTAGAGAAAGTAAAAATAGAAAAGTTATGCCTTAAAATAAGCATATTAACCAAAACAAAATGAGCATTTTTGGACTCCGTAAAGAAATGTCAAGCCATTGCAACAGGTTCTTCTTAATACAAAAGGGGGCAATACATTTACTGCCAAACCTCTCCAGCAATACAAGCTGTAGACCTTATTTCATATCTCTAAATATTTTGACAGTTCCCCCAATATATATCTTTATGAAGTACTAGTGTTCATTTATTCTTTCTTTTTTCACCTGATTACCCTCCCCTTACAAGCCAGTGCCTAGGGTCAACTCCTGTCAGGGAGCACAAGAACTATGGACTGAACAGACCAAAGACCTGGAAGCAGGTAGTCAGCCAAGTACCAGGTACGATAGTGAGAAAGAGGACGATATGAAATACAAGTGAAATCCATGAGTACAAAGGTGACCAATTGGTGAAATGAGTGGCAGGGGAAACAGGAGAACCCGGAGAAAACCTGCCCAGGCACCACTTCGTCCACCATGAATACCACATGTCGGTCTTTGGGATCGAATCCGGACCACCTAGGTGGTAGGTGAGCGGCCTAACTGCTCAGCCACAGCGCCACCTTACTAGTGTTCACTCATAAGCAGCTAAATAGTTATATCACAAATGCTGAAATTCATAGGCACAATACTAAAGGTAAATAAAACCTTCACATTACGGGCATAAAAGCACTCACTATAATGGTATTAAATTGTAAAATAAACTCTCCCAATCCTTTAAGAAATTACTGAACATAGCTATATTTAAAAAGGAATTAAAGAAATTTCTAATAGACAGTTGCAAATGAATACCTGGAGGTTATTTAGTGAATTAGTTGTTATAAATATGCATTACAATCTGATAACATTTAACCATGTTTGAATGCTAAAATTAGTTGTAAATAGTATTACTTTATACCAGGTGATTTCGTGATGGTATAAGAAACTTTCAGGGAGGATTAAGGAGGAAAAATGCAATAATTTGATATAAGGAACCTTGGTCCGGAAATGTCTCCTTCACAAGTTATAGGCGAAAGTTGTTTTCATAGGTCAGTAGGTGATTAGCAGGGCTAGGAAGTTCATGCATTTGCATGTTTTTTCATAGGGGTTAAAAATGTATGCTTTTACATTATGTGCACCAATTATGGAATTTTCAGTTATTTGGACATGATTTTATGGTGCATATAACTGCATATTTTCTTGATTTTTGATAAATGCATATAATTTCAATGTTATAGCCCCTATATTGCATATTTTAATGATTTTTATGGTTTTTTATTATTTGTTTCTATCTTTAAAATATTTTTCATACTGGTAGTATTGCACATGATGATGCAACTCACGAAGATTTCAATATCATAGCCCTTATATTGCATATTTTAATGATTTTTATGCTTTTTTAAAACTTTTTTCATCTGTATAATATTTTTCATATTGGTAGCATTTCTGAGACAATGATTCCCATTGGTAGATAGATTTGTGTCCAGTACAAAGAGAATTTTTGTTAAATCTCCTAAAGGAGTTCAGTTGTTTAGATCAAGAGCACCTAATATCTGAGTTCCTCCTGCACCAGTGTTAACTCGATGGGGAACATGGGTCGATGCAGTTTTATATTATGCTGAGCACATAGAAATAGTCGAAGAGGTTGTTAATTCATTGGACTCAAGAGATGCTTCATCAATAGAAACTGTGCAAAATATTCTGTCAGGCACTGAGTTAGAGGAGGGCCTTAGTTTCATATCTGCTCATTTTTCGTTCTTTACAACAGCCGTAATGGCATTGGAAGCTGTAGGATCTCCTTTGCATGAATCACTTACTGTCTTTGAAAAAACTGTGTGATCTAAGTTCGGTTCCTGGTAGCATAGGAAAAAAAGTGAAAGAGAAAGTGAATTATGTAATTTAAAAAAATTCTGGTTATAAACAAATGTGCGATATTCGAGACATCCTCGAAAGAAAACCATCTGTAACACCAAGAGACTTGACTCCCTGTGAAGCAGTTAACATCGTTTAAATATGCCCCGATAACATCTTGTGACGTGGAGAGAAGTTTTTCACATTACAAAAGTGTTTTGCGAGACAACAGACAATGTTTTACAGTTGAAAATTTGTGTAAAATGTTGAATTGTGAACTGCAATTTAACAGTTAATACTAGCAGCTTCAACCTCTAAGGAATAAGATAACTTTATTTATTATTTATACTAACTCGTCTTGTCCACTGCAAAGGGAGATTAATTGTTTTAATTAAATAGTGCATATTTCTTGGCATATTTTCAAGTTTTTAAGAGCATATTTGCATGCATATTTCAGTGTTTTTTAGGGCATGAACTTCCGAGCCCTAGTGATTAGTAATAAGGATACATAACCAGACCACCATCTAGGAGTATCATGAGTGGTTTAGAAGGCAATGCAGATGGCGTTTTAAACTTACGTATGGCAACAGTAGTTCAATGCATGATGCATACTGTCTGACGTGCTGTCTTGTAACATTACTTGAGTTTTTCTTGTGGGGTCACGTGAAAAGTCTTGTGTACGTGACACCAGTAGAAAATGAACAGGATCTACTAGCTCGAATTCTCGCCGCCTGTGACTTTGTCAGACCCCAGGGTTGCTCGTCCAAGTACAACAGAGCATCATACGACGTCATGCCTGAATCACAGCTGAAGGATGCCATTTTGAACACCTCTTGTAGTATTGACTTGTGTAAATATAAATACAGAGAAATAATATACAGATATTCTTAGATGCTCATAATTTCGCGTTCACAGGTATCCCAAACTCTTGCCAGTAATCATGCGAAGGAGACATTTTCGGAACAAGGTTCCTTATACCAGATTAATGCATTTGTCCTCCTGAATCTTCCCTGAAAGTTTCTAACATCATCATGAAATCATCCTGTACATCTATATGTTATGTATTCACTATTAATCTGTACCTATAACCTTATTGAAATTTGTATTTTGTAGTATTGCATTGTTTTGATGAAGTCAGTATTTCTGTATTGGAAATCATATGGTGAATAAATTTGATTTGATAATATTGGAACAATTAAATACTTATGCTAAGTTCTACATACAGGTAAACAGGAATTGTTAAAATGGCTCTGTATATTCAGAGATTTATTATTTATTATTAATTTCTTCTTCCTCTATCAATATTTCATCTGAAAAAGAGATCTCATTCTGCAACTCTTAACAGCTCTACATATAGAATTAAAACAGAAATAACAAAGCAGAGCTAGGCATTTTTGAGTTTATACATGTTAATTACTGACATGTTTTATCATTTTTGGTTGATATAAATTGCTACAACATGCTTAACTGTTTTGTGCAGAGTAAAAGTTCAAGGACCTGAGGAGGAAGGCCGCATATATCCTCCTTTATTGGTTGTAGAATATGGAGATATAACAATGGAGGAAGTAGAGAACCAGGCCAAAGTAACACTGTCCTTCTCTGTTGAATATGATATGGAGAATTCCA
The DNA here is from genome assembly GCA_030765045.1 of Tenodera sinensis. Classification (NCBI taxonomy): domain Eukaryota; kingdom Metazoa; phylum Arthropoda; class Insecta; order Mantodea; family Mantidae; genus Tenodera; species Tenodera sinensis. The sequence goes on along the minus strand of CM060971.1, from coordinate 61,262,141 downwards.
TGTCCCATGCAATAGAGGTTTGTATTTCTTTTTAATGAAAATCAACAGTGTATATTAAGAAAATACTTGAACAATTACTGTTACTTAATGCAAATTTAACTGGTGAGAGAATATTCAGTTGATGAACAAACTAATGATATGAAATAGTTGCTAACATATGCCCAGAATCCAAAGAACTAAGAGACTTCTGCTCAAGATAAGGGAAAAATCCTTATTCAGGCAACTCACCCAACCAAGGCTCATTATTGAGCCTTGCTGAGTTATGAAGCAGACATACCACCATAGCACTGTGGTGGACCTTGGAACTGTGTTATTCATATCATTAAAGGTGTTAAATAGAGCTAGTAGCAGTAGAACAAAATGGTCAACTATTACAACTATTTTAATGTTATACTATACTTGGTGCCCTCTTAGTTGGTGATTGTCATTTCCTGGCCCATGCTAATGTGCTCTGAAAACTGATGCAGGGAGGAGTGAGTGGGTTAATATGTCACTGTGGTCTCATAGCAACCATTGAAGGCACCAATTAGAGGCAAGCTGTTTACTTGGCAACAAAAGGCGCTAACATGGGGTTGCCAGCAGTAACTTTGAATACGACATATTTTCCATTTAGCACAGCAACTGAATTCCTTCTCAGGAATCTCTATGTAATGCTAAGAGCATGCTATTGTGTTGCACTGTAAATCACTGAGTTGTTGACATTGTGTGTGTGTGTTAAATATTTTTATATAACTGTGTCAACTAAAAACTGTGAAAGTCAAAAAGACAAACTAAAGGTTTCTGGGAAAATGAACAAGATATGTCCCATAAGGAAGTACTTTGAAGAAGAAAGAGATAATAGGGATCTGTAATTTCTATTGCTAGTCCTAGATAGAACAGCATGCGTAGTGGAAATAAGCAAGAACACAATAGTTAGAATAGACAAAGAGAGATCTGAACTGGAAGTGAACCACCCATCATTATCCAAACATGAAACTCCAGGGAAGAAGAGGAGAGATTATCTTGTTAAAACCTGGATCTTTTTCAGCAGAATACAATTCGTTGCCATATTTATTTATATTATTGCATTCTTTGTTGAAGACGCAGAATTTTTCACTGCCAACAAGACTTCTCTTTGGAAAATAGTGAAGGACTTTAGGCTTCTGATATAAAAAACTTAGTGACCTTAAACGTCTGTTAGAAAAGACCAACATCTGCACCTGGCAATGTACATTACTCCAGGAAACACGTACCCATGATGTTGAAAATTTGTTCGGCTAGACGAGAAGTGGGTAAAAGCTAGCCACAGCATCAACAAAGGGCGGTCAGATGACACAGTAAATTCAGAGTGCCATTAGGTAAAGGAGAAAGAATAATAATTCTTCATAAGGGGAACTCCCTTGGGTTTTGCTCCTAATAAATTTCTTACCTACTATTTAAATCAAAGAAAAAAGAAAAAATGAATCATGCAACTTTTAAAAAACATTTTGAGTAGGAGCTGTTCCCCAATTTGCACAAAACATCTTTAATATTAATGGACAATACCATTCTGTTATTTTAGATAAAGATCTGACAATGACAGTCGGAAAAACTAAAATGCTAGAATAACTTATTAACCACAATCTGACAGTCATTTGTGGCATGAAAAAATGTGAATTATTGGAATTAGTAAAAATAAATAAATCCCGATTTCCACAGCATACAATAGATGAAATTGTAGTAAACCATGACATAAAATAATTAGATTTCCCCTATACCATTGCCATTTATACACAATAGAGTTGATTTGGTCTCAAATTAAGAGATATGTAGCTCATAATAACAAAGGCTTCAAAGTATCATCTGTGATTCAATTAACAAACATAGCACCTGAAAATTGGAAGGGTGCTGTTTCTCACACCAAAGAAGCTACCTATATCTGCAGCATAGGAAAATGAATGCCATTTGGAAGAAAGAGTGGAGAACCTTATTATATCTGAGGGAGGTACCAGCAGCTCAGGCAACAACCATGGTGATGATGATGAAGATAATGACAATAGCAGCAGTAACAACAGTGCTGATGATAGCAATTCACAAATGTGTGGCTTCTCACCAAAGCGGTCTGGCAAATGCATGTGGGATTCGTGGTGGATGAAGTGGCGCTGGGGTGGGTTTCCTCCGGGTTCTCTGGTTTCCCCTGCCATCTCATTCTACTAGTGCTCCATCTTCATCAGTGTCACCGCCTGCAGTGCTGTAGTAGTAAAAGTGGGCGTTAAACACTACCAAACAAAACAAATGTGTAGCATTTTCCCATTGGAATAGAACATCAAATTGTAGGTATGGCTCTTTCATTATAATATTGTAATTAAAATAGCTTCACATCCATTCAGTTTAGCTCTTATATTTGTATTTTATTACAGTCAAGTGAACAAAAACTTAAGTTTACTTAATTTTCTTGTAATATTGTGCTATACAGATTATAATTTCTCTTTTTAAAATAAATGCTTACGTAAATATGGAATAAAATGTTATGATCCGTGTGCTTAAATATTTGAATTGAATCTTCATTCTCTTTTTGTATATGTTGCCTTAATCTGTTATGATTAAGTTATGTTATGTGCGAACACTGTTAATACCTGCAAGTTTGTGGCAGTTATTCGTGTTGTTGTTGTAGTGTTTAACGCCCGCTTTTACTACTACGGCACCGCAGGCGGGGCAGTTATTCGTGTTTCTCCTACACATTCAGTTACCACATGGACAGCAGCACTCAGAGGGACAACACTGTTGTCTCTGCTGATTGAAATGTCAATCACCCAATAAGGATGTGCTGTAATAATGTGTACTGTACTGTAGTAATATGAGCTATTTTGTGCTTTTTAATACAACACAGGAAGCTTTTGTTCCATCTTGATAAATGTTAATTTATAATATGCTTATAACAGTAAGTTAATATAATACTCATACATGGAAAGTTTACAATAATAAATTTGCAAAGCACCATTTCTACTCACAAAATCATTTCATTTTGGAACATTTTTCTCAAATTTGTGAAATGAGAAATCCTGTAAATCCTGGATATGTGATGCTAGTTTATTATATTGCTTTATGCAGACTGATGTTTGCCATTTACCAAGAAGTTGAATTTTAGAAAAACTACCAGAAATAAATGATTTTGACGGTTTTGGTAAATTAAAACTCTCATTTTTCAAACATTTATATACTTATACTTCAGAGGATTAAACCAGTTATATTATTGCTGGAATTCAATTATTTTAAGTGGTAACCTCACCTTCATTATGTTGAGTTTCTCATTCATAGAAAATATCCTCCAAATTGCCCCTCATCCAACAATTTTTCAACTCCATTCCCCAATATAGGTGGTTTTGCACATTGTCAACACTAAAAGAGAGAAACATATTTTATCCTTTTATTATTGAGAAATCAGGCCCACTTGAATTGCCCTTGATAAACATGTTCCCCATTTTCCATTGGGGTGATTTTTGTTATAACTCCCCAACACAACAGCCCTTTGCAAACTAAAGCTTGTCACTCGGCCCCCACCCCTGCCCACTACAGGCATCATGAATGGGGTGTAGAATTGGAGGGGCTTTATCAAGTAGCTCCTCAATTGGCCTCCAACGAGGGGACCTAACAAGGCTGAGTACACCCTGTGCCAGACCTCCCAGCAGGGGAAAAACCCCCATGCCGGTACCAGGTATCAAACATGGATCCTCTACACCAGAGGCAAGCATGCTACCACTGTGCTATGGAGGTGGTTGACTTTTGTTATATAACCTCTAAAAGAATAAAAAGGACATTATTAAATTTTTATTTCACAAAAGTATTGAGAAAACAAAACCTCAGGTTTGCTTCCTGCCAAACACTTTCTGCCCCTTCTTCCATTAACCCTCTATTGCCTGAATTATTTTGCTACATATGCCGTTCTTCCTCTAATTCGAAACCGGTTTAGATTAGGCGGTCTTCAGCCTGCTGGCTCGGATAGCCATGATCGTTAAGGCAACACGTAGTGCACTGGCCATGCACTCAAAGCCTGAGGTCGTGAGTTCGAGTCTCGGCAACTGCAGTCAAATGTGCCTGTGGTAAAGGACGGGGAGGGCCCACGTAAAATAATCGGTGTGATGGCACGCATGGATGATGACGGGGTATCATTTGACTGCGGTTGCATGGATTTTGCTTCTTTTCTTTAAAAAAAAAACAAAAAAACACTACAATATAAATTGTAAAAAAAATACTTTTTTACAATTCAAACCGTCTCAAATATGTATTTTTAATTGGTGACAGACAGTATAACAAGAATATAGCAGAAAAAAAGAGTTAAAACTAGTACAAATAGGAAAAAAAGCTTATGTATCTTATAAGTCACACCAGGCAATAAAGGGTTAAGGGTAGTCCTTCATGATAACACCATCACAGTAATTTTACTCTTGTCCTAAATAATCTTCCATTGAACAATTTTTAACCTTTCCCATTGGAGGCGGTTTTATACATTATCATCTCTGAAAGATTGAAGGAAGCAATATCTTTCTTTATTATTATTTATTTATGCCAACAAACTTACTGTTGGTGTTTTTAAACATACAAGCTGTGTGTGGGCAAAGTTTAAGAGGTAGAACTGTAACTTAAAAATTCAATGCCACAACTGGGATTTGAACCACAAACCTTCTGCTTACCAGGTGACTGCTCTAACCATTGAGCTATTGTGACAAACTGCCAGAATTGGTTTGAGAATTTAATGCCATTCTGGCAGTTTGTCACAGTAGCTCAATGGTTAGAGCAGCTGCCTTGTAAGTGGAAGGTCTGTGGTTCAAATCCCAGTTGTGGCATCGAATTTTTAAGTTCCAGTTCTACCTCTTAATCTTTCTTTATATTTGCAACAGAATGGGCCCATTCGTGCTAGGAATCAATTGCAAGTCATCTTTTAATAACCATATTAGGTAATACTGGAAAAACAATAATATTATCCTTTTATAGCTGCACCTCCCCTGTTTCAGTTTAGTTCATTCTTCAACTTTGGTTACTGCAGGGATCATTTGTTATTTCGATTTGGAGAGGTTTTTGAAAATTGCCTCTTGCTGAAGATTTTTTACCTCCTCTTTGGGGTGATTTTTCCTGATACCACTCCACAGTATTTTTGCTCCTGTCCTACTGAATATGTATGCCAAATTTTGTTGAAATTGGTGCAAGAGGTAGGAAGATACAAATGGGAGTGGGGACACGAGTGCACATACACACACACATACACACACAGTTTTACGTTCATAAATATATTTTATAAATTGCAGTTCTTGTGCAGTTAAAAGCACAATTTGCCCCTCTGTGATGTGGGGCTATCCAGGTCTTGGGTTCTTGGTTACAGTAAGTTACATGCATCAGGTTTGTTGTGGGTTTTTTGCTTATCCTAAAAAGATGAATGTTAGAAACTAAGCTCTATGGGGTACTCGCTCATTTGAGTATTATTTCACATCCTTATTCATCATCTGAATGACAAAGAATGACAAACTTAAAAAGAAAAGAAAAAAGTTCATATCATTGTCTTTGATCCTAGTTAGTGCAGTTGATCACATGATGGTGTCTGTATCCAAGATTGTAGGATTAATATTTCCCAGGACAACAGCAATTCAGATGTGCTTAAATGCAGTAGCCGATGTCAGTAGGTTTATGGACATGTAAAAGGAGCTGTGCAGAACATAATTCCAGCATAGCCTTGACATTGATGAGACTCTGGCTCTTTGTAGAACCATTAAATATGTGTAACAATAATTATTTTCATGATCATAGTCTTAAAATGTTTTTCTATATTTAACACTGTTCTACACTTTAATCAGTATGGATATGTTTCCCCTTACAACAGAAACTTTTGTGCTGTACATGGTATCTATGTTTCAGGTGTCATTAGGCATTTTAAGTGCACTGGCAGTCATTTGGTCAGGGATTGAAACCTGGAGTTGCTCAAGGAGATCAGGCCGTATTGGTATAGACTTTATCACTTTCACACAGCTTGCCATATTTGCTTGTGGCAACCTGGCCAATGTATTCTTTCTTGTAATGGCTTGCATAAGTTTGCATACGTTTACTTTTTATAAAGGACAAAGTGTGACACAAGTTCTTCTACCTAGTAAATCCCAAGAAGATGTCATTAGACGCTATATAATTGCAGCATTTTTATTGAAGGTAATGGTTTTAAATTTTATTTATATTATTATTATTGTTGTTCTTCTTCTTCTTCATTCTGGTGATGACTAAAGTGGTAGCGCTGAAAGGTGACATTTTCAAGCTTTCATTAATTGATTACACTAGATAACAAATTTTAAATGACAATGAAAATGTGGAGTAGGTCAGGTTTGGAATAAAACAAGAAAACTGAAGCAATTGATAATGAAACAAATTAAATTAACGTATGTTAATAAATATTAGTGACTAAAACTTTACTTATCTTTTACGAGAGTGGGTCAATAAGTAATGCCTCCTATTTTTTTTTCCTTAAATAAGTTAGTTATGTGAAAAATTTGAATTTGGCACAATTCCTCAAACCTTCTTCTCAATCCCCTGCAGTAGTAACTTCCTAAGTCTACAGGTGGCAGCACTTCATCCTCTTGCAAAATGGCTGACATTGACATTCGTATTAGACAGCGTTCTGTGATTGAATTTTTGACTGCGGAAGGTGAAACGCCAATTCGCATTCACAAAAGGCTAAAAAATGTGTATGGTGATGCAACGGTGGATGTCAGCTCTGTTAGACGATGGGTTCATCGCTGTAACGAAGCTGAAGGGCAAACACCATTGGCAGATAAAACGCAAAGCGGCAGGCCGGTGACTGCAGTGACTCCATGCAACATTTAGCAAGTCGATGAGATCATTTGTGGTGATCGCCGGATAACAACAGGTGAATTGTGTCGCATTACCTCCCTCAGTAAAGGCAGTGTGATGACGATTATTCAACAACTGGGTTACTCAAAAGTTTGTTCACGTTGGGTACCAAGAATGTTAACTGCCCAAAACAAAGAAGCAAGGAAAACAATAGCCTCAGAACACTTGCAGCGCTTCAATTTGGAGGAAGAGGAGTTTCTGGAAAAAATTGTTACTGGAGACGAAACATGGGTTCATTTTTTTGAACCTGAATCAAAGTGGCAGTCAATGGAATGGCATCACACAATGTCACCGAAGAAAAAAAAATTCAAAACTCAGCAGTCGGCAGGGAAAGTTATGGCGACAGTGTTTTGGGATGCAGAGGGTGTGCTTATGATTGATTTTTTGGAGCAGGGATGCACAATAAATTCTGTCCAATACGTCAGAACTCTCAAAAAGCTGAAAGCACGTCTTCGCCAAGTTTGCCCAACAAAAACTATGGCGGATGTTGTTCTTTTGCATAACAATGCAAAACCACACACCAGCCGTTACACCACTGCAGAAATTGAGAAATTGGGATGGCAAGTCTTACCTCACCCCCCCAATACAGCCCTGACCTGGCACCATCAGACTTCCATCTGTTCGGGCCACTAAAGGAAGCTCATCGTGGGATTCATTTTGAAGATGAGGAGGCTGTGAAAACATCCGTGTGTCAAGGGCCTAGGAAGCAAGACCCTGTGTTTTACCACACTGGAATATATGCCCTAGTTAAAAGGTGGACCAAAACTCTGGAAAAGGACGGAGATTATATTGAAAAGTGAGAAATTAATCGTCAATGTTGTGTTGTAGTTTTCAAGCTATGTAAATTAGATTCAATTTTCTTGGCAATTAAAAGAGAAAACAAATAGGAGGCATTACTTATTTACCCACCCTCGTATAATTATGATTTAATATCCAACTTATATTACATATGTGCAATAGGTACTTAAATGAGGGAAACCGTGTAAATGTACAGGGCTTTCAAATCGCTTCTTCATCACTGCACGGTCTTTTGCCTGTGCGAGTTTGAAGCTGCCGCGGCCAGTTTTGTCACTACTAACAAGCCGCAAGTAAAACATGTATAAAAATCTTACCTTATAGAAAATGCTGGAAATGTCATGAACAATGTTTTAATCAATCCACAGCTTCTGTTCTTTTCAGATGAGGGGTTTCATCTAAATGGTTGCATGAACACTCACAGCAGTCAGTATTGGGCATCTCAAAATCCACTTCGTGTTCAAGAAATTCCTCATTATGATCAGAGCGTTGGAGTTTGATGTGCTGTTAGCGCTAGACCCATAATTGGTCCAATATTTTATGACCAGACTGTAAATGCCAAGAGGTACCGAAATGACATTTTGACCCCATTTTTTCATGAACTGGCAGAAGAAAAGTCATAATGGGTGGTTTCAACAAGATTCTGCTACTGCTCATACAGCAGAGGACTCCATGGATAAAATTAGGGAAGTGTTTGAAGATAGAGTGATTAGTGCTGATGTATTGCCCTTTCGCTCCCCTGATCTAACAGTGTGTGATGTTTACTTGTGGGGTAACCTGAAAGACAAAGTTTACGAGAAAAATCCTCACACATTGGAAGAACTAAAACAAAATATTAGAAATGAAATCAGAGACATTACAGCGGCCCAACTTAATCGTGTGAATCAGAATGTGTTTTCCCGACATAATGCCTGTATAGTGGAGGAGGGACAACATTTCCAGCATTTTCTATAAGGTAAGTTTTTTATACATGTTTTATGTGCGGCTTGTTAGTAGCACCAAACCGGGCCGCAGCAGCTTCAAACTCGCACAGGCAAAAGGCCATGCAGCAGTGAAGAACCGGTTTGAAAGCCCTGTAGTTTAACGGTGTGTCTATGTGTGAGTTGGTGATAATATGAAATAATTAAAGATTTAGTTATAAGTTATATTATGTAATATGTACTATGTATTATGTGTCTATTCAATATTTATTATCTGTTGTTCAAACCTGTCTAATTGTATATGTATCTTATTCATTTGTATTATTATATTGTATTGCATGGTGTATTCATTATTTTATAATGGCAAGGATATCTTAACAAATTTATGCAATTAAGGGTTGATTATACGATATATCACATCACTTTTGCCTGATAGGCTCTAGGTTTCTTTTTTAAATACTGGGTGTTAATATTTCTACAAAAATTCTTGTTTCTTAAAAAATGTTGAAATTGAAACTGGCCATTTTACATCTCCTTTAAATAACCTCATGTCACATCACTTTTGCGAGATTAGCTTGTTTATTTAAATATTTGATATGTCAATGGAATATATGAACAATGTAAAGTCATTAAATGTAATCTATTCACAGATCACTTGTGAAAAAATCTGATGTGTTGCACTCACATGACTTTCTCTACTCTTGTACTAACCATTCTTACAAACTCTTATTCCTATATCTTCTTCGTGTTAGTTGAGATAAGCATTTGCACAAATTATCTTATTGCTTATTTCCTTGTAGGTGAAAGGGGAATATTAGAATACAGTAGGCTTTGTGCAATAGTCAAATATTATAAAGCTTTGAGATCCCGTTCTCTTTGCAAGCTCAACATATAAAAAAATGAACAACGATGTACCATTGCACAAAAGTTCTAAGCTTTCCAAAACTGACACACAAAACAAGGAATATCTCTGAAATGGTTCACTGCACAAAAAAAATTTATTGAGACATAAATTGTGTATTTTAGCAGATCTACATTTCTTGTATAGTAAGATTGTGTCTATCTCTTACGGTTTACGAGTTATTCAAAACTCATCCAGACTAAACAGGACTACATAGGCTATAGCCAGAAAATTCAAAAATACATTTCGCTTGTCATATATCTCAAACATATGGCATTTTAATCAAAATCGTTAGAGCCATTTTCAAGAAAATAAAAATTTTTGAAAAATTTTCCATGTAAAGGGTAGTTTAGGGTGGGGTTATTTTCTTTAAAATCTTTGTGTCGCATCTTTGAAAGACATTAAACTTAAATATCAACTTTAGTTTTTAACCGACTTTTCGTTTTTTAGTTACGCTGTCCACAGACTGACAGACACATAGACTGACACACAAACATACACACAGCCCTTTTTCCAAAAATGCTTTTTTTTTTTTTTTTTTTTTTTATTCAGGGGGCCTCAAAACATATATTTCCGGTGAAACTTCGATATTGAATTTTTGGGTGGAATACAATAGTTCCTCTACTTATCAGTATATCAGTAGAGAAAGTAAAAAAGGACAAAGTGCTTCAGATTAAATATGTACATATATGAAATGCCCAATTTAGTTCTATTAAAGATACACAATTGACAGCTAATTGAACTAAACTATGATGAGCTTATATTATTTACAACATGTTTTATCTTTGATTGGCACCTATGGGGAAGATGTGAGACTTTCTACAAAGTCCAGCAGAATTCTGCCAATATTGAAACACTGAATCTTCCTTGGTATCAATGTTCCATTACAGAGATTTCTTGGTGAAATCTCTCACATGAGTGTCATGTTGCATTTCACTTTCTCATAGGCACATATAAGGACACTCATAAGTTGAATGTAATTTTCAACCCAAGAACAATGACATAACTTTCTGGAAACACACTGAGAATACTCAAATTACTGGTGTTCAGGGAGCTTATTATTTCTGGATCAATGAATACTCCTAGCTTAAACTTCTCAGCACTCAATCCATAGAATTTTCCATGCAAATGTGTTCAAATGCTCATTCATTGCTCTTATTCACTGCTTTTGTAAATGTCTTCTTCAATCCTAACTTCACATGTAGTGGTGGTAACAGGACTTGACTTGACTGGGATCTGCAAATGGCACTCATGAGACATCTTTCTTGTCAGGGAATAAAGTTTTTCATTGTGACCAGTACTTCTGTTTGCAGTGTACATCCTTAGCACTGTTCTACTCACAAATTCTGCAGTAGTAACTACTGTGCCTGCCTTGTTAGCCCATAAGTATGGTGATGTCTTTTAAAGCTGCACATATGAACCATTGATACTTATCATAATCAAAGCTATTTAAAATAGCGCTCATCATCTTGTAACTTTCCCTTGCCCGGGTTGCATATGCCATTAAGATGGAAGGAAGTGTACTGCCATTATGCAATAGTACAGCTTTTAAACTAGTTTTCAAAGCATCTATGAAAAGTCTCCAATTGTCCTGTTTATATATGATATACAATTCTTGCATTGCACCCTCAGTATCGATACAGCATGTCATTACATCTGTTATGTTAAACATTTTGAGTGGTATTTGATGTTGGCAAAAGGTGTATACTCAAGCTACATCTTCCAGAAGACTTCCCTCCATTAAACGAGAAGCTAATAGAAAAGAGTAGAGTGAGAGTGAAAAATTGAATGCCACAACTGGGATTTGAACCAAGGATCTACCAGTTACCATCCGGCTGCTCTAACCACTAAACTATCATGACCAATATGACATTAAATTCTCCAACTCACTCACATTATTCCCGGTAAACCACACAAGGAGATCTCAAACTCGCAGCCGGATGGTGACCGGTAGATCCGTGGTTCAAATCCCGGTCATGGCATTCAATTTTTCAGTCTCACTCTACCCTTTCCAATTATGTCCTACACACAGCTCTTGTGTGAAAAAACATTAATTGAACAATTCCGCGTGTGACTGACATTTACACTACATTTTCTTCTTAAAATGTCTGTCTAATGGTCAATATAGGTGTAAAAATGTTATTTTAACGACATATGATGACAGAAAATACATTGGTAGTTGTGATAGGGAATATAAAAACCTTAAAAAGTGAAACAATTATTTAATAATGAGCGGTAAACTTTTCGTGACTAACTGAAATTTTTGTCAACTGTAGGTCAGTTAGTCACGAAAAGTTTAGCGCTCATTATTAAATAATTGTTTCACTTTTTAAGGTTTTTATATTCCCTATCACAACCGCCAAAGTATTCTCTATCATCATATGTCGTTAAAATAACATTTTTACACCTATATTGACCATTAGACAGACATTTTAAGAAGAAAATGTAGTGTAAATGTCAGTTAGTTACACGCGGAATTGCTCACATGAGAAACTAATAGTTCAGCTTTAGAGCGCTATGTCTCTAATAAGAATAATGAATTCATCTTGTATGAATTTGTGCATTAACTATAATGGTGGAATCATTAAGTGCAGAAGGATGGGATGTATCTAACTGGTCTTCACCTTCATTGTCACTGTCACTGTATATGTTTATTGTTGTTGCTCCATGACAATCTGGGAATAGAGGAGGCCGTGATAAGCTCTAGTTGAAGTTTATATCCCTCCTGTAGTTTTTTATCTGTTTAATAGTTCTAGCTATTTCAGAGTATTAATACTTATATTTGAGAAGTGCATAGTTAATTACAGTGTTGGTGCTATTAGCACCCATCAATTTAATTTATATTGATAAGAAAACCCGAAATGAGTTCGCTGGAAACATCTGCCAATGTTAAGAAGCAGAAGCTGGAACATGATATGCCGTTTGCTTCACAGAACATATATTCTGCTTTACAGGAAATGGAACATGAACCAGCTCATGTAAGTACAAAAGCAAATGCTAAACAAATCAAAGATGCTGTTCCGCCTATTTATGTCACTAATATTGTAGATATGAATGGGGTTGTAGCAGCATTGCATAACCATAACATAAGTTTCAAACATATGACAGTCAGCAAGAATAAAGTTAAACTCAGTTTGAGATAGTTGAGAACTGCAGGTCGACAGTCAGCTATGTGGAAAGCATCAAGACCGAATTTTACGCTTGCCAGCTAAAAATCGAAAGGAACTTTAGAGTGGTTCTTAGAGGCCTGCATCCCACATGTGATACCAAAATGATGATGGATGAACTTTCTGAACTTGGCTTTCAACCTGCACAGATGATACCCATTCACTACCCAGTAACAAAAGTACCTCTACCTTTATTCTTCCTGGACTTGAAACCTAACACTAATAATGAGAATATCTACAAAATCGACCGCTTATATGGGCAGTAGTAAAAATAGAGCCACCTAAGCCAAAACGTTCCATAATACAGTACATGAATTGCCAGGAGTATGGACATAGTAGAAACTATTGCCATAAGCCACCACGCTGCGTGAAATGCACTGGTTCACACCCTACAGTCAAGTGTAATAAATGTTCAGCTGCACCTCCAGTCTGCACTAACTGCAAAGAGCAACATACGGCAAATTATAGAGGCTGCCGTGTACATAAACTACTACAAAATTCAACACAGCAAACAAGAATTGCAACAACAAAAACATTCGCACCAGCGCCAGTAACTTCCAAAAGTGCTTCAAAAGCTAATATGCAGTCTTCAAAGGTGCTACTTATGCTGACATTGCAAAACAGACACAGTCCTCTGATGATAATAACTTAATTAGCAAACTTGTTGATAAAATTGACTCACTAGTTTCAGTCATTATTCCACTCATTAACACATTAAATCAATTATTTATTTATGCCAACAAACTTACTGTTGGCATAAATAAATAATAATTACCATGTGAAGGTTATTTAATCCTGGGATATAAAGTACTTGCAATAGTAAGTCACCATTGGGGTAAGTATCTCTGATGTGAGACTGCCTTTGTGGTTTACCAGGAGAAAATACGAACTGGCTTGAGAATTTAATGCCATTCTGGCAGTTTGTCACAATAGCTCAGTGGTTAGAGCGTCTGCCCGGCAAGCGGAAGGTCTGTGGTTCAAATCCCAGTTGTGGCGTTGAATTTTTAAGTTCCAGTTCTACCTCTTAAACATTAAATCAAGCCCTGCCTGTGCTTATTAACAGCACAAAATGAGCACACAGGAACTCATAAAAGTCAGCACATGAAATACCTGTAGTATCAATAATAAATATCAAGAATTACTTGCATTCGTCCAAATATACAACATTGATATTTTAATGGCTACAAAAACAAAACTTTCTCCTAATGTTCATTTTAAGCTACCTGGTTATCACATATATAGAGCAGATCATCCTAACAATGCTAGAAAAGGAGGTTCGGCAATATTTATAAAGTCAACTTTGGCTCATGAGGAACTAGCCCAAATCAAAGAGATTGAATTTCAAATAGCTGGAATATATATAGGAAAAACAAAATATCAATTTGGCTCGTTTTACTCTGCCCCAGAAAACAGACTGACAATTGCAAGCTTTTGGGATATTTTTCATGTAATGGGTTCTCACTTTCTCCTTGGGGGAGATTTTAATAGCAAGCACCCTTGATGGGGTTCAAATGTGACAAATCCAAGAGGACATATTCTACATGACGTAGCTTACCAGCTTTCGCTAAATTTAATCTTTCCAGTAGAGCCAACCTATTACCCAGATACAAGAATACACCAGATATCTTAGACTTTTTTATAACTAAGTATGCAGGCGACCTCTTCATGATGCCATCTGTACTTCATGATCTTAGCTCAGATCACTATCCTGTAACACTGACAGCATTAAGCATGCCTGAGATCAACAACTACTCCACAGCAAATCTTATAAAGGAGCCTTTTGATTGGACTTGCTATACAACAACACTTGAAGACATTACTGATTTAAAAATTCCTCTTAAATCACCTCGTGAAATTGACATCGCTGTTACAGTGCTAACCAGAAACATTCAGTTTGCAGCTAATGTATCTACCACTCAACAAGTACTCAGGAGGTCAAATAGTTATCAAATGCCGCTGTCATTCCATATTAAAACTCTTCTTCAAGAAAAGAGAGACTGCCGGAGACTATGGGAACGCACTAAATATGCTGCTCACAAAACAGCATACAATCCAGCTATCCACCACCTGCACACTGCACTTCGAAAAGAAATAAGTACTACCACGTATAATAATAATCTTCTCTCCTTGAATACAGCCAATGGTTCGCTTTGGAAGAAGACTAAATATTTAACTAGGCAACCAAATATAATACCACCATTTTATCTTAATAATGTATGGTACATATCACCACAAGATAAAGCAACACTCTTCAGTGAAATGCTACAGGAGCAGTTCACGCCTAATCCTAGTGAAGATTTGGAATTTGCCGAAAATGTAAGTGAAAGTATTTCAATGCCTCTTCAACTTTCCCCATTTTCCTTGTTCTTTACTCTAGTGCAGGTATGTAATGCCATGCTTAGAACACCGCAAAAATATCCCCTGGCCATGATATGACCAATCAGCCATTACTCAAAGCATTCTCCAGAAAAGCACTCATGTTTCTAACTCAACTCTTTAATGCTGTTCTTCGCCTTGCTTATTTTCCACAGAGTTGGAAACATGCCATAATAGTAATGATTCCCAAGCCTGATAAAGTGAAACAAGACCCTCAATCATAACGTCCTATCAGCCTGTTGTCACTGTTTTCTAAAGTCTTCGAAAGGCTCCTTCTTCCACAGCTCCTCAACGTCCTGCAGTCACTCATTCCTAACACCCAGTTTGGCTTTACAACTTCTCATTCGTGTCCTCAACAACTTCATTGGGTCATAGATACAATACTGGATTCTTTTGAAGAAAAGTATCTGTTCTGAACTATTTCTGGACAATCTAAAGGCATTTGATAAAGTCTGGCATGAGGACCTTTTATTTAAATTAGAACCCATTTTGACTGATACAATATTTCTAATCATCTTAATCATACCTCATGAACAGATCCTTTTCTGTGAAGTATTTTAATTATCAAACTCAATCCCAAATTATACCACAAGGGAGTGTGCTTGCTCCCTTTCTGAATTTAATCTATGTTTCCGACTTACCTTCACATGATAACATTACAATATCGCAATTTGCAGATGACATTGTAGTCCTTTGCAAAGGACGAGACAACTCAGCAGTAAACAGTCTGCAACAGTTTGTAGATAAAATACACAAATGGTGCTCAAAATGGAGAATCCGCATGAATCCCAAAAAGTCTAAAGCAGTAAGGTTCACCTATAAAAGGAAAACTGAAGAATATGTAATCACCTTTGGAAACGAAGAAATTCCACAAGCTAAAACGGTAGAATACTTAGGCCTAACATAGGATTCCAAACTCACCTGGAGCACCCATATCTCTTCATTAATCAAAAGATTGCAGTATAGAATCCTCCAGCTAAAATATTTACTTAAAGAATTATCTCCGCTACTGTTACACATCAAGAGGATCATATACTTTTCTTTAATAAGGCCAATTTGGATGTACGGATGTTCGATATGGAGCTCTGCTTCAAATTCTCAGATAATGAGGATCCAAACAATACAAAATTGGGTTCTTCAAATAATAGCAGATGCCCCATGGTACATCCGCAATTCTACTCTTCATTCAGATCTTGCTACACCAACAGTATATGCCACACTTTGCTCCTGCTACCATCGACTTTACAGATCCTTCACCAACCATCCCAATAGTCTATTAAACCAGATTCCTTACACCTACCATCACAGCGAGTCTATCGAAGACTGAAAAGGAAACAACATTCTGACCTCATTGAAAATATTAACTAAATTAAATATGAGGACAATTAATGAATTGTAACCTCAACATGTTTCCTGTATATGTAAAGTATGAAATATAAATTTGTAATAGCACAACTGTAATACTCAGTGTAATAAAGTTAACTACTGTTTTTTTTTTTTAAAAAAAAAGAGGATCTGGAACTTTATGAGGCACTGAATATGTTGCACTTGGTACATTAGGATACTGTATGGTCTTCTTTTTCTCAGGCCCAAATGACCTCATTGTTGGCAGGCCCATAAACCTCATTCACTCACTCACTCACTCACTCACTCACTCACTCTTTATTTCACTTTATTTCTTCTAGAGCTGAATCGTGATTCACAATCCATACCTTGCAACTCACAGCTGTTCTACCGTAATCTTCATACAAACTTCATAAGCACTCTCAACTGTTAATAGCTCAATCTGACAATTAACTAACTCCTCCATCCATGCTATTTATATAGTCTGGACTACTGGCGACTTTTCTGGAAATCAAAATATTTAGGCTTGTGCCATAAACTTAAGCCTGGCACTTTGACAGCTTCTGGAATAGCGTTTGTTGTTTGTTTTCAGCTGTCCATTTTCGTGTGTTCTGTAGCAGCTATTACAAAGGCAGTAGAGGGAGGTAGCTATTATGCAATCCTTCTTTGATGTCCAGTTGCTGCAACAATATTTTTTGGTTTACATGTCAAACAGTACAAGATGTATGCAGTCAAATGGTTAAATAATAGAATTTATAACAGGTCATTGGTTGTGGCATTTTACCTTTAGATATATAAGGTTAATCAGAACATGTTTTGGAACGTTTGCCCTCATTTTCAGCTTTGGACAGACTAGTGTTTTGCTGTTAATAAACAGTCAATACATGAGTATACATTGATATTCATTTTGGTCATTGTTATGCATTTCAGGTTGTGGAAATAATTTACCTGATTTGGAGACACATTTCAGTTGATATATTTTTTATTGATTGGGAAAGACCACGGGCTAGAAGTTCAGTGGCATATCCTTCAGCTCAATTGAGTGCTTCTGCACTGGAGAATGCGGAACAACCAGTAAGCATCTGGAGAACTTACTTCATAGCAAATGAATGGAACGAAATACAAACAAAGAGAAGGATAAGCTTGATAGCACAGATGATCTGCACAGTTTTTATCCTTAAGGTAATAATGTAATGATGGTTTTTAATTTAGTGTGCCTACTTTTTCATATATATATACAGGCTGAACCATAAGTCAACTATCACAACTGACAAAACTTATGTAAATTTGTAAATCATAGCATTGAAAAGATACAATGTTTTTTTTAGAACAGCATGAAAACCATAATTTATAGCATATAGGCGATGATGATGATGATGATGATGATGATGATGATGATGATGGTGATGGTGATGACGACGATGACGAAGATGACGACGGTGGTGGTGGTGGTGGTGGTGGTGGCAACTGAGTGACTCCGTTAAAGGCCTGCACATAGGCTTTTAGAGTTCTTACAACTTATGGATGCTACTTATTAGTCAAGTTAATATTCTTTTTTGATTATTTCTATTAAATGAGTGACAAACTGACTTTTCAGTTATTTAGAGCAGTGGTACATCTGCCATTAAATGCAGCATTTAAAATTATCCAAAAGTTTGAACATTTATCTGAAAGCTACATTTAAAGTACATACTATGTATTTCACAGTCTGGAAGAGTACCCCCTAGGTTATGTAACTGAAAGATCAAGCAGTGTAAAATGGGTAGGCTAGCAGATAGGGCTCAAAGAATAACAAACAACTCAGGACATACATCTGTACCATTGTTTACCTTATGGCCATGGTTGCAACTAATGCCTTGAGTGTAGATTCTATTAGATTTACAATTATAAGTTCAACCGAAAAGGTGTATTTTATGAGTATGTATACACCATCTTTCAAAAAGTAAATGGTCATTTTTTGTGGTTCAGTATTTTCCAAGCATGCATCTATGGATCATATGAAAATTAAATCAGTTGTGGTGGTAGCCATTTTAATAGGTTCCTCTTTATCACACGCACGCGTGCACACAGACACACATACATGTGCAGGCAGACACACACATGTACACGTGAACACAGACACACGTGTGCGCACACACATTCACATAGACACACACACATGTGCACACATGCACATTAATGAAGCATTCTTGAATAAAATGGTTACTATTAATGAAATGTCGATTAAGGACTTTGATCTGGAATTAAAATCAGAATCCGAGTGGAGAACCAGTGGTTCCCCTCAACCAAAAAAAATTTCAACAAGCTCATTCAAAGGTCAAACAAATGATGATATTTGCTTATGATCACCAAGGAGTCATCATGACAGAGTCCCATGTGAAATAAGTGTCGCTGAAGTATTTTATGGTGATTTCATGCAGAAACTTGGCAGGAAACTTTGCAACTGACCTCATAGCTGGGCCATTCATTCTCCATGACAATGCTATCCCATACATTGCTGAGGTTGTAACCAAAAAAACTTCACAATTATAGGTGGAAGTGTTACCTCATGCACTCTAAGGTCCAGACATAAGTACACCACACTTTGGCTTATTCCCTAAGTTAAAAGAACCTATGCATGGTGACATAACTCTGTGGAAGAGCTGTCTACCAACAATACCCGAGCTATTCAACAGGTGAATAGAAATGGTGCCTTGAATGGAATAATAATGCTTCCCAAACATTGGGACTCAGTCATTGAGAAGCAGAGAGACTATATTGATGGCTTGCCAACAGTCTCAAAAAGAATAAAGGTGTAAGTATAAAAGAAAATAGTGTGCATTGCTTATGAAATTCCTCTTGTATATATTAGTTAAAATTTGTCATTTGCCATTGGGGTATGTTATTTAACAAGTTTGTGAATGCCTTGTAGTTTACCAGCTTAAGTTCAAGTCACTTGTGGAGTTTAATGTTATACTGGTGTGTTACCATGGTTGCTCATTTGGTTAGTGCAACTGAATGGAAAGCAGAAGAGCTGTGATTCCCTCTATGGCATTGAGTTTTTCGGTCTCATTCTACTTTAAAATGTTAGGTTACATAATGGCATGTGTGAAAAGAGCAATTAATCAACATTGATTGACATTGTAATTGGTTAACAATGTAGCCTGGAACTTAAATTACTTATGAGATTGTAAGTCTTGGCTGGGGTGTGTTATCTAAAAACTTTGAGAATGCTCCGTAGTTTACCAGATTAAATTCACGTCAGTTGGGAAATTTAAAGTAATACAGCATGGCATGTTAGCTTATTTGGTAAGAGCAACTTCACGGAAAGCGGAAGGTCTGTGGTTTAGATCCCAACTTCGGCATTGAATTTTTCAGTCTGATTCTACCTTTCTTTACCTATCCATATTTCTCTTGTATTTTTCTCGAAATATAATCTGTTGTAGGAAGTTACTTCAATTACTGTAACTAGCAATATTATCACGTAGTCAGAGAATCATGAGTTGAGAACTATTGCTATTGGGTAACATTAATTGAATATCCAACCTTTTATGCCTCATTTTTGGGTAGTTGCTGTCCAACTTCTGTGGTAGTTAGATTAATTACTAACTCCTGTCCATTTGCGTGTTAGGATATAACATGTACAATTCAAAATATTATGTGGTGCATTCATATAGGTAATATAAAAGTCAGTTACAGGAGGTATAAATTAATTACATTTTTATCAGTTTTTATTAATGCCAGAAAATAAATAGTCCATGCTCATGACTTTTGTTTTAGGTATGGGGTGTTGAAAATTGGGCAACACCTGATCCAGAACTTCATAGATTTCTTCCAGCATACATGGCTGAAACATCTCACAATTTTGTATGTCGATTTGCAGTAGGTATTACTGTATACATCATGGTGTACCTTGGGCAGGTTTGTATGCAAGTATTTGTATTTATTTCTTTATTTCAATACTAAGCATGAACATGTGATGGTTTAGTATTTTTTTGCCCTTTTTTTTTACGTTATCGGTGGGATGGGTCCACTGCTAGTCACCCAGACATAGACATTGATGCCTGCCTGCACATATATGCACAAGTGGCCTGTGGAAAATCCACATTGGCCATGAGAAGTGGAACAAGAGACCCTGTTCTGTTAATATGTGGTGTGGGATTTTGGATGACTAGGTAACTGGACCATACTTTATTACTGGCACCTTAACAGAAGCAGACTGTACTTCATTGATGGCACCTGAACAAGTGCAAAGTACAGAACATTTTTAATGGAGGAGTTGCCATTATTGTTAGATGTGCCAGTACAAACCAGTTGCAAATATGGTACCAGCATGACGAATGCACTGTCCACTATGCACATATTACTAGGGATATCCTAAATTACAATTACAATGATCATTGGATAGGACATGCAGGTTCCATAATTAGCTAGCTCGATCTGTTGACCTTACATCACCACTTTTTCTTATGGGATTGCTTTAAGGGAAGAGTGTATTGTGAAACATCATTGACTCTAGACAACATGAAGGTGCGCATATGAAATGCTTTGGTAACGAATTTTTTTGTATAGCTTTGAGAATGAGTTGGAGACAACTTGAAACTCAAGTCAGTTTGTGCAAAAAGAATTTGCAACATTACTAAGATAAGTGAAGTTTTTAGTTTCTAATTTGTTCTTACTTTAGAATCTTGTTGCTTCACTGTTAATAGCTTCAATTTTCCTTATTTTGCTTTGGATTAGTTTTGGAGTATCTTTTATAAAGGTGTGATGTATGTCTTGATAGCTAATGTAGTACCTAACAATTTCTTTGTGATGTTATAATTATTATAATTGACTATTATTGAATTTTATTGTATTTCTTTAGTGCTTGTTTGTATTTTTCAGCTCATATTCATGGTGATGATATATGAAAGATATATAAAAAATGGAATTCAAGAATTTGTGGACATATGTTCAATGGCCAATATAAGTGTTTTCATTCTTGCTTATGAAAACTATGGATATTACATCCATGGAAGGTACATCCATTCATTGAATTATTTTAATAAATTCATTGAAATTACTGTTACCAAATCTCTCTTAAGTTTGTTTTCAACATAAGAGTAAATCACTACACAAAGAATTATTGCTTGAGAACATCAACTATAAGAATCTGGTGTGTTACATTCAGGTGACTTTCTCTACCCACTTTTCTATACACTATTTTTACAAAAGCTTATGCTTCTATCTAAGGCTGCATAACTGGCCAGGAGGGCTCGGTACACTGATCACATCCCACCCTTGAGTACTCCACCTCACTCATATGCCTGTAGTGGGCTGAGGTGGGGGATAAAGCGGCCGGGTGGCAAGCCTTGGCCCTTCATGGGCTGTTGCACTGGGGGCTTTATGCTTCTATCTAATGTATATAAACTTTTAATACATATGTACACATTTCATCATAGCTATGAGGAGGATACAGTAGGCTTTGAAATTTCATGCTCCTTACATGACCAAAAAAAGAAAATAATGACAGATTACCACTTGAAAAAGGTAGTGAACCAGTAACAAAGAATATCTCGGAAATGGTTAACACCACAAACAAATTTTAAGACATAAATTATCTGCTTTAAAGAGTTCTACATTTCTTATGTAATAAGATTTATTTATCTTTGTGGTTTGCTAATTGTACAAAGGTCATTCAGAATGAAGAGGACTTCACAGTTTGACTTATCTCAATTTGCAACCATGAAATATACAGAATCAAGAATAAAGTGCAAACATTTTATACACTGTATAATGCCTGACATTTTTCTTACTCCAGGTATAGAATTCAAGTTTTATCTTCAAGTTTATTAAAATAGCTCATTTCCCTTCCAGAATTAAATTTCCTGTTTCTAAGGCTTCTGTACTTGAATATAATTATTCTAATTCTTTAATTTGTGTAATATATAAGCACATTTAAGGCAGAACAGTTGGACATTATGTATATTTCTACTCTTCCTATAGGTCAGCTCATGGTTTTGCAGATACAGATATGCAAACAATTCTGAGCCAGCTTCATAGAGAAGAAGAAGATTTATGTGGGCATCGTGGCTTGCTTCCAGGCTCTGACCAGCAAACATTTCAAATGGCCATCCCACTTCAGTTACGTGCATATTATAGGAAAGTGATGGCTCCTCTTAATACAGTTAGTAGAACACAAAGCATTGCAACTAAACTTGTTATGTTTTATTTTGTACTGAAAGCATTTTGATGCTATTTGTTGTGGTGCAATTCTATTGTTCATTTTTCAAGACCTTAAGGTCATATTATTACCTTTGTTTTAAGTTTAATCTAAAACTGACCTCACTCCAAAATAACATTCTAGCACAGGTGGTGCTAGTGATATGCATATATTGTACTTTCTTCACAGATAATGCTTTCATCCAAGAGGCTGTCAGTTGTAGGTGCAGGAGGTTTAAGAACCAAGGTATTAACAGGCAACATGGATCGAAGTGTTCAAGCATACCATAGCATGAACAAGTTCTTAGCAGCATTTTTGGAACATGTAAGTTCATAAATGTAATCAAATGCTTTACAACAGTGCCAAGAGTTTAGCACCATTGTAAATAGCAACAATGGGTATTTAGTAATGTTACAGGTTTCACTGTTGTAAGCTTCTTTCAATTTGAAATTAGCAACTGTAGTGACATTTACTGGAACAATGTTATATTGTACCCTGGAGTTCCATTGCTGCTGTATTCAAGTATACATTATGAAGATGTACATAAGTGCTAGAGCTCCTTCAAAGTTTTCTACGGAGTGCTGTTTGTGACTGTGTGCCCAGGATGGATTGGATTGATGAAGTTTAGGGGCCTGTCAACAACTAGGTTATTTGGACCCTGTGTGCCCAGGATAATCTTAGAATTCATTCAATTAACTTTCTATAATTCTTTCATAATTAATAAATACTCTTTTGTCTATTGAACAGAGGTTGTAATACCTCTCCAAATATTTTAAATTTGAAACGCTAAAAGGTGTCACTTTATAATCACATCACTCAATTCTGCAACATTCGCAGTAAGTATTGCATCAAAATGGCAAAAATCCAGTCTGGGTTACTTTTCTATTACTTTAGTGCCTTCTAAAATTTGACTACAAATATACAGTTTTCTTGTCGTTAACACAGTCTACAGTCCTTCGTATTGATTGGGGAAATGGTCTGTATACTATACTGGAAGCAGGCATAATGTGAAAGTTGTTTTCTAGTGCCTTGTATCTGGCAATGAAGCCAGGAAGTTAAACAGTTTATTTTTCAGAAAACTATTAAATCTTGCATGTCTGTTAGTAAGTAGGAAGGAGAAGACAAAACAAACATGCATAAACAAAATGTTGCCAATACAACAGAATAAAACTTCTCAGTTGTGTAAATGTAAATATCAATTAACTCAACACTCCTCCTCGTTTACACAACTTTACACTTTTCTCTAAGTAATGCACGTCTCGTGGCAGATAATGGTTTAATTAACAAATTTGCAACTATCAACTCAGGACGATATTTACAACAAATGAGTTGCTTATCAACACAGTCTTTAACAAAATGATAGTTTGTGTCTATGTTTGGTTCGATTGGAGAATTTCCCACGTTTTGTCAAACACAAACAGCTTTGGTTGTCCTCGAATATAGTTGTGGCACTACTCAAATCCTGATGCATATCTCTCAGCGGTTGCTGCAACCAGAGTGTTTCTTGGCATGCTTCTGATAAAGCTATATATTTAGCCTCTGTAGATGATAATGACACACACACACACACACACTTGTTTTCTGCAGCACCAGCTGATGACCCCTCCGTTTAAGAAAAACACATAACCACTGTTGGACTTTCTTGTTTTGCAATCTTCTGCCCAATTAGCATCGGCATAGCCAACAAGTTCTGCATTTTCTTGAGATGTGATGTTGCTAAGTTTGAGTTTCATTCCTGCTATAGACTTGAGGTATTTTACTACTCGTTTCACATGCTGACCTGTCATGGCATATAATACGTCCTCTGATTGGTGATCAGAGGATATGGTCAGTGAATTTATTTTGACAATTCTCCTGATCAGGTCGGTGAGACCCGTAAACCAACGACAGGTGTGGTCCTCCAGACATTCTGGGGGTAGTGAGAGAGCGATGTGACCGCCAAAACATAAAAATATGATGCTTTCTAAAAAACGGCTACCATTACTGCTATTGCTCTCTTCAATGTTGGAGAGCAAGAGGATTAATGACTTCATTGTCAGAAATGCAGCATTAGCTAACAACAACTACTACTCGTTTCAACTGTATCCATTCTTCCTGACTTGGAGCTGAGACTCTTTCAGCCAAAATACTCACACTTGCAGAAATATCTGGCCTTGCATTGACTGATATGTATAACAGACATCCAATCAATTTTTGATATTTGGTGTTATTCTTCAGCAGATCTGTACATTCGGATTTCCCATAACTTTGATCTAATGGTGTATTCACTTGCCTTGCATCTGATAGTCCAAAGTCAAATGCAACTTTGTTGATGCAGTCCGACACACAGTTCAAAGTTCCCATCTGAGTGTTTAGTAACTTCATTTCCCAGATACTGTGTAATGTGACCCAGAGCTTTCATCTTGAATTGTTTTGACAAGATACTTTCAACCTCATGTATTACATTCTCTGTCTTTCCAGCAACAATGATGTCATTTACATAGACTAAAATGTAACACTAGTTTCTGTTCACTCTCTTGGAATAAAAGCATGGATCTGTTTTACTTTGTGTGAAGTTAGCGTTTACTATAACTTCATGCACAGCTTCATTCCAAACTCTAGCTGCCTGTTTCAGTCCATAAATGCAGTCCATAAATGTTTCAGTCCACATGAAAGAACATGCAACAACATATTACTGCACCAGTTGTGGCAATATCTGTAGAAGCACTATAATCTGTGTAAGGCTCTCTTGTTCACTGTCTCTAAAAGTATATTAATGTGAACAGTGGGCACTTTTAACATCTGCTAGTTATACAGTTTCATCAAATAAGACATTACTGTTTAACCATACATGGCTTGTGTGTTTAAAAAACTAGCAATAAGTTGGTTGGCATAAAACAACAATTACAATCTATAGGTTATTTAAACCCGGGACATAAAGTACTTATGATTGTAAGTCACCCTTGGGACACTCATCTCAGATGTGAAATTCAGTGGTCTACCGGGAAAATATGAACTGGTTGGGCAATTTAATGCCATACTGGCAAGTTGCCATGGTAGCTCTGTGGTTAGAGCAGCTGCACTTGAAACGGAAGATATGGGTTCAAATCCTGGCTATGGCATTGAATTTTTCAGTCCTGATTCCACCTCTCAAGACATTACTGATTGTGAGTGTATTTCCATGCTGAATATAGTTTACAAACATGAAGTTTCCATGGGCTATAGGCTATTAGTAATTGTGTTTAGGAAAGTAAAACCAATTGCATAAGTTTCACGGCCGGTGTCGTTAAATAGAAAATAATTATCCGGGCTTGTGGGCCGTGGTCTAGTGGAAAATCTTTGACACTTCATTCGAAGCTGCATTGAACATGCTCCAGACACTTCATTCGAAGTCGCATTGAACATGCTCAGTGGTGTGACCGTAGAACTCTATTAGTCTCGGGGACAACTGATACGGAGCAGTTTGGTTTCAGACATGCTAAGCACATAAAACCTGAGAAAACCAAATGGCTCATTGCTTACACTAGCAGAGTACTACGGTCACACCAGTGAGGATGTTCGATGCAGCTTCAAACGAAACGTCTGGAAGGAGATTTCCCACTAGACCACGGTCCACAAGCCCAGATAATCATTTTCTGTTTAAATAAAAACAAGTTTGTTATCACTAATTGTAGCTCTAGTTTTTAGTTCACTAGAAACAAAATACATGTTCCATTTAAAGACAATAACTTTGTGCTAAAAGTGACATTTGTTTACTTTTGTGGATTGTTCATAACCTCCCATTGTGTGGACCCCTGACATGGATAACTTTCTGTGCAACTAGATTTTTCACATTTTGTTTCATTTTGAAAATATTTGAGGCTGCAGAGTCAGGTGAGTCACTCTGTATATTAGTTGGTTTCACAGTTTACACCACACCACTTAGCCTGGAAAATAGCACCAGCAGTTCATGTTCAAAAAAAGCTAGTTGTTTCGTACTCCTATTGTAAAATATTTGGCAAAACAATGTAATATTTCAGAAATGTTAAAAACACATGGAGAAATTCTTCCTTCATACTAATCATCTTTTCAGCCATCCCATCAGTATGATTCTAAGTACAACTTCAAATTTTCCTGTATAAGGCTAATCAATGATCATAATTGATTGCACTAACACACACAAAGCATCTAATCAAACAATCTGTAGACTCAGATCTGAAAAATTTAGTGCTATAGCCACGACTTGAACCACAGATCAGGTAGCTCAGTGGTTTATGAGCAGCCATGCGTAGAGCAAATCTGGTTCAAATCCCAGCTACGGCATTGAATTTTTCAGTCCTGATTCTACCTTTCATAGTTTCATATTGTTTAAAGCAAAATCTTAAATAGTTAAAATAATCTTAAACTGCATTGTTTATATATAAAGTTTAATGGACTCCTGGAATTATATCTAGTTGCTGCAAGGCTAACCAGAAAACCCCAGGAAAAAAGCTTTATCTGGGTAGCTCAGTCAGTTAACCAAGATTTGAACCCAGACCTCCTGAATGTATACAGACATACAAATATAAACATTGGCTTAATATTTGGTATTCAGTAAAAATTTACCTACATTATTGAAATATTAAAACAGGGAATATGAACAATGTGAGGTGCAGTTATAGGAGGGACAAGCCTGCAGTGTTTACATTTATTTTATTTTATACTGATCAACAGATCTACATGAAATGATTCAGTCATTGCAGTACATACAACAGATGGGTGTAGATTATTTATATATGTATGTTTGTTCCATCTTTGCCATAGATACTTTGCTCTCCACAGCAGTTGATACAATGTGTTTAAATAAAGAAAAAGATTATTCAGATTAAATTTGAGTATATAAGAAAACCATATTCATATTAATATGATTAGTGACTTGAAGCTTTCCCGGCGTTGATTATTGATGATAGTTTCTCGGGCTAACAGCCAGGTCAGATTAGGGTAACTACCCAAGCTTTCAGCGACTAACTCTGCCGCCATCCTCAGGGGAACTGAATCTAGGCTACTGATGTTGCGATATTTATGCCTAGAGCGCGGCCGATAAGAACCGCCCACTTTTTTACCATTGGCCGAGCTCCGGCCGATGGAGGCACGTGCGGAACCAATCAGGTGATTGCCGATACTTCTGTGCACTGTGGAGGAGAGATATGCTGAATGACTGGTGTCCATGCTTTGCTGATTTGAAGGCCTTCATCCCTGTTGAAGTTGTTTTTATTCGCTTTAATGTATAGAGCTTCTTTAATCACCCTATCGTAGTACCTAGAGGACTTTTCAAGAATTTTTGTAGAGGCGAATTTGATTTTATGATCTGTATTATATGTGTGCTCAGCCACTGCGGATTTTTCTGGGTATCCTAGTCTAATACAACGTTGATGTTCTTTGATGCGATCTTCTACAGTTCTACCTGTTTGTCCTATGTAAACTTTGCCGCAACTGCATGGGATTTCATAAATGCCTGGTGCACGAAGACCTAAATTATCTTTAGCAGAGCCTAAAAACTGTTTTATTTTGGTTGGAGGTTTGAATACGATTTTTATTTGATATTTCATGAGCAATCTTCCAATTTTCCCCGACAGGGCGCCACAATAAGGGATGACTGCTAAGTCTGCATGTTCTTTCTTTGTATTAGGTTCATGGTTTCGTTTGGAGTGGATTTTCTTAAAAGTACTGTTTATTTCCTGGTTGGTGTATTGATTCTGTCTGAAAACTGTACGCAGGTGTTGTATTTCTTGAGGTAGATTTTCAAGATCAGAGATAGCAATCGCTCGATGTATGAGTGTTGAGAGGACTGTCCGCTTTTGTGCCGGGTGATGACAGCTGGTGCTATTAAGGTATAGATCGGTGTGAGTTGGTTTCCTATACACCTTATGCCCCAGTTGACCATCGTTTTTTCTATAAATAAGTAAATCCAAGAAAGGTAAGCCGTCCTGATGTTCAGTTTCCATGGTAAACTTAATGTTGGGATGGATGCTGTTGAGAAATTCATGGAAAGCTGTCAGGGCATCCCCTGAGGATGGCGGCAGAGTTAGTCGCTGAAAGCTTGGGTAGTTACCCTAATCTGACCTGGCTGTTAGCCCGAGAAACTATCATCCATATTAATATGGGGTTTAAATATTGAAAGAGAAAATGAGAGTAGCAAAACTAAATGTTTTAGAATCTTTTTACTTCTACATTGGAAACAAGTGTTGTATTGAAAAGGCAGCTATACAACAATTTGTTACATATAATCTATTAATTTATTGTAAACTTTGATTTAACATATTAATGAGTGATCATTTGTAATATATGTTATTTACTCCTTTGTCTCTTTTCAGGCACTGAAAGACTTAGATTATGATGTTAGAGAGAAACAGTTTGCTGAAGCTCTGCTGGATATTGAATTTACAGATGTTTTTGACAGAGGAATATTCTATGCTGGTAGGTTGCTACTTCTATTTTTAGTTATGTGCATAAATTCAAAATTCTTAATTGAAATTCCTGTTTTTCTAAATCACGTGTTCTCACTAATGTCAACAAATACTAGGAATAGGCAATGTTAACAGGAATAGAAAATAAAGGTTATATTCGCTGTAAGAATACAAAATGGCCCTTACAATACAAAAATAAACTTCAAGGAAATCAGTAGTATGCATTTTGTTGCTTATTCTTTTGAGACTAGTATACAGATTTTGTTTGAATTTTTCTTTCTTGTTTTTTTAAACATTCTTTAACCAGGTAAGTCATATTGGTCAACGAATGAATGAAATAAGTAAAACAATGCTCAAATGAGCCCGTTGTCTATTGAGCTTAGAGATACCTGACATTCATCTTCTAGGATACAGGGAAACCCCAGAAAGAAACCTTATCTGGGTAGCTCAGTTAGCCGTACCAAGATTTGAACCTGGACCTCCTGAATGTGTACAAATTTATACAGATATAAGTGTTAGCTTAATATTTGGTATTCAGAAAAAATTTACCTACATTATTGAAAAATTAAAACAGGGAATAGGAACAATATGAGGTGCAGCTATAAGAGGGATCAACTAAGTTTACAAAGCCTACAGTGAAAAATTTGCATTTTATTTTATACACCCAGTACATCCAATTGATAGGGCATACATTAGGCTACTTTTCCACATAGTATCCATATCAGTTTAGGCACCTGCCACTTCATTGTATGAGTTTGAATATTCCGCCCTGGTAAAAATCCTGTCCTTGCATGTTCAATCACATTGCTGCGAATTGTTTCACCTCCTTATCTTGGTGCTGTTTTTATAATATAACGTATGTGATGGTGATGAGCTTTTGACTCTTTCGTTATTTCGGGTCGTGGTACTGGATGGAATGAACATACACTCAGGGTTAACTTTAGTGAAATATTTTATTCGCACCTTCTCGTTCACAGTATTTAAATCGTATCACAGTTGCAAGTCTTCTATTTCAGTGGATCGACTTCCTTAGCATTGCCAAGATTTAATGTCTGAAAATTTAGCGATATTTCGCTAAATGTGTTTTCTATCACTTTACACTTCGTCTATTTTACGTCCTTTCATTTAATTGCACACTTCTTATTAACTAACTTGTTAAAGATAGCTAATGTTTCACTTATTTTACTCAAATTAACTGTCTTTAAACACTTAGTAATTTTACTTTCACTATTTTATGATGTGCACACATAAAACTGCGTCCATTCTATACCAAAGACATGGACGCTACTAACTAGGTGCCTCTTCACATGATGCTACCTTCTTTTTGTGTACATCCGCGTATCGTTCATCAAATAATTCCCATATTGTTAGGGAAGCGATCTTTAGCTATTCTCCCTTCGCTCTTAATATTGAACACATATAATTCTTTTATTTATACATATATATTAAAATTAAATATGGAAATATTTATGACGTCTTTAAACAAACTTAATTGTTTGTAACAATGAACAATAGTAACACGTTTTCGTCATTCAACCAACTCGTACCAACACCAAAAACAAATTACACTCTTAACAAATATTCATATAAATGATTTTCTTTTGGGGTCTTACAATATCCTGTCTCAATCTGAAACGAATGGTTGGCACCCTAGAGTTTCTTCGAGTGAGGAAAAAGATGAGAGGAAAAGGATGAGTCACTTGGAGCATGGTCCAGGCTTTCTGGGGGGTAGATAATGATATCCCAGCAAAACTGCTTCAATGGTGTAATGACGGTTTCTCTACCAGATGCAAACTTTTGACATCATTCTGCAATATGCTGACCAGACACTACAATATCTCTATAAATTTCTACCAGCTGCTAGTGAATTTCAGTCGCGGTTACATGTTTTGGCCACAGAAATAGAACACCTGAGTGGATTTCTTCACGAGACCAGTTTTCCAAACAAGTTGCTATTTGTGTTTACCTACAACTAGCACTGTAGGTGACATGTGGCACAGTTGACAATCACATGTATTAGAATTACTGCACATTACTAGTTTCTCTATAATGAACATAACTCCAGGAGTGTCAGCCTTGTAACTTTAGTTTCTGATCATCCCTCATAATACTTTATTCTAAGTTTTATATCCAGTACTACACAGTGAAGCATTAACAGTTTGAAACAATTTTTAAACTATTTTCTCCAAAACATCACCATAAGGTTATTTTTACCCCACGGTACATGTTATTAAATGTGCTTGGATGCACAGTTGTTAGGTACCTTGCACCAATGTTGATTTGCAATATTCTAAGTACTTTAAATCCTATAGTTAACCACTATAAAGTCAGTCAGTGATGATTAATTGTTCTTCCAAACATGCCTAATGTGCATATTTAATTTTTTTTTTCCTTTTGCTTCAACATTGTAGTTATCAAGCACCAACTATGTAAAGAACTGTTAATTGTGTTTGATGACCACCTCCGTAGTGCAGTTGGTAGCACACAGAGGACCCAGGTTCGATCCCTGCTACCAGCATGATGATTTTGTCCCCTCTGGGAAGTCTGGCACAGGGTGCACTCAGCCTTGTTAGGTCTCAGGGGGACCAATTGAGGAGCTACTTGATGGAGAAGTAGCGGCCCCAGGTCGAGAAGACTGCATAACTGGCCGGAACGGCTCGGGACGCTGACCAC
Source organism: Tenodera sinensis (assembly GCA_030765045.1). Classification (NCBI taxonomy): domain Eukaryota; kingdom Metazoa; phylum Arthropoda; class Insecta; order Mantodea; family Mantidae; genus Tenodera; species Tenodera sinensis. The sequence goes on along the minus strand of CM060971.1, from coordinate 61,230,534 downwards.
GTCCCATCTTCCAGTACTGCACCTCACCAATGACGCCTGTGGTGGGCAGAGGTGGGTGGCGCAGTGGCTGGTCGGTAGGCCTTGGCCCTTCATTGGCTGTCGCACCGGGGTTTTTAATAGTGTTTGATAACCTCACTAGAATGTGACCTTAGTTTAAGCCAGTTGGAAATTGATGTTGGCCTTAGCAATATCCTTTACACACAAGTGTATTATGGTTATTATTTTTTATAATACTTCCTGTGTAGAGCAGTTCTTAATTTGAGGTTTGGATGTCATATCAGGGACCTGCATGTAGTATTCGTGGTGGATGAAGCGGCATCAGGGCAGGTTTTCTCCAGGTTCTCCTGTTTCTCCCACCACTCATTTCACCAATTGCTTCATCGTCACCTGTTCAATCATTGATTTCAGCTGCATTTCACATCATCCTCTTCCCCACTATCATAACTAGTGCTTTGCTGACCACCAACTTTCAGGTCTTCACTCTGTCTGGTCCATAGGTTCCTGTGTTTCCCAACAGGCGTCTGGCCCTAGGCACTGGCTGGACAGCCCTGTGGGGTGTAAGTCCTATATGAGGGGAGGGTAAACAGGAAAAGAAAAAAAAAAGAAAGGAAAAAAAGATATTGGATTCTGCATTTCAAGGCTTTATAGTTAGGAAAAGTCCCCCAAGTGAATAAAGCACATTTTCAAGGCTAACTTTGAGAACTATCTCATATCAGATTACTGCATTTTATTGTATAATTCCCACATTTTTATGCTTTTAGCTATGGTAACTTGTTTGCATAGCTTTGAAAATGAGTTGGAGTCAACTTGAAACATGTTAGCTGCAAAAGATCTTGCAATATTACTAAGATAAGTGAAGCTTTTAGTTTCTAATTTGTTCTTATCTTAACTTACTTCAGTATTTCTTCTTTACCAGATTACCCTCCCCTTATTACACTACAATTATACATTGAAATACAGTATAATATACTGACATTGATTTTTTGTTATTTTGCACTTTTTCCATAAAAATTATGATTTTGTTACACAGGAGGTGATGTAAAGATGATAGTATGTTCTACAGGAATTATGCATTTCATGTTTCAGATAATGGGCATTCTTTCGACAGAGTGCTGTTTTATGGTAATGAATTCACTCTTACAACGTTTGACATTTTGATATTTTCATTTATTGAAGCACTCTTTCAAGATTTTCTTATGGCAGCAATCATTACAGCATTTGTGGCACAGGTATGTAGTAACAATTTTGTTGTCCACATTATTAAACATTTAAATTAGTGATACCCAACAAACCCTTACTGCATTGTATCAGTTCTTATCATTCTTTTCATTGCTAACTCTCCCCTTTTGTTTCATTTTCTTCAGGTTCTAATAGTTGTGCGTCAAGTTGGTGGCAGAAGAAACCTTGCAAAGAAAACTTTGATTGATGAACGATTCCTTATATAGTTCTTTGTTCTACTATTATAACTTCTGCTATTTATTGGTGCTGAGGAAATATAATTACAGTTTACTTCTGTTCATAAGTTGGCCATTCAACAACAGTGTCTACTTGGTACTTCATATGATAGAATAATTCTAGTCAAAGGAAGAGGTAAAAAGAGTGTGCACAGTTCTGAATTACTTAAGTGCATTTTATTAATAAATCTGTTCTAGTAAGCTGCTGGGAATAGGTTTCTAAAGGAGAACCATGTTTAAAAATTAAAGTCAGGTCAGGAATTTGAACCATGCTGATGCTTTATCAAGCAAGCTTCCTGAATTAATGAACATTTGAAAGGTTCACTTTATTAAAAATGTCTAAGAAGAAGAAGTATGGTATAGTACAGGACTTTTAGCTAAGACTGGCTTCAGAATGTTTATTATTTCCTTTTATAGTTCACTCAGCAGAACCTGCAGGTCTCCATGATTATTGTGTTAACTACAGAAATCCTACTTTCTGTTGCTCCTTCTGTCACTTTCTCACTCCCTATCACACTCCCTCTCTCCCTCCATCCATCCATCCATCTGTCTCTCCCCCTTCCAATATTCACTCTAACATTTTACCCCTCTCACCTTTTTATTCTCTCCCTCTGTCAAATTTTCTCTGTCTCTTTCACTCTCTCTGTGCAGTGCAAGTACAGTAGAATCCTGGTAACTTAACAACCATATTTGTTAATTTTTGTATTGCTAAACTTAACTGCAATAACTTCTACCATGTACTACAGATAAATTTTAATGTCAGTGAAAATATTGAATAAGAAGAGACAAGTTAACATGTCAATGGAAATTAAATTGGATGTGTTGAAGAGACCAGAAAAGGCAAACATTCTAATATGTAAAATAAGGAAATAATGAAACCATTAACAGTGAAGCAACAAGAATCTAAAGTAAAAACAAATTAGAAGCTAAAAGCTTCACTTATCTTAGTAATATTGCAAGTTCTAAAGCTTTGAGAATGAGTTGGAGTCAACTCAAAATTTGTTGTTGTTGTTGTTTTCTAGTGCCTTGCATCTGGCAATGAAGCCATTAGCATTCGTGCTTTCCAATACTTTTGAACTGTAGTTCATCTTTAGGACTCATATTCATGTATGTGGCTTTCATGTAACTGTTTTCACTCAAAATTTGTCAGCACCAAAGAACTTGCAATATTACTAAGATAAGTGAAGTTTTTAGTTTATAATTTGTTTTTACTTTAGATACTAATATGTAATTAATTTTAGAATAGTTCTGCTTTAGTGCCCTATATTGTACTAGTATATGTATTTATGTGATTTGCAGTGTTATGGTTTGTGAATAATAGATGCCTTGTTCCGTAAAACTCAACATTTCGATAACTTGATAGCCTCTCAGTCCATATCAGGTCAAGTTATTTGGATTCCACTGTATCATATGATGTTTTGAAAATCAGTAATATAACTGCTTTCTCAGCTCTTCTTTAGAATAGGTGACTTACCACTTGCCGGCCAGATTCTAAGTTCGAAGTTACTGCGCATGTGCCAACAGTGGTTATGAGAATCGCCACTAGGTTTTGCTGCATGTGCTTGCTGTCACTAGCAGACGATTTTCACATCTGCCAACATTGCTTTTTCAACTACACTACTTTTGGTTGCCAACACATTAAACACAAATGCACTTGCGTGTCGTTGCCGCCACAGACATACCGCCAGCACAACTCCATACTATTGTTGTGGAATTTATTGTGTACATTATTTTGCTCACACAGATATATCGGTAGTGCAACTGCATACTATTGTTGTGGAAATTATTGTGTACATTACCGTTATTGCCTTGTTTCTGGGTCCATGAAACGCTGGCTCGTTCTTTTTTTTATTTATTTATTTTATTTTATATTATTATATTATTTTATTATATTATTATTTAATATTATTATATTTATATTATATATGTTATATTTATTATATTTTATATTATTATATTTATATTATTTATCTTTTTTTTTTTTTTTTGGTGTAGCACGGCATCACATTCCGTTAATAGCATTCCAGTTCTCAGCAGACCCTCGTCGTAAAGAAATTGGATGCATTCCTCCTCCTTATAGCACAGAGGTGCTAACTCTACTATGCTAATGAAGCGAGTCATGGCACTCTCACAACTTGCTTCGAACAAGGTCACTAGCATACTGCCGGGTCCCGCTATAACATTCAAACTTAAAATTGGCAACAAATTCATGGGGAAACAGTGCTGTTGGCAGCGCTGAATTAACACTGCAATAACACAGCAACTTCGGCAACTAGTTAGAATTCGTACACACTGCTGAGTTGGACTTAGCCGAAATTCTGTCCAAGTGCTCGCGTCACCCATTCTAAAGAATATCCGTTTTCTCAGGGATATCAATAAAAATTAAGCATAATTAATAAAAATTAACCATAAACAAACTCTTGCTTTCTCCTTATGTTTGCAATAAGATTGAAAATAGACAGTTTCTCAAGTGTTTATATACAGGAACGATAGTAAACAGAAATTGGTTTAACTTAAACACCTATTTCTAAATTATGTACATAACAAAAGTTGTCAGAAATATGGTTATAAGCTTTTATTAGATTTTGTGAACCATTAGAACCCCTTCTTTGAAGCAATTAAAATACCATAGTGCCTATTTTCTAACTGGGATCCAAGGTGTGTTACGTAGCATGTTTCATAATCAGCAGTTTGGCCATTGTTGTGAGAAAACATGTAAAAAAATCTGCTGTGTTGCACTCACATGACTTTCCCCACTCTTGTGCTAACCATTCTTACAAATTCTCATCGTGTTAGTTGAGATAAACATTTATACAAATATTTATATATTCAAGATGCTCTCGGGCTTCGAGCCAGGTGTAGTGATGAAAAGACATCACTAATCTTTTGATGTCTTTTCATCACTACACCTGGCTCGAAGCCCGAGAGCATCTTGAATATGTTCGTCGCCAGGAAAGCTACAAATCTTGTTTTATTTATACAAATTATCTTATTGCTTATTTTCTTGTAGGTGCAAGGGGAATATTAGAATACACTAGGCTTTGTGCGATAGTCAAATGTTTTAAAGCTTTGAGATTCTGTTGTTTTGCACACTTAACATATAAAAAACTGAACAACAATGTTGCATTTCAAGAAAGTTTCAAGTTTTCTGAAACTGACACAAATAACAAGGAATATCTCCAAAATGGTTCACTCCACAAAAAAATGTTGTTAGCTAATGCTGGATTTCTGACAATGAAGTCATTAATCCTCTTGCTCTCCAATATTTTTCACTGATGGATGGGGCCTTAGAAGTGGCTGGGCATATTTGAAAATGTATTTAGGCTTAAATTGTGGTTTTAGTGAGATCTACATTTTTGTTTAGAGAAAAAAACCACTAAAAATAAAACTAAATTTTGAGGGTCAACAATTACCAGAAATAAAGGAAGCAAAGCATTTAGGAGTTACATTTGATACCAAACTTACATGGACCAAACAAATAGAAAATGTAATACAAAGAGCAGAGAGGCACCTTTCACTGTTAAAACGTCTAACAGGAATGAAGTGGGGATGTTCCAGAGCAACGCTTAACACAACATACAATGTATATATAAAACCATTATTTACTTACTGCAGCGAAGTTCTTGTAACAGCAAACACACAAAAAAAAAAATTCAAATCTTTCAAAACCAAAGTCTGAGATTAATTACAGGTGCTATCAAAACCACACCAATAGCAGCTATGGAAATACTAACCAACCAATACCCCATTGAATATGAAATAGAAAAAGCGGCTCTTATTCAACACGAAAAGTTGATCAGACTCCCATTCAATACATGGCACAAGAGAAATTTTACACATACACTAAAGACTCAGGAGAGCTTTCTTTCCAAAATTCAAGACATCAAGAAGGATGTACACCTTCCTAATTCAAAGGAAAACTTCATATCTAAAGTCAATACATCACATATTATTTACACCTGACAGAAGAAGTTAAAAAAAGTGATACTCCAACTAGTGTTCTAAAATTATTGGCATTAGAGACAATCCATACTAGATTTCCAGAACATGAGTGGCTCCATATTTATACTGATGGATCATTGATATCAAACCAAGATGGAGCAGGCACTGGAGTCACATGTCACCTCTTTTCCTATTACAAATCTTTAAGTTATGGAACTACTAACTTTGATGGAGAAATTGAAGCAATTCGAATGGCCCTACAAAATCTTTTGTACAGAATTTCACATTTTCAGCAAGCAGTTATTCTCTCAGATTCCAGGGCAGCAATTATAGTAATTACTTCCAAGTTGTCACCAAAAAACCAAACTATTATAGAATGTTGGAAGATGCTTAGCCATCTAACAGCACTTCAAAAACACCTAGTCTTCCAATGGATACCGGCTCACTGTGGACTGAGTGGTAATGAGAAAGCTGATTTTCTTGCAAAAAAGGGTACCAGCGGTGTACAAAAATCTATAGTTAATCTACCATTTTATGCAGCTAAAAGATTAGTCAACTCTGAATTCAAAAACATTATTGCAAAATATTACTATGAAAAATCAAAGAATAAAAGATGGGAACTACCAAACATTCAAACAGTGATTCCTGAGTATCCTCGAAAAACAGCAGTTGCAACCTTCAGGTTGATTACAGGACATGATTGTCTGGCAAAACATTTAAACAGAATTGGGATATATTCTTCACCACTCTGTCCTCTATGTGATCTGCAAGAGGAAATGTTTCGAGACCACCTTCAAATATGCCTGGCCACTTCTAGTGCCCCATCCATCAGTGAAAAATATTGGAGAGCAAGAGGATTAATGACTTCATTGCCAGAAATCCAGCATTAGCTAACAACAACAACAACAACAAACATTTTTGTTTAGTGAGATTTTGTCTATCTCTTACGGTTTACGAGTTATTCAAAAGTTATCCAGAGTAAACAGGACTACATAGAGTATAGCCAGATAATTCAAAATATATATTTCATTTGTCATCAAAATATCTTAAACATATGGCATTTTAATCAAAATTGTTAGAGCCATTTTCAAGAAAATCCAAATCTTTGAAAAATTTTCCATTTAAAGGGTAGTTTTAGGTGGGGCTATTTTCTTCAAAATCTTTGTATCGCATCCTTGAAAGACATTCAATTTAAATATCAGCTTTGGTTTTCAACCAACTTTTTGTTTTTGAGTTATGCTGTACACACACACACACACACACGCACACGCACATGCACATGCACATGCACGCACACACACACACAGAGACACACACAGAGAGACAGAGACAGACACGACACTCATCAGTAGAGTATTTACCAGTAGAGAAAGTAAAAGGGACATGTATACACATGTTTATTTTAAAAATACAATTTTTGTCTTCAAGATAGCCATCATTCACGTTATAAATTAATAATTTATCCAGAATTGAAAATTACTAAACAAATTTTGATTACAATTTTATTGTATGTACCTATATAAATCATTTTAACCTTGAGCACAATATTATTTTTCTTTTGAAAATATGTACTTTTTACAAGTAACATCTGTGACTTACGTTTAATAGTTATTTCAAATGTTCTAACAGTTTAAGAATGATAATAGCAGATTTTGCTTTAGAAATCTGTGCTCATAAAAGTCAATAAAAGCTACAGGAAAAACAATAGCATTCCAAATAAGGCTAATGTTGGAAATAAGAGAGTAACATGTTAAATGCTGTGTTCATAAATAAACAGTCATACTCTTGTTATTACTTTGGGTAAATAGTATGGGTCATTAAGAAGCTGTTATTTCAAGGCACTGTATGTTTCCAGTCAATACTCCTTTTGCTGGTCAGTCAGAATCCAAGGTACCCATTTCACAGCGATCGTTCTCATTCCTAAATCTTCTATTAAAATTTGCTGTGGCGACCTCTAAGACAACCCAGATGTTTGATGATCTGTCTATGGTACAATTGGACAAGTTTTTCTGACATTTAATTTGTTTGTGAAGTTGATAGCTTCCTTGAATGAGGTTTGCCATCAATCTGCATTTCACCCTTTTTGAAATGAGAAAGCCATTGTACACTTAAGTTTTTTTTCCCATAGTCCCACTGCCCTTATAAACTGTATTCAATATCACAACTTTTTCTGTAACATTTTTACTTTCTCTGCTGGTAAGTAGGGGAAGTATTGTATTCCACCCAAAAATTCCATGTCGAGATTTCACCGGAAATATAGGTTTTGAGACCCCCTGAATCCAAAAAAAAGCATTTTTAGAAAAAGGTCCAAGTGTTGTCAGTGTGTCTGTGGACAGCATGACTAAAAAACAAAAAGTTGGTTAAAAACCAAAGTTGGTATTTAAGTTTAATGTCTTTCAAGGATGCGACACGAAGATTTTGAAGAAAATAGCCGCACCCAAAACTACCCTTTACATGGAACATTTTTTGAAAATTTTGATTTTCTTGAAAATGGCTCTAATGATTTTGATTAAAATGTCATATGTTTCAGATATTTTTATGACAAATGAAATGTATATCTTGAATTTTCTGGCTATAGCCCCTGTAGTCGTATTTACTCTGGATGGCTTTTGCATAACTGGTAAACCGTTAGAGATAGACCAAATCATACTATACAAAATGTAGATCTTGCTAAAATACACAATTTATGTTCGAATAAATTTTCTTGTAAGGTGAACCATTTTGGAGATATTCCTTGTTATGTATTTGAGTTTCAGAAAACTCCTAACTTTCGTGAAATGGATCATCGTTGTTCATTTTTTTATATGTTAAGTGTGCAAAGACAACAGAATCTCAAAGCTTTAAAACATTTGACTATTGCACAAAGCCTACTGTATTCTAATATTCTCCTTGCACCTACAAGGAAATAAGCAATAAGATAATTTGTACAAATGTTTATCTTAACTAACACGAAGAAGATATGGGAATAAGAGTTTGTATGAAAGGTTAGCACAAGAATAGAGAAAGTCATGTGAGTGCAACACATCAGATTTTTTAAAAATATAATCAAAGATGTAAAAATACGGAAAATGTTCAATAAAATATTACTGTGCGTTTGAAATAGGTGACTCTCGTAGTGTATTGTTACTGCAAAACCCACAGGCAAAATTTTCCAGGTAGATGAAAATTCATAGTTTTTCCACCAAGTGCCAGGTTGGCCAATATGTATATGTGTGTGTGCGTGCATGCATGCATACATGTGGGTGAGAGTGTGTCTAAATCTGTCTGCTCCAAATCCCATGCTTGCTACAGGGATGTTGTTCATGGAATTATTTCACATGTATGAGTGAACTCAAATGAGGCACTTTTGGCATTCATAGAGACCCCCCAGGGGCTTAATATGGTAGGTACAGGAAACGGTGCTCCCAGGGTCCTGAGCCGCACACTCGATTCGGTTCCCGTAAGGGGTGAGAGAGCATATATAAATGCCCAATCAACCTTGGTCCACACATGTGTTTTACCTCCAACCAGGGTTTGAATTAACGGGAGGGATGGAGGGGGGGGGGGGGGCGGGGTTTCCCTTCTCTTTAAATACTTTCCCTGGTTCACCAAAGAAACTTTCCTTCCCTGTAATTATTATTTATTTATGCCAACAAACTTATTGTTGGTGTTTTTAAACACACAAGCCGTGTGTGGGCAAAGTTTGAGAGGTAGAGCATCTGCCCGGTAAGCGGAAGGTCTGTGGTTCAAATCCCAGTTGTGGCATTGAATTTTTAAGTTCCAGTTCTACCTCTCAAACTTTCCTTCCCTGTATTTGCTATTACTGGTCTTTGAAAATACAAGAAGACATAGAGCACCTTCAAGTGCGAGCTGTGAGTAAACTAAAGCATCATATCGCAAGTAAGCTAGACAATAAACAATTCTCAGGTTCATTAGTTGGGTTGGCATCCACAATTCTAGCAATGACAATTGCTATTTGCAGTATTCAGTTGAGTTTCGTGCAACTCATGTTCTATTGTTGATCAGCAGGGGTAAATTTGTGAAAAGAAAATGAAAAGTTACAGTGGTGTATTCCAGTCCAAATCTCAGGCTTCAAGTTCAATACTAATATTATAGCTTTTCAGGTAAAAACTGCAGCACCACTACTATTACCAATACTACTACCACTGCACTGGTACTATTACTATTATTGCTATAAATATAACACAAACTTAAGTTTTCTCCCCTGGTCAGAAAGTCTAATTTGAACACTGCCTCCAACCCTATACCTCCCTGAACACCCTGGAAACCTTTAGCGCAGATTATTGGTGTATGGGGAGACACAAAGGATGACTGGGTAACTGTGTAATTCCCAGTCCCTGGTCATCATGTAGGATTTGTGTTCATATTCGCTGATAAAGTTCAGTTTCATTTTGCAGTTAACGAGATGGCGAAGTAGTAGCCGTGGCAAATGGGTATCAGTAGTATACACCAAAGCTGAGATATTCCATGGGCCATTGCCATAACGTTGGGCTAGTGCTGATAAATTGCGAGACAGAAAGTGTATGTAAGGAGCAATTTAAAAAGATGTGGTTGATATCACCGTAGGCACCACAATCACAATTTGGGGAGGCACTTTGGCGGATTTTAAATAAGTAGGCCAGTGTAACGGCAACTCCAAATCGGATTTTTGAGATCAAAGAGATTGCAGCTCTACTGAGAGTGGATTTCTTAAACCATGGAGATCGCTTCGTTAGGGGAGGTATGTCGGAAGCGTTAGAAAGTTGTGAAATCACGTGGTTAGATATAAGTCGTGCAGCATCTCTCCAAGGGAGGGTGACCGGTTCCATCGGTGCTGGGAGATGAGCCGCCCCCCTAGCCAGGCGGTCAGCTGTTTCGTTGCCCAAAATATCTGCATGTCCCGGGACCCTCAAGAATTGAATTGTATTGCATCGGCTAAGGTGTTTGGAGATTTCTAAACGACACATCACCTCCCACCAATCCATCCCCGGATGCATACTGGATGAGCTGATGCTTCGAAGGGCATTCAAAGAATCCGAACAAAACAGGATCGTGGAGTTGGAAATACAAAGAGTAGATCGCAGAGCTTGATAAAGGGCATAAATCTCAGCAAAATAATTGGAAAACCCCGCAGGGAGAGACACCCATGCTGACGTTTGTGTGGTCCAGTTAATAAACGCTGCTCCCGCACCTGTTGGGGTAACGGAACCGTCGGTAAATAGATGGAAAAAAGGTTGAGTCACCGATGCCGAGTGCTGGTACATGAAATGGTGGAACCGTTGTGGTGTAGACGGGTCCCCGCGATGTAGGTCAGCAGTCAGAAGAGTCGCCTGCGGTTGGTGGACTAAGTAGTCCACTAAGTATAGCGGAAGCCTGGGGAAACTGGGCATGTCCTCTAATTCTTGACACTTCCGAAAAACTAATAAGTAAATCAGAGAATAGCGTATAGAAACAACTACTTGGTAAAGTGGTAAGCGTGCACTTAACAGGAGTTGCGCGTACAGTGGCGTTTCACGGTATTGAAATAGTTTGACAATAAATCGGACTGCGAGGTCTACCTGCCGTCGCAGAAGAGGCTGCATTCCCAGCTCCGTAAACACCTTATTCATAGAAGGTTTGCCCCCTACCCCAAGTATGACTTTGCCAATGCGGTAAAAGACAGAGTTTAATTTCCTCTGCCACACCTTAGGAAGATGAGTAATGACTATCAAACCGTAATCTAGTTTAGCCTGACATAAAGATAATATACGTGGTATAAACTCTGGGGTGTGCTCCCCAGTCACGCCCTTGCAAGTAACGGAAGAGTGTACTAGAAGCCAAGAGGGATGAATGCAGGTGCATCGCCTGCGATTTCCAACTCATGTTATGATCCAGGTGTAACCCAAGAAATTTGACGGATCTAGCTAAAGGAAGAGAATTTTCCCCAAGAGACATATTTGCATGTAGCTAAACGCGTGTGGGCTGCGTTTAAAGAAAATCGTTACGCATTTGTCAGGTTGGACCGTCAGTCCTAGGTCATTGAGCTTCCCGAGTAGGAGGTCTAAATCGGCCTGAAGGGTGGTCGGAGACTGACGCACAGTATGCAGAGGGGTTTGAGAGTACAAAACTAAGTCGTCGGCATATAAAAGAAGTTGGCTGTGCTTAAACAGCAATGTACTTAATGTGTGAATGTAGAGGATAAAAAGGAGAGGACTAAGGGACGTGCCCTGGGGGAGACCTTGGGAACAGAAACGTGGGGATTGTAACATATAGCGAGGATGAAGGTAAATGCGGCGATTTGACAGAAGGTTGATAAAAAGTGTAAGAAGGGAAGGTAAAGTGGCGTAAACCTTGTATTAATGGGCCAACAGACACAGAATCATAAGCATGGAAAATATTCAAAAAGTGGGCCAAAACCCCTTGGTTCTGATAGCACGAGACTCGAACGTCGTGGGTAAGCTGTAAAAGATTATGTGTAGTAGAAAAAGACTTGCGAAATCCATACTGTCCCTTCGGCCAGAGGCCAACGCGTTCCAGATAAAAGGACAGTTGCGAAACCAATATTTGCTCCAAGAGTTTGCGAAGTACAGAGGCTAGCACTATTGGTCTGTAGTGTGCTGCTTCTACACCCGACTTGCCCGGTTTGAGGATAGGGAGCACGTAAAAAGTGTTCCAACCTTCGGGAAAAGTTCCTGTGGTAATGATGTGAGAATAGCACACAGTAAGTAGGTGGAGAAGATTGGTCGGAAAATTACGAATCATGTCGTAGGAAATACCGTCAGGACCCGGCGTAGAAGAGTGAGTGTGCCGTTGGAGAGCCATTTGTAGTTCGTCGATCGTCACCGCGGAAATCAACTTTTGTCTACCAGGAAGTAACTTCACAAGACTGTCAGGCGGGTCCACCACCTCCGGGCTCTCTTCTGCATAGTCTGAGTTACAGAACATAAAAAGTCTTGTTGCAATTCAGGGTTATAATCTATTGGAGACATTGGGCCCTTAACACGCGTCGTGAACCATCGTAGTTTACGCCATATCTCACAGGTTGATACGCGGGGTGTGAGATGGGAACAATAATTACTCCACCCAAGGCGCTTCGCCTGATGTAGAATCCGTCGAGTTTGGGCATATTGTCGTTGCGTGGCTAAGTAGAGGGACCTGGTAGGGGAGGATTTGTACAGTCGCAGGGCACGGCGACGTTTAGCTACTGCCTCAGAGCACTCCGGGGTCCACCACTGTGGCTTCGCAGTTCGTGTCGGTGCGTACGGACGAGATTTGGGGTAGTACTTAGGGAGGGTAGGGTTTAGCGCGGCATCCAAGAGGGCGAGGGGATTAGAGGCAAGTGGTGTGGAAGTGAGCTGAAGAAAAGCATTATCCAGGTCCTGCTTGAATTGGGTCCAATCATGTATTTGCGGGCGTATCGGGATATGACGATGGCGTTGGGAAGGACCAAGTGGAGAAATTTGTAGCAGTATGGGCCTGTGGTCACTGCCGAGGCTATTAAGATCCACCTTCCAGGTAGAGTGTGGCCCGAGTGAGTCAGAGATAAAGGTAAGATCGGGAGACTCGGACGTTGGGGAGGAGGTCCATAGCGCGTAGGGTCATCGGTATTCAAAAGAAGGAGACGGGAAGACGCCAAAGAGTGTAACATCCGGTAGGTATGTGCACCGTCCCTTATCTGCTGTGGTGTGAGTCCGAGGTTAAAGTCGCCACATATGATGGTTGGTAAATGGGGCTTCAGCAAGACGTGAGAATTCCAAAAGGTTTGCAAAATATGGTGTGCCGGAGCGTTGTAAACCGTGAGGATCTGTAGTTGAGGCAATTGTAAAAGTACTGCCTGAAATTGTTCATCGAAGCTAGATATTTTATGGACGGAGAGGATGGGAAGGGAAGGGTGAAGTAGGAGGAGTAGTCCTCCCCCCTTCCGGTTACGATCGTGCCGAATAATACGGTGAGAAGTCCAGCGAAAGGTGTGGTGTGGCGCTAGCCAGGATTCTGAAATAAGCACCAAATCAATATGTTTGTTAGACAGGTAATTTTGGAGCTCCGCCCGTTTAGAGCGGATGCTACGCGCGTTCCACTGGAGTATGGATAATGGTTTGTCCATGGTTTAAATAGGAGTTAAATTAAAGCGTGTGTGCCTGGATCAGGCCCGCGAGTATACGCCCAGCCTGTTCAACCCAGTTCGACGCTTCAGTTTCCACCAAGAGACGCAGATCTTCGAGTTGTCGGCGAAATGCGAGACTGTCTACCAATTGTGTTACAACGTGAGGTTTGTTGGCGGGAGCATCCGCCTGGGGTGTGAAAGAGCTCGGAAGAGCACCGGGTATTCTAGAAATATATACAGGCTTAGAGGGGCCTGGCTGAGGTAGACGGCCAGAAGATATATCTGAGGAGTAGGGAAATGCGCGTTTCGGGGGCGATCCTTGGGCCAGGCGAACACGTTTGGTGGTGCTAAAATATGGTGAGGTTTGTTTTGCGACAGGAGGCCGGGGGACGCCGGACCCTCCTCCAGCCAGACGTTTATGTTTAGTCAATGTCTGGGGTGTCGGTGAAGTGTCATCGGGGCGTACTGTATGTGGAGCATTTTCTCGAACTTTATCGGCAAATGAAGAAGCCCCCCTAAGCATCGCCAGAGCTTCGTAGCGCGTGACCCGAAGCTCGGCGACTCGTTTCAGGACTGCTTCCTCTCTGAGGCGGACAAGGAAGTTTTTGCATTTGCCGGATGTGCAAGCTTGCAGTGTACACAGCGTAGGTGGTTTGATGTACAAGATGAGGTGGTATGTGATTCGGCACACTTAAAGCAGGCTGTATTGTTGCGACAAGCTTTAGCTGAATGCCCATATTTGGCACAGTTGAAACACCGCATCACTCGGCCGATATATGGGGTAATTTTAAAGGAGCTGTAGTTTAATCTGAAAGAACGTGGAAGGATTTGACTGCGGAATGTAATAACACAAGTCTGTGTGGGGTGGTATACAGTTTCACCCTGCGGGGTTACTTCTTTACGCTTAAAGCGGTAAACATGTTGTATGGGGGCATTACACTCGGTATTTCCAAAGTCCATAATCTCCTGTTCAGTAATGTCAGTGTCCACGTTTCTTATAATGTCCTTCGTCTCAATGCGATGTTGTGGAATAAAGGAACGCATATTAGTCTCCGACTTGAACCCGGATAGCAAAAATGCATTCACCTCGGAAAATTTTTCAAAATATACTTCAAGACGATTTCTTCCAGCTTTTTGTAGTTTAGTGATATGATATTCCGCATATTTCTCAAAGAGAGGTTTACCAAGTTTCAATGGGTGTAGTGAAGCTACGTCCCCCTTACTGCTTGTAAGGACTACTAAAAATGGAGCCAAATCATTAAATGAGTATAACAGCTTTTCCTTAACAGAATTAGGGAGGCTAGCAGTAGTTTCCGAAACCGCCAAAACCGAACCTTCGGCTTCAACCACTTCTTTATCCGAGTCCGGGAAAGAAGGCTCGGCCATCGGCCGGCGAGTGGGACAGGATTCCTCCCGTCACTGAGGAACACTTAAATGTCGGCACCTGACCGAATTAATATATCTCAATTATAAATGAAATCAAGATGAAGCAACAATATCAAAAGTATGTGCACAGTAAATAAAATTCATTTTGTATGGCACCACAATCCTGTAGTTTGAAACACAAAGCACACTGGACACCAGCACTTCACTACGATTACGTGCAGCAGAGAGAATCTTCACACTTCACAACATCTTCTGCGAGCACTAATTGCAGAAAGTTCACCAAATGTCTTCTCTCACGATGAAGTACACGTTTCAACTGCTTGTTCAATTAATCATTTCGTTTGATATAGATTTCTTGAAAATTAAAAAAGAAAACAAAAAAAAAAACTGAAACATAAATCTTCATGGCAAAGCCTGCAATAGTGCAACCTTTTCCCCTCTCATCTGTACCAACCCCTTACCTTTGCAACCGGTTTGTATCGCTCGTAGCACAACTTGAACTTCTGTATACAAGACTAAGCTGGCTAGACCTATACGAGTATAGACTGGAATGGAACATGGTCTTTGGGAGTAGCGGAGAGAATGGTTGAATACCACTAATCTAGATAGTAAAAAGTGAACTATGGGTGCTTCGAGCCGGGCACAGTCATTTGTGGCTCTTGATAATGCATGTGTCCTATTGCTACACTCCGAAGTATTTGTTCCGCTATGGTTCTCGGACCACACCTTATTGCCACTGTGGTCGACAGGCCACCTTAGACCTTCTTTTATTAGGATGTCCGGACCTTGCACACAATTTAGAGTTGTTTTATTCAGATCTATACTCCCAACTTCTGGTTTTTCCGGCGTCGATTAATTATTTATTGTCCATGAAAGATGAAACCGAAATTATAATGTCAATATATTTGATAATCGAAAGAAACAAAAGGAGATTCTAATCAATAGTGAAGGAGAAGACGTAATAAAGCTAATATGTTAAAGTCTCAAGAATGGAAGCCTAGGCAGATTTAAAAGAGTGATAAGGCTTTGTTGACGCGCACGAGAAACAAACACTTGCAACGGTTTAGCGGGCTGATTCCTATCTTACCATGACGTGCTCTAAAGTTAGCCAATGGAAATCGCTTCTTTATTGTTGCCCGCGCAAAAACAAATGAAACGCAAGACACACTCGTGTTGAATCGAGCCGAGAGTACACGTGCAACTTGGGAGTTGTACGTAAGCTAGCACGTATACATAATTCGGCGGTCGCTAAAGGGTGACAAAGTTAAAGTGTTATAACGTTGTAGTTGAAGTTACAAAGTTACATTCTATTTAAATATCGTCGGCAGTTCTCTACAAATCTGGAAATTAACAAATAAAGTGATCTGTTGGTTGATTCTTCGTTTGGTTCCATTCCTACCATAACTCGCGTATACCCTGAGATTAAGACCTCTTGCTAGAGCTAGTCCGGACACCAAACACGAGATCTTATAGATCTTAAAGGCGACGTCTTCGAAGGAGAGGAGAGTTTGCGTCAAAGATGAGCGCGTGTTACAGGCGCGAAATACAACATTGTGGTTTTCGGTTTTTACATTTTTCTTACTCTTTCTTTCTACTCCCATCTTTTCCACTGCCTTTTTCTACCATATATCTTACTGAACCACGTCTTTCTTTCTTATAGCATCTGGTTAAGCTGCATTAGTGAATGTGCCCGCGATCATTTCATCATTTGGTTACGTGATATCTTTATTTTCGTACTGTTAGTATGACACATTGCTACCTCCGTACAGTTAGTGTGGCCGTGGTGGGGCCGTATAGCTTCCGATAGAGTTCTTGGCCAAGGAAGGACAGAAAAAAAAAATAGTAATCCATGAGTCCTCTATGGAGGATGTTTGCTTTGTCGTATTTACTGTTCTATGGAATGAGGTACAAACTGTGGTACCACAGAACACCTAGTGTGGTACCGAGTGACTGACGATTTGCTTAGAGCAAGGACAGCGGGGAAAATTCATGAGCTAATGTTAGCATCACCGGCATTGACGTGTAAATAAAATATAATAAACATGGTACACATTGTTGGCATACCAGGTTTGTTGTCCTTGTCGAAATAGTACCTTCTTTGGAATACACGTGTGTATGTGAATAATGTGAAGGGAGCGCCTGTTGACGCTGTCCACTGATGTCATTTTAGGACTGGGATGGTGCGTTGAAATTTAAATTTAATGTTAAAATTAAAGCTATGGATCGAATTGAGGAAAACATAAGACGGCTACTTGAGGGTCAAGCATTGGAAGATCAAGATTTTTGTGATTTTACTTTAGAAGAACAGAATGAAGTGACAGGTAAGATAATAGATGAGACATGCTTTCTGTAAGGAGTGGCATTCTATTTTTATACTTCGGCAACATTTCCCAATATGTCACCACAGTGTATTTTTACAAAGCCCAGAGATATTTAGATTTGATAGTGATGCATGT
Organism: Tenodera sinensis; assembly: GCA_030765045.1. NCBI lineage: Eukaryota > Metazoa > Arthropoda > Insecta > Mantodea > Mantidae > Tenodera > Tenodera sinensis. Next base: position 61,213,234 of record CM060971.1, on the reverse strand, counting down.
ATAATTATTATCTTTTGGCCAAACGGCGTTAGCTATTTCTAAATAAATTAATTCGACACCACTTAGGGCACTTGGCAATTTTCCTTTCGTAATTGGGGTAACGTGCATACATTCCGCACAGGTAAGTTTAACCGCCTGTAAATGATAGCCTCAATTATGCACCAAAAGCGATAATGACCATTTCTCAAGTGTGCTTCGCTGACTAATTAGTGGACATACAGACGTGTGGGTTAATAACTCTGTGGAAAGCGCTAGAGAGCATGGATAAAGTGCCTTACGTTTAAAAGTTGACCTTATCACTTCTTAGTTTATATTCTGGGTAATTTTTCACCAGATTTCAATCTCTCAATTTTGCTGATCACATCGACTTTAAAGGAAACTCTGGTAACTACTTGGTTTTAAGGCAGGACATAGACTTGGAAGTTTTGCCATTCTTCCCGTGACAGCAAAACTGTTAGGATAGGTGATAATCTCTGAACTTAGGAAGGCCAGTTGCTGTACTAGGTTCAGGAAATTCTGTCCAGATTCATCATCTTTCACATTTAAATCTTTGTTTTATGACTTGTACTATTGCTTCTCTGTAAAAATTGTTTTGCCACTTGTTATTGATCCATCTACTTTTCTATAGGCAATGGTTGTATTTTTAAAAGCTACTTTTGTAATCTTCACTTCTTAATATGCAGGTCAATTCTGTCATTGTTTCTCTATTGTTAAATAACTCCTAATCATTCAGAATGTGTTCATGAGAATAAACTTGCCAGGTTTCTAAAAATAATGCCTTCTTGGGTAAATGTTTACAAAATTGTAGAACCCTTATTAATGCCCAAGTGTCAGTGTCCTGAGGGCATAGAAATACTACTTCCTGCTGTTCTGTAAACGCAACTAACAGTTGGACTATTGCTTTTTTTTATGTTTATAAGCGACCTGCTTAGTATCTTAGCAAAGAGTCCATAGCTGTGCTCTTTGCAGATGATAGTAGATTGCTTATATCTAAAAAGTTGCATCAGCTACTAAGAGATTCCGTCAATAAAGCATTTGAACAGCTACATTTGGTTTGAAGCAAATAAGCTATGATTGGACTATGATAAAGCAAAGTTTATTCAGTTCAGTTCTGGGAGCATCTGAGTCGGTGCTCCTAGAATGTTAAATGTACCAACAAATTTTTAAGAAAAAAAAGTGAAGTAAATATTGTTATTTTGCAGCTGCCAAGGGAGTATCACCCACTGGATCAGCAGATTACACACCAATTGTGAAATCCACTGTAACATACATTGTAGTAGGTGCACTAATCAACAATGATGGAGAAGTTTTGATGATGCAAGAGGCCAAAAGCTCTTGTGCTGGTAAATGGTACTTACCCGCTGGGCGCATTGAGCCAGGAGAAGATATAATGGTAATTGCATTAAAATACTCATAAGTAGTTCATCATCAAAGGCAGATTGGAATTCTTAATTTACTACACACCAGCTCTTGCTTTTAGATGCTTTTGTGTTCTTAGAAATTTGCCTGAGATAAATGCATCTTAATTATTTTTAAATATTATGTGTTACACAAGGTGTTGAAGAAGGTATCCAAAATTTTCCCCAATGTTTGACTAAACATCTATTTTCTTTAATGAATTAAATGCTGAGAAATCAGTTCTGCGTATTTTTATGGATTATATTTTGTTTGAAAATTGCATCTAAGAAAACGTATAATAGCTGTTATTATTCAATATAATTATGTCATGTTTTAAAATTATTTTTATAATAAAATAATAGATTAAGTGCATTTTGAATATAAAAATGCAGTGATTTGTCAGTTAATCAAAGAAATATATAGTTGTTTTATTTATTTATGCCAACAAACTTACTGTTGGTGTTTTTAAACACACAAGCCCTGTGTGGGCAAAGTTTCTGGCAGTTTGTCACAATAGCTCAATGGTTAGAGCAGCCACCTGGTAAGCGGAAGGTCTGTGGTACAAATCCCAGTTGTGGCATTGAATTTTGTTCCAGTTCTACCTTTCATATAGTTGTATTCTTGCAGGAAGCAGTAAAGAGGGAAGTTCTTGAAGAAACAGGTTTAGAGATGGAACCCACAACTCTTCTAATGGTAGAATGTGCAAGTGGCTCTTGGTTTCGTTTTGTTTTGACAGGGCATATTACAGGTAGGTACCTGTGCATTTAATGTTTGAACTTTTATAAATATTACAATTTTTTAAGCTATAGCATTGAATGCTACATTTTTTAAAATATATAAACACAACTATCTTCCTTTCATAGACGTTTGAAAACAGTGTTGTTATAATCAATTTAATTTAAAAGGTGAGTCAATTAATCACACTAAACAACACTTACAATATAATTTTCTGGAATGTGTTTCGGAGGTTAACTTTCCTCCATTATCAACCGGGCCATAACTGGGTTTCCATGGTATTTCATGGTGCGGATGGCGATGCTTCTTCTGGTAACAGTTCAAGGAACTTGCTGAAAATATCTTTCTGGGGAATGTCGAAATTAAATACTCGGTTTCTATTTTTTAAAATGAAGATTTGTTCGCATGTGGACAGTTCTTGTTTTCCAGTTATGTGTTAGAGAAGTTTCGGTTCTGGCTTTATGTTGTGATTTTTTGTTCAAAAGTGAAAGGCAACTGCTGATTTTTCTAATCGTTTACTCTTGATGTTCCTAACGTGTTCCTTGGATCTAATTTCTAAATTTCTTTCGGTTTTTCCTATGTTGTTGTTAGCTAATACTGGATATCTGACAATGAAGTCATTAATCCTCTTGCTCTCCAATATTTTTCACTGAAGAGAGCAATAGCAGTAATAGTAACCGCTTTTTAGAGAGCACCATATTTTTATGTTTTGGCGGTCACATCGCTCTCTCACAACCCCCAGAATGTCTGGAGGACCACACCTGTCGTTGGTTTACGGGTCTCACCGACCTGACCGGGAGAATTATCAAAATAAATTCAAATTAAACTCTTAGTTCGTAATATTAGTTTTCTGCTAATGCTTTGGATTTTAGATTTGATCCATTCTCTGCCTGGCATCCCAACGATAGAATGGTTCTAAAATAAGAACAAATTAGAAACTATAAGTTTCAAGTTGTGTTGGTAGCTATGGTAACTTGTTTAAATAGCTTTTAAAATGTGTTGGATGCAACTTTAAACTAGTCAGCATCTGAATAATTACTAAGATAAGTGAAGCTTTTAGTTTCTAATTTGTTCTTATTTTAGATTCTGTTGCTTCACTGTTAATAGCTTCAACTTCCTTGATTTAATAGGATGGTTGTTGAATTTGAATATGTGCTTTTATTTTCAGAATTGTTTGACACAGTAGTAAATGCTGTAGAATCTGGGTTCATAATAATAAGAAGGAAATGCATAAAAATTAAAAAGTGCTTATCTAGACTAGCTTCTCCCTATAGTCCTTAAGTGTGATGTAATTATGTACTGAAGAATTTAATAAATATAATTGTTTTCATAAATTAATTAATTTTAAAGCCTTTAAGTTTCACTGTGTTATAAATGGTCTGACATTAAGTTGCCTTTAATGCATTCACTGTTATGAAATTGTAACAAAATCCCTTAAAATTATTTTTATCATTTTCTGTGCATAATTTATTAATTTTATTTGTTTATAGAACTTACTATACATGATATTTTATTGCTTCTTTGTATTTAATGACCATGAACTTAGCTGCATTTTATCTACTGTAGTATTAAAAATAGTTGGGTGCAAACAAAGCTCCAATAATGAAATAATTGGTTTTATTGGGGACTAATGCTCAAAATATGTTTGCTTGTACTTATGAGTAAAAACTTAGTATGATGTCCCTCATGAATATAGTAGACATCTATTAACATTGAATAAACATTATTATCCAGGTTTTTGCTTGCTTTAAGGAAAATAATACATATAAATGTTTGGATGACAGTTCTCATTATTAAACATTCACATTCCTTTTATGTCACTTCTGCTCATTGTAGGTGGTGTGTTGAAAACACCTAAAGATGCTGATTCAGAATCACTGCAAGCCAAATGGGTGAAGGATGTGGGAGAGCTCAGTATTCGAGCTAATGATATCCTCCCAATAATAGACCGTGCAAGGAGTTATCATGCAAGAAGAGATGAACCATGGCATCCAGAAGTTCTTCCAGCATTAAGACCACATATAAAGCTACAGCTTCGAGTAGTAGTTTGCATCAGGAAAAGGAGCAAGTAAGATTATTTCAATGTTTTGTGAATAACTTTAAATAAACCATGTGAAAAGTGCTATAAGAAATCTGAATGGTAGATGAAATTGCTTGTATTAATTCTGCTGACATTATACAGGACTAATACAGATAATCTCTCTGGTTTCCTGGGTGGCTCAGTTGGTTAGACGTTGGCCTACTGACCCCAAGGTCGCGGGTTCAAATCCAGCCCAGACCGATGGTTTTTAAGTGTGCTTAAAAACAACAGCTCATGTCAATAGATTTACTGATATGTAAAAGAACTCCTGGCAGACAAAATTCTGACACACCAGCAATGCTGATGTGATCCTGGCAATTGACAGCATCGTTAAACAATAAAATAATTAAGTAATTTTCTCTGGTTTCATTGTCATATTACTCGTATTAGCAAACTGCTTAACAGTGTAACCAACATTGATCAAAAGAAAAGTTCACCAAATGTAGCTTAAATTTTAGTGAAAGTAGTACGTTATGCTGAGTGTACAACCATACAGCTGTTTGTAAAAATTTTTCAAGGCCTACATTTCATAAAATGATAGCATCAGTTATTAGATCAATTTGGGTTCAAGAAAGAAAAGAGAACTTGAATTTGGTAAAAGTTTGTGGTATACCTGTATGGTTGGCAGGAGATGGGCAATATAACTCCCCAGGATTTTCAGCCAAGTATTTAGTCTATTCTATCATGGACTTAAATTCTCACAAAATTATTGATTTTGAACTATTCAAGGAGGTATGGTGAAAGCCGATTTGGTAAAGGCACTTGTGACAACATAATGACTAGGCTTATGAAAGTCGAAATTTTTCTCACCAACAGACATAAAGGTATAAGATATTTGTTAAAAACTCAGTATGCAGAACATGAATTTGATGTATGACATTTGTCTAAAAGTCTAATGAAAAAAAAATTAAAATGGTAGAAAAACAATATATAGAATTGATGGTATGGAAAGCCACTGCAAAATAACCACTTATGGTGAGCTGCACTAAACTGTAGCAAGAACAGTGCCATATTGATTGAAAAATTTACATCAATTCTCCCTCATGTAAAAATGAACATAAATGGCTACAAAATGGTGAATAGAAACTTTGTGGACATGATAAATTGTTGGAAGAAGACGAAATAAATTATCGATTAAAGGTGAATCAAGCGCTTATCATGCTGTGAAGAAAATTATTTTGAATAGCAGCTTTTTAAAAGATTTGGCTCATATTCATCATTCTATGCATACTGGAAGTTTGGAGAGATATCACAGTCTTCGTCTCGGATATGCTTCAAAAAAGGATACATTTTTCATATAATGGCCTTATTTACATCAATGCATGGAATCAGCACGGTCTTTGGTGTTCACACTGTTTCGGAACCGCTATCAGAATGGTTTAAATCTTCAAAATCTATCTTTTAGGTTCAAACTGATAATGACAGATACTACATTCACCATTTTCAAAGCAGTTGTTGGACTGCTTTTATCATTTATTTGGTATTATGCATGAACCTTGTTTGTCATTTAAAACTTGTCTTGTCTGAGTTCAGTGGAATAACTGCCATCACAAGTCACATCAGAGTAACATGCGAGGGATGGTGAAACTGATGTGGCAAATAAAATATTAATTTTTCTGCTTCATTCCCCTGTAAAATGTCATGTATTTAAGATATTTTTACGACAAATTAAATGTATATTTTGAGTATTCTGGCTATAGCCTATGTAATCCTGTTTACTGTTGCTGACTTTTGCATAACTGGTAAACCGTAAGAGATAGTCCAAATCTTACTGTACAAAAAATGTTGTTAGCTAATGCTGGATTTCTGATAATGAAGTCATTAATACAAAAAAATGTAGATCTCATTAAAACACACAAGTTATGTCTGTGTGCTTTTTTTGTGGAGTGAACCATGTCAGAGATATTCCTTGTTATTTGAGTGAGTTTTGCAGTGCTTATACTTTTCTCAAATGGAAGGTCATTCTTTGCTTTTTTTATTTGTTTGACTGTGCAAAGGATTGAAGACCTGTGAAGCATTAAGATCAGAAGAAACTACAGTTCAAAAGTATTGGAAGGCACGAATGCTAATGGCTTCATTGCCAGATGCAAGGCGTTAGGAAACAACAACAACTGTGCAAAGGAAACAGAATTTCAAAGCTTTAAAAGATTTGACTATTGCTCAAAGCCTACTGCATTCCCATATTCCCCTTGCATCTATAAGAAAATCAGCAGTAAGATAATTTCTGCAAATGTTTATCTCAACTAACATGAAGAGGATAAAGGAATAAGAATTTGTAAGAATAGTACAAGAGTAGAGAAAGTGCAACACATCAGATTTTTGAATTTCTATTTTTTTAGCTTAATCATTCAAAAGAGGCCATACTTATCACTACAGGATGGAAGCGAAATGATCCGCTAGACTTTAACACCAAATTTTTCATGTTGTGAGTAACAAGAAAGTCTAATACCAAAATGCTGAAAAGATTATAGTTTTTTTAGAAAAAAATATTTTTATCAAAAAAATTTATCATCTGGCTGAAAAATTATTCGTTGAAGGTTCTTGATTTATGGCTATATTCATAGAAAATTGAATAAACAACAACTTTTTCCTTTGGCGTATTTCAATAGATTCAATGGTTTTTGTGTAAGGAAGATCCATTGCCCAAATCCTGACTATAGCATTGAAATTTTCAGTCCTGATTCTACCACTCAAACTAAAAGCACATTTTATTTTTGCTATGCCATTTCATCTATGTTCACTAAATGTATTTCCTTCTACTTTATTCCAATGTAACTGCTGTTCTTATGTTACCCATCTCAGTTGATGAACATATTAAAAAAACTCAGGTAGTGAAATGTTTATAAAAGTCCATCTCAGTTACTATTACAGTGTATTTCAGTTTAAATTGTGTGTAAACGAAACAAGGAATACAAGTAATAAAAGGGTAAATACTGGAAAGCTATTGGGGTAGCAAATATATAATTAAAGAATAGAAACTAAAGTTCGTTTAGCATATAATTGGTAAAAGCTTTATGGATGTTGAGCACTTCAAAAAGACATTTTTTTTAAAATGCTGGTCAGCAAATGTCAGAAAAAGTTACTTTGAGAATGTTACAGTAAAACAAAATTTTTTCTTAGGAACATAAACTGTGGAATTATAGGACCCATTTGATCCCTAAACAAAGAGATTTAACTCAGCAGAAGTAAATTAATTAAAATACAATTAAAAGTTATCTTAAAAGATACTTACACCAAAATCTTTAAAGGCCATTCCTGAATAACACAAAAATGAGTTCCACTGTTCCGGAAGGAACGTATGTATTTTTATGAAATGCTATATGATTATGCATCAGACCAAATGCAATCTGTATGTTGTTATTTTAAGATTTTAAATTTAAACATAGAAGATAATAAAATATTTTGACCAATGTAAATTGCTTTTCTGTCCACAGCAATAATTTGCATGTCCTTTTGTCGGAAAAGACAGAAGTGCACCTACCAGTCTGTGAAATTAATCCAGCAAGAAATCTCCATTCCACTCTCAAAAAGTTTATGACGGTAGGTTATGAATCATTATTCAGTTTACTTCTGTTTATTCTGAAGTATAGGATTGTTGTTGTTGTTATTATTATTATTATTATTATTATTATTATTATTATTATTATTATTATTATTATTATTATTATTATTATTATTATTATTATTATTATTATTATTATTATTATTATTATTTAAATACTGAGAACAATGGTTGTGTATTAAATAATCCCTACCTATGCTAATAACTAGAGAGCAGATTTATATGTACTAAAAACCGTAAATATATGCACGCAACTATGCAGCAAAAATAGTTGAAAATATGCTCTTAAAATTAAAAAATATGCACAAAAATGTATTTTCTTCTAATTGTTGTTGTTAGCTAATGCTGGATTTCTGACAATGAAGTCATTAATTTTCCACTGATGGATGGGGCACTAGAAGTGGCCGGGCATATTTGAAGGTGGTCTCGATCCATTTTCTCTAATTGTAAAATACACTATTTCCTCACATCATTTTATTTTTGTTTATGAAGGAAGAATTGTAATGTTCTTATTTTTTGTTCCTAATTGAAGTTAATAATTATATTGTCATTCTCATTAATCTTTTAATGTGAAATATAAGTCAACAATCAATCACATATCAATTTTTGGCACAATAAATAACCAAATATTTTTCTAAATTTTCCGGCAGAAAGTCCTTCCTTCTGTCACTTATGTGTTTGAATGAAGAGAATGATCTCTCCTATTCACATGAGGTCACAGGGAAGTATCGCAAAGAGGCTATGCGACTCACAGAATAAGAATGAAATTCTTTTTCGGATTCACCTTGTAACACACTGTTCACATGCCAAATAAACTTTAGTCCTGGATTCCTGGCTTTGATTTTTTCAATTTTCTCATGAAGTGTCTTTCCAGTTTTTCTGGGCACTTCTTGGGCAACGGCAACTTCATAAATCTGCAAGGCAGAAGATAGTGGCACCCCTCTTTCTTCCAGGCGTGTGATTGCTGTTGTGTAAAAAGGCAAATATTTTATATACATAGGGATGCTGGCTTTTTATGAAAACAAGATTATCTTCATTTGCCAAAACATGACAATAAAGCATAAATCTTTAATTTTATGAATTCAAAAACTAATATTCTATTACGTGGAGAAAAAAGCGTAATATATGTGCCCATATGCACATATTAGTGAAATATGCGCTAATCCCGTGAATATGCATTTCTATGAACTATAAAACTTTGCCAATTGATTCCAAATGACATGAAACGCATTTTCCACTTCCATGCATATATTTGCATTTGAAGGAATAAAAAATGTAAATATGCAGAAATTTGCCCTCTACTTATAACATTTAGTAGTTCATTAAAGAGAATATAAAATATGTTGTTTGGTTGCTTCCATTGTTTCTGGTAATTGTTGTTGTTTTCTAGTGCCTTACATCTGGCAATGAAACCATTAGCATAAAATATTGTCGCCCAGCGTGGGGCGACAATATTTCTGGTAATTGTTGACCCTCAAAATTTTGTTTTATTTTTAGTGTTTTTATTTTTTTATTTATTTATTTATTTTTTTTTCTTAGTGAAAAGATTTGGCAGTTTGATTTTGTTGTATTAAGTCATAAAATTTTCTTTGGTCCACTTATGTAGGTTGGTTAAGGATTGTTGCATGGTTTTTTCTAGTTCTGTACTTTTGTTTTTTGGTTTTGAAGTCCACATTACTAAGCCATCGGCAAATAGTGCACACTTCACACCTGATTCTTGTATTTGTTGTGGCAGATCATTAATAAATATATTAAAAAGTGTAAGTGCCGAGCACTGCTCCTTGTGGTAAGCCATGGTGTACTTGTTTATATTTAGATATATTTCTTCCATATCTGGTAGCAATAAAGTGTTGTATTAGGAAATGACATAGCCATGAGTGCATTGGACCTTGTATCCCTATTACATTCTCTACTGGTAAGTATTCCACTGTTTTGGGTTATGTTTGTCACCGGCCACAGTGTTTTCTTGAGGGTCAGTACTTGGTCCAGAATCACTATAGTTGCTGTTGTGGATGTGTTTGATGGCTATTGTCCATATGAACAAACAGCAGGCCCAATCACAAATCGTCACCCGCTCATTGGCCAGGTCAACGCAACCCCCTCCCACCTAACATTGTATATATATGGGGAGTGGAAAGCTAACGGTCATTTTTCATCCTGATGAAGGCCATAGAGTCTACAGTGGCTGAAAGCTCAATGTTTTTAAACCTCACACGGCTGATCACCCGTGAAGCTGTAATAAATAACGTGTGCCGTGAAAGCTTTAAATCTTACGTGTTGAAGTTTGCTTGAAAACATTCTGTGAGCATTTGCAGTTACACCTCGGCTCATTCAGATTCTTCAAAATAAGCTAAAATCTGGAATCAGCCCAACTGATAATCGTGGAAAGCATTCTAGTCGCCCCCACAAAATAACTGATGCAGTTAAAGATGAAGTTAGAGAGCATATTAGAAATCTCCCAAAGCAGCCCAGCCATTATAGCAGGCAAAAAACCGAGAGAGAATACTTGTCACCAGATTTAAATTGAAGTAAAATCTACAAGCTTTTCAAGGAGATCTATCCAAATAGTCCGATCAGTGTACACTTATATAGAGACCTTTTTGGAAGCAGAATTTAATTTGAAATTTGGTGCACCAAGATCAGACACATGAAAGTGTTGTGATGAACTATTTGCCCAACTTGTTGCTGCTGATGATGAGGAAAAACTGAAACAAATTCAGATGGAAAGTGATCTACACTACGCAAAAGCTGGAAGAGTGTATACACGATTAAATGCTGACATACAAAGGCCAAAAATCAACAAAGATATTGCTGTTCTCTGTTTAGATTTCCAGCAGGTCTTGTCTTGTCCCACATTGCACCATTCAAGTATGTGTTATCAAAGGCAACTTAGTACATATAACTTTGCTATTTTCAATGCAGGAGAAGGGGAAACTACAATGCACTTATGGAATGAATGTCAGGCCAAAAGAGGATCAGCTGAAATTGCCTCTTGTGTGTTTCAGTATGTTATAAAGTATGACATACTGTCAGAGGGTAGAGAGAGACATTTAATTGTTTGGTCTGACTGTTGTGTAGGTCAAAATAATAACTGGACTATGATATTTTTGTATAACTATTTTGTTCTGGCAGGATACTTCACCTCAGTAGAGCAAAAGTTCCTTGTATCAGGACATAGTTTTCTGCGGTGTGATCGCACCTTTGCCTTGATTGAAAAGAAAAGGAGAGTTACGGATGTTATGGTCCCAACTGAATGGAAGTATGTGATAGCTGAAGCTTGTGTAGGTTCACCTTTTATTATAAAAGAAATGAGCCAGAATGACTTTGTTGCTATTAATACTCTTGAAGTTACCATGAGTCATAACACACTAAGATGGTTGAAGATCCATGCAGATGATCCTAATGCATTGTATGTAAGACCAACTCACAACACTATTGAACCTTGGGTACGTCATTGTGTTGCTAAGAAAAGAAGAGGAAATCAGTCACATGTTACCATCCCCATACAAGCAATTCAGTTTCCTTGCTGTACAAGGCACTTCTTCCTCTATCAGCAGAGGAAAAAAAAAAGGATTCATTGGTTATGTGTAAATATCTTGATGAACAATACAGGGTATTTTATGTGAACTTAGCTTCTGAGTGAATTTGTCATACTCTTCTGTGTTTAAATCTGTTAAATCTCTTTGTTTGCAATGTTTTTCCTATAAAAAGCTATATATTAGCATATAACTTGCTTTGTACTATGTTTGCAGAATTATTAACCATACAAATTGTAATATTACAGCAGGTTAGTAAAGTAAGTGTTGAATATCTACATTAAGAGTTTTGTTTTACAATAAATACTATTTTGGTGATATACGTTATTCCACAGTGATTTTTTTCAGGATATACAATGTTATTACAGGAAAAGTGATATAAAAGTAATGAAAAATAACTAAACACAGTAAAATATGAGGAATAGATATCACTGTATGATAATAGATACTGTAACACATGATTACCCATGATAAAAATGTGAAGATGAATAAAGCTCAAAGAACTGACACTTTTTCTAACTTCCTGTAAAATAATAAACCTGTGATATACAACCTTCTTTGAGGGAGGTCTTCATTTTATTGTTGTATATGATAGGTATGCTATTGCTGTCTTTCCTGTCCTTGACATTTTTTATGAACTTATGGGCTTTGTTGACCACCTCCATAGCACAGTTGGTAGAACACTTGCCTATGGCACGGAGGACCCCGGTTCGATCCCTGATACCAGCATGGGGATTTTATCCCCTCTGGGAGGTCTGGCATGGGGTGCACTCAGCCTTGTTAGGTCCCGGGGGACCAATTGAGCAGCTACTTGATTGAGAAGTAGCGGCCCCAGATCGAGAAGGCTGTATAACTGGCCAAGAGGGCTCAGGGCACTGACCACGTCCCACCCTCCAGTACTGCATCCTACCAATAATGCCTGTAGTAGGCAGACATGAGGGATGCAGCAGCTGGACAGCAAGCCAAGGCCCTTCATGGGCTCTTGTTCTAAGGGTTTAGTTTTGTTTTAAGGGCTTTGTTACCATCTGTCTTATAATCCATTTTTTTCTAAGAAATTCTTTTTAGCTGTATAAATTACTTTTTTTAGTGAGACACATTTTTTTCACTATATTTGTGTATCCGATATGTTTTTTGATTGTTCCGCTGTATTTCTAGCTATATCCCTTTGCTTTTTTAGTTCTAACCGGGAGTTCCAAAGGGTTTGAAATTTTTTATTCTCCCACAAGGAAAATATTTTTTGCAGTTTCTAGGATGACTTTACAGAAATGTTTGTTCATATGATCTGGTTGGTCATGGAGCTGTTAGTTTGTTTGCTCTTTAAATTTATGTTCCAGTTCAGTTTTATATTTGTTTCAATCGGCTTTCTTGGAGTTCCAATACAGATTCGTGTGCTGTTGACTGGGATTTGTATTATGCAGTTTGATATCAGCAATTACTGCTCTGTGACCAGAACTTGGGTCTTCTATCGGTCTGGGTGGCTCAGTTGGTTAGACACTGGCCTACTGATCCCAAGGTCACTGGTTTAAATCCAGCCCAGGACAATGGTTTTTAAGTGTGCTTAAAACTGGCAGCTCCATGTCAGTAGATTTACTGGAATGTAAAAGAACTCCTGCAGGATGAAATTCAGGCACACCAGTGATGCTGATGTGATCCTAGCAATTGACAATGTCGTTAAAAACAACAATAATAATTGGGTCTTCTATAACTTGTTTTTAATTTTTGAAACAATATCTGTTGTAGCTAACAAGAGGTCTGGGTTACTGCATGCTCCAGAGTAATGTATGAAGGTTGTGGGATCTTCAAAGGTTATGGTATTCAAAAATTCTTCCACTATCTTCCCTATAGAATCCACTTTTTCAAAACCCCATCTTTTGGAATGGGCATTGAAATCCCCAATTATGATTGTTTTATTTAATTGGTAAATAAGTGAGAGATTTGGTTCATTCCTGGGAGGATTGTAAATACTGTATAAATGAAGATGTGTTTTGTCATCCCAAAAATTTAGCTTTATTAATTCAGCTTTATCTATGTTATCCATTTCTTTAACAGGATATGGTGTGAAGAAAATTTAATGACCATAAACCCAGCAAGATCATATTACCAGAGTTTACTTTAAAACACTAAAATACCACAAATTCAAATTTCATTGAAAAACACACCCACACAAGAAACAAATGAACCTACCTGGACAAGAAACTAATTTGGAAAGCTCATATTGAAAAATCTGAATCAGCCTGCCATTCGTCCCGTTCGCCTGCCATTGTGTCTCCCACATCCTAAGAATTTTTGTTGGGACATGAATAGGTCCTGCATTTTCTTGAGACCATCTTCCTAAATTAAAAACTGAACTACATATTGCCATTTCCTATTGTGAGACCTGCTGAGTGATATATGCATCGCTAAAGACAGTCGCTGTGGCATAAGGGATTTTGTCAGCAATCCAACGACATTGGATTATATCGCCAAAGGACATCTGGTTGAATGCTGCATGTAAATATTTAATATGTGCAAATATCATAAATATCCTAAAATATTTACGAAAGAAAGAAGTGAAGATTTAATTTATACGAAGCCACTAAGTGCACACAACAGCTTTGGGACCTAAAAGTATTATGTCTTGTAAAAGAGTGAAGATAGTATGTTCAAGTGATGCAAGTTAATGGCAATAAAGTTGAAGAAGCAAAAACTTTGAATATTTATTGGAAATAATAATACCTTGCCTTTATTTGTCCACTTGTACCCATAACACCATGGAGATGAGACTCATTGCTGCATCACTACATCGTTAAAGAACCCTTCGTAAAAACTGCTACAGTTATAAAACTTAATAAGTAATATGTGCAGTAGGTTAGGTGCCCAATGATCAATAAAGCTCCACTTTTGCTACTTCATTACACCCATGTTCAGATATTTCTAACTTTTGTTCTTTTAATACATGCAGTATTCTGTTACACTTTTGCAAATCAGTAAACAGGTTGCCAGACTGGTCTTTTTAATCTCACCTGTATTCTAATATCTGAATCACTCTATATAATTAGTATGGATAAATGGAGTTCTATCATATACAGAAGATTGCAATTGATTATTTTTATAATGGAAGCTATTTGTAACCTATTACTTGCAGTTATTTGATGTGCGCAACCTCTGAGACATTTTATTTGATATTAACAAATATTTAATATTAACAAAACTAACATTCTCTTCCCTTTTGTAGGAGATTTTTGGAGCCGATCTTCCTCCTCATAAACCACATGGAATATTGGCAGTGGAGCATACTGGTAAGCCTGAAGCTACAAACGATGGGCTTTGTCTCACAGTTCTTATTTCATTCCGCAAACCCCTTGAAGAAGTGGGCATCATTGATAAGTACACCTGGCTGGAGGTATCTAAACCACTTGCTGAACAACTGCTGGAAAGGTTACCGAAGAACATGTCGGTACCATTGCATGTCATACGATAAAGTACAATGCTGAAGTATAATTATACTTTTGGGTTTATGCTACCAAAATTTTTTAAACTTGAAGACATTATACACATAAAAACAAGAAGAAATTATTTACCATATCTGCTGTTTAATGTATAAGTTCAGGCTAATTTCACTCTTTCCAGTTATGTGTAAACTTTTGGCAGCTCCTCCTTGCATAAATGAACTCATTATTTATGCACATATTTTTCATTGCTACTACATATGTTAATCTGTGCTTATGGATAAAATAAGCAATTTAATTACCTCCATGGAAAAATAGTTCTTCATTCCTTTACAATTATAATCCACAAAAGGAAACCAGTTTTGTTGAAATCCATTGTAAAACGAAAAGCAATCATGTGGAATTGTAAGTTGACATGATTTTATTCATTTTTAGCAGCTGGTTCAACTGTATAACTGTATCACAAACATTAATTATTCAGTTTATGTTGCAGGTCAACTGCTGAATTGTTTTATGAATCCTCATTACTGGAAGGAAAAAATCATGAGTACTCATGTCGAGTATTGCCATTTTTTTCTTTCTAACACCTGAACACAAGCTTTAAGAGCTGTTTTTAATTAAATACTCAGTGGAAATAATGTAATGAAGATGATGTAATTATAATACTCATAATATTTTTTATTTTATACTTTTATTTTTTGTAAATGGGTTTTTGTGTGTAAAAAGCAGGATTTTTTTAGCTATTTTATATTTGTAAATAAAAAACCACAGGTGTAAGGAAATACAGTAATCTAATATTATAAATTTATATTATATTATTTATTTTCTACAATGAATATATATTGTCAGTTGAGATGTATATTTAGCCTGTACAATATTCTAAGGGACTTCCTTTTTAATAAAAGTGAACACTTGCTACTATCTTAAGGTATGTTTAAAAGTACTTCTCTGCTTTTATGAGAGGGAAGTTGCCTTGTGGTTGATATACAATCATCATCGTTGTTGCCGCCACCACCACCACCATCACCATCACCACCACCACCACCATCACCATCATCATCCTTCTGCAAGTATTAAGCCATGATTAACGATCTTAAAGAGGAATTTTCCTTCCAGCATTTTTTTGGGATATTCCAGTGATCTTTTGAGGATGATAATGAATCATAGTGCTTGGAATTCTATGAGATGACATCCGTTAAAGGTGGGCCTTCCAGTTGTTCTAGTATTTTGTGTAAGATAGAGAATAGGGTTCTAGACCCAGCTCCTCCATGACTTCATTTCTTTTGAGGTCCCACTTTGTGCAGCCTGCAGTACGGTGCATAAATCACATCTCATTAGCTGTAATCCTATGTCAATCTCTTCTTCCTATTGCCCAGGCTTCACTACTAAAACTTAATATGGGTCTGCAAGAATCTTATACAGACGTAGCCTTTTGTACTAAAATGTTTCATAATACTATAAATTATCCCCGTTGCTTTTATAAATTTTGTAATTTTGTTTGCTCTATCAGCTTCATCCTCAAAGGTCAAGTTATAATATTAAGTCTAAAATAAAGACAAAGTTAGAGACTAAAAGCTTCACTTATCTTAGTAATGCTATAACTTTTAAACCAAAAAGTTGAGTCAATTAACAACACTGCACAACACTTATAATTTACGGGAACATGTTTTGGAGGCTGACTTTCCTCCATTATCAACCGGTCATCGGTTGGTTCTCCCGGGTGTGGCTGGTGACATTTCTTCTTAGGTCTCCTCTGGTGGTGGTTCAAGGAACTTGCTGAAGATATCCTTCTCAGGGATGTCAAAATTGAATACTCTGTTTCCATTTTTAAAAATGAGGATTTGTTCCCATGTTGACAGCTCTTGTTTTTCTGTTACGTGGTTAAGGAATTTTGGTTCTGGCTTTAGGTTATGGTTTTTTGTCCAAAAGTGAGTGGCAACTGCTGATTTTCCAACTGTTCGTTTTTTATGTTTCTAAAGTGTTCCTTGGATCTATTTTTAAATTTCTTTTGGTTTTTCCTATATACACTTCATTACAGTCACTGCATTCAATTTGGTATGTGCCAGAATTTTTATTGGGTGGGCTGGCATTTTTAATGTTCGAGTTCAGTAGATTTTTTATGGAGTAGTGCTTCACTGGTGCTAGCTTAGTGTTCTATTCTTTGAAAACTTTTTTGAATTTTCCAAAGGCCCAAGGATTGAATGTGAATTTTTTAATGTCATTTTTTTCTGCGTCTGTGAGTGTTGTGGTTTCTTTTAGTGACTTTTTTATTTCTGCTCGTTTCACTTTTTGGTCTGCTAATGATTTGGGGTAGCATTTTTTTGTGCTATTTCAATTATTTTACAATATTCTACTTTGTATTCTTCTGTTGGAAGAATCTATGTGTTAAGCTATTGAGGATGGCCTGTTTGTGACTTCTTGGATTGTGACTATGAGCTTTTATGTAATTGTCCGTCTGCGTTGGTTTTCTGTGAATGCCAAAGTTTATTCTATTGTTTTTGATTATTTGTACATTCAAAAATGGTAGTTTCTCATCATTTTCCAATTCCACAGTGAACTTTATGCTTTTTTCCTGGTTGTTTAGGACTTTTAAAACATCACTGAAGTGTTTTTTGAGACTGTTGCAATGTGTCATCTATGTACCACTGCCAGTGTTTAAATATCCACAGGAAACCTTTGGTGATCCTTATTTCTAATGCGCTCATGTAAATATCTGCCAAGAAGAGTGAAAGAGGGTTGCCCACTGTTGCATCCCGGATGTCGGGGAATAGAGACTCTTACGTCATCTGTTGGTGTTGGCTATGAAGCTTGGGAGGTGGCACTATCTGTAGGTCAAACCAACAGTCAATTCCCAACACCCATTGCTAAACCTGAAGTTTGACAGAAATATTGTGTCTGGAACTGGAAGAAATTTTGAAGTTTGGTGAGTTCTCTGTAGTCTTCCAAGAAAGAACTTACAACATTACTTAAGATAAGTGAAACTTTTGTTTGTTTTTATTTTAGATTCTGTTGCTTCACTGTTAACAGCTTCAGTTTTTCATTGAATTAATATAATCTTAAGTATTTAAATTTGTTTACCCTTTTTAAAAATGGTTGTCTAAAACAGTTTTGCTTAGTACAGGATATTTTCCACAAACGGGCTATCACTTTAGTTTTATATTGATTTCCATGTATATATTTTTGTGATTATATTTAGATTGTGTATAGAATAATACAATCTATTTCTGTGGGTGCCATTAATACCAAATCATACTGCAAAAATCAGAGTCTAGCTTTAAAAGTATTTTTAGTTGACACTAAAAATAACCATGTCTTGTCTGTCATCATTCTTGAATAGTACTATCCATGCATATTATGAACAGTAAAGGGTAAAGGCCACATCCTTGTTTTACTCCAGTGATCCTTTCAGTTTATTGTTGGTTCGAACTGAAATTAAATTGTTTTTAATAGATAATTGTATGTATTTTAAATATATTGTTGCTTTAGATTATTGTTGGCTAAAATGTCTAATAATTTATTTCTGCTGGCTGTCAAAGACGTTTTGAAATGTACAGATGCAAAATGTATTTTCACATTAAACTCTCTCTGTTTTTCTATTAACAATTTCATTGAAAAGTACCCATTACAGCAAGCCATTGTGCTCTTCTCCAAAAGTGTTATTAAAATGCTTGGTTACTTTTTCTTCTAATTATGTTAGCATAAATTTTAGATCCAGTACTATACATATAAGACTGCTCCCATAGCGCAGTGATAGAGCACCTGCCTTTGGTGTAGGGGGATCCAGGTTGGATCCCTGGTACCGGCATGGGATGTTTCCTTGCTGGAAGCTCTGGTCCGGGGTGCACTCAGTCTCGTTAGGTTCCTGAGGGACCGATTGAGGAGCTACTAAATAAAGAAGAAGCAGCCCTGAAGACCGCATAACCAGCTGGGGGGAATCAGAGTGATGACCACTTACCACCCTCCAGTACTGCACCCTACTCATGATGCTGTAGTGAGCAGGGGTTGGGGACACGGTGGCTGGACAGTAGGCCTTGGCCTGGATAGGACTGTTGTGCTGTGGCTTTGTTTAGTTGGTTACTATATATATAAACTAATGCCTCTGTAATATTCACAGTTGACATTTAGGTTCCTTTGGCACATTCCTCTGAAATTTCTGTACGTGATTATGCTGTTTCTAAAAATCATACAGAAATTTAGTTAAAGGAGTCAGAAAAGTTTTTCATGGTGTTTAATTGCAAAAGCATCCGTTGGGAATTCTGTGCAATGCAATAATGAGGGTATGTACATGCAGAGCATGGCTGTTGATCAGTCAGTGTTCAAGTTTGCATCTTGCCTGTGTCTATCACAAGGTAGTTTGTCTCTTCTCCATTAATATTTTAATGATTTTAAGTGTGAAAAAGAATTGAAAATTTTGAGGTAACACCAATTTCTATTACAAATATTCAAGAGAGAGCCGCAGGCTATTTTTCTGGGAAAGTTCTTGGGTGTTCATTAGAGATCTGCCTGGGTTTGGATTCACTTAAAAAAGCTGGTCAGACTTGAAAATAATGACAAAAAAATTCATTTATCACGTTCAGTGTATAATTTTTGGTGTTGAACTTTCTGTAACTTAATGAAAATCATTAGCATCATTTTTAGGGGAAAATATCACAAACATTTTTTACAGGTAAAATAAAGATGAAAAAAAATTATTGATCACATTTTCGGTCTTGCAGTGTTTAGATAGCTGGAATAGTAAAATTGTCACAGCATACACTAATCCAAATAAGTAATAATAATAGTCACTTTGGCCAATTGCAGATGATAATTGCAACAGCACAGCAGCTGTAAACTCTGTCCCCCTCTGTCTATCCACACTCAGGTCATTCTGGGTAGAGTACATTACTATACTAGATACAGTGTAATCCGGGCTTGTGGGCCGTGGTCTACTGGGCTCCTTTTTGTTCCCAAACGTTTCATCTGGAACTGCGGCAGACATCTTCGGTGGTGGCGAGGTTGAAGTATCCTGGTGGAGATTTCAACAGCTACTGTGCTGGTTGCTCCATGGGCTGCAGTATTTATGTCAGTGGCCGGAGGGGAGGTCTGTTGTGATTGGTCCAAGTGGGTAGTGGGTTGGACTTGTGTGGAGGTGTGCTACTGTCTGACGGGCATGGGTGGGGTTCTTGATATTGACTTTTGTCAGTGCTGCTTGCCATATTCTGTTTAGTTTAAGGTCCTCTTCTTTGCGATTGACGTTTTTATGTTTCTGTATTGCAATGAAACATCTGGGAAGAAGAAGGAGCCCAGTAGACCATGCCCCACAAGCCCAGATTATACTGTATCTAGTATTGACACTGGCTGTGAAAACCTTAGAACTTTGAAGAGTATAGTGCTACTTGCACACTTTATCTTGAGCCCTGGAATGCAGGTCCAAGTGAAGAAGGCCTGTGCTTTACCAAAATAACAACTGAGAATTACTGTCCCTGCCCCAGTGTTATGACTTGTGCATTTTACTGTATCGTATTAGATTTTTTGTGGTTTTCTTGCATTATCATACTGGTTTACTTTTGTATTTAACCAAGTGAAACAGTAATTTTAAGCATTAAATGGCTTATGCAGATCCAGCATGAACACTGCAAACTACTGTAAATAGCAAAAGAAGGAGCCATGTGTTCAGCCTTTTACTCTAGCCATTGGCTAACCTGGAAAAACAATTGCGGAAACTACTACTCAGCCTTTTAAGATATAATTTAAACTATGCTCCATAAAATATGTACATGAAAAGTCCTGTTGCTGGCTTTAACAATGCAGTGTGGAAGCTCAAGATAAAGTGTGCCATTAGCAATAGGGATAGCATATGGTCAATAAGGCAGTATGCCTGAACATGAGAATTACAGGACCCCAGACATCAATATTTCATAAAGTGAGTTCTCAGTTTGGTGCCAAAGACCTGAGTACATCCAGCAAGGCCTGCTGGCAAGAGGAAAAGATCCTATTCCAGTACCAAAAGTCGAATCTGGATCTCTTGGGCAGCAGATAGCAGCGCTTTGTAGATTATTGTTACTAATAATAATAGGTAAGAACTGCAAAATCATTTCATTTAAAACAAAATTTGAGTCTGCCATGCACTGGGTGGTACATTGTAAAACCTATTCTGAGGCTGGACCAGACCAAGCCTAAGAATTTCAGCCTGTATAGACCCCTCATGTGAAACTCTTAGCTCCTAGAACACAAAGGGATATAAATATAAATTTTAAAAGTTCAGTTTTTGCTGACGATGTAGTCATTTGGACTCCAGGCTCTCCAAAAAGACCTGAATTAATTAAAGACAGAATAGAAACAGCCCTAAACAAAGTACAGGAATGGAGCTCCAAAAACCTCATGACTATCAATGTGGAAAAAACAAACTATGAATTATTTACACTAAAATATAAACCAGTTAATATTAACATAAATTATAATGGTAAACCACTCAAAGCAGTTGATGATGCCAAATACTTAGGCATCACTTTCGACAGAAAGCTAAGTTGGAAAAAACATATAACAAACATCTCAGAAAAGGTTGAAAAGAAACTGCAAATCCTGAAAAGGTTAGCTGGTGCTAAATGGGGCTGCTCAAGGAGAGTCCTTAACACAACATACAAAATGTATGTTAAACCAAACCTGTTGTACTGTTCTGAGGCTTTAATAACAGCAGCAAATGCTAACATCAATAAACTTGAACAAATACAAAATCAGGCTCTTTGCCTAATCACTGGAGCACCTATTGATGCCATGCTTGCCTTAACATGGACCCCATCAATAACAACAAAAATAGAAGAACAAGCATTGCTCCAACACGAGAAAATGTTACGACTGCCAAACTCTAAATGGACAGAAGAGAACCTGTCCCCTTCAATCCTTAAAACTCATAGTGGTTTCCTAGAAAAGGTAACACAGATTAAATCCAAATTGAACATTCCTAACACCAGACAAAAATCTACTTATAAGAGAAAATCCATTGGAACCGTTAGAGATAGACCAAATCATACTATACAAAAAATGTAGATCTTGCTAAAATACACAATTTATGTCTGAATAAATTTTCTTGTAGGGTGAACCATTTTGGAGATATTCCTTGTTATGTGTGTGAGTTTCGGAAAACTTAGAACTTTCGTGAAATGGATCATCGTTGTTCATTTTTTTATATGTTAAGTGTGCAAAGACAACACAACCTTAAAGCTTTAAAAGATTTGACTATCGCACAAAGCCTACTGTATTCTAACATTCCCCTTGCACCTACAAGGAAATAAGCAATAAGATAAGTTGTACAAATGTTTATCTTAACTAACACGAAGAAGATATAGGAATAAGAGTTTGTGAGAAAGTTATTAAATTTATAGAATCTGTGAAGATACAGCATGAGAAACATGTAATTTTTTCAGGCATTCTTCGAAAATAATTGCTCAGTTTTTTGAATTTCAAGAATTTTGCAATGTGGAACTCCATAAAATACTGTCGCAAACAAGATGGTTGTCATTGTTAAGCGTGGTTTTACGCATGCTAGAGCAGTGGTGTGCACTGAGCCTGTATGTTTTAGTACAAATTGGGAGGAAGAAAGACTGTGTGCAGCTGAGCAGTTATCAAGGTCCCTCAATGAAATCTTTCTAAAGCTGTACTTCATTTTCTTGAATGGATTTTACCAAAATTTGTGCTCCTGAATCAGATTTTCAGAGTGCAAAGTTGTTGATATGCTCATTTAGATGATTTAATGTCCAGAACAGATAAAGAAAATTGTCTCTGCTATATAAAACTTGATTATATAAATAAGATCGATCTGGCAGTAATAAACCCAGCGGACTCAACAAAATTTCTATCATATACTCAAATGTATTTAGGTGTAGGTGTAATTGATTTCATGGGCAAACCTGAAAACGATTGTCAAATATCCAAAGTACAGACTTTTACTACAGGGCACAGCAGTTCTTTAAATTTTCTTGTTTTGGACTTAAAAGCGGTATGATCTCAACAATGCCGTATTACAAAACCTGAGATGGTTAACACCCCAGGTAGCTTTATCCAAAAGTGAACAAAGACTGCCAACTCTTATGCCACTTTTAAGAGCACTACAGAGGATTACCACGAAGGTTTGCAAAAATAGGTAATCCGTGGAGAGCGCTAGCTCATATGGTTTTACCCGAAAGCTTAAGCTCCAAGGAAGTGGACGAGTTTTGGGCATTCATAAAGGAAGGTAAGAACCTACGTGGGAACCAAGAATTTTTAGAATTGGAAAACACTGCACTCAATGTGTTAGTTCTTCCCCATTCTAGGACTGTGAGTGAGTATTCTCGAAAGTGAACTTAATTAAAACGCCGTCGCGAAATAAATTATATTCAAATACAGTCAGTGCTGTGTTGCTCTATACCCAGTGTATTTCTAACTGCGTGGAATTTGAGCCTAGCGAGAAAATGAGTGCCACAATGAACATATCAAACTTATATGGATCCACCAACAAGGAGGTAGATGGCCAGGACAGCGAAGGAGAGAGTGCAGACATGGTTTTCGAAAACTAGGGTGAGTTGCACTCATTTTGTATTATTTAGAGATTACCATTCTGATTTATGTTAAGTAGATAGAAAAATTCATTTTTAAGTCCTACCGTTTTCTGCACATTGTCCACGTAAATTTACGAATTAGTGATCTGCAAATGTATGAAATGCGTAATATAAGAAGTGCTCAAAATACTCTGTTTGAAATTTCCGCTAAAGAACTGGCAACACCACGTTGCCAGATCTCGAGAAATGTCAGGGTCCGAGATCCACTGACTGTACTTTGTAGTGTTATTTGCTACGGCTTTTTGGTTATTTCTATCAGTAGCATACCTTACGTATGCTAACAAACATTACGATAATTTGGGGGAAAATACGATAATTTTAATCTACTCGCGATAATTTTGCCGTTCAAGGTTGGCGAAGCTGATTGTGCCGGAGTGGACCCACGGCCTACGTTCCCTTACCTCGTGGTGGTGTTTTGCCATTGTTGTGCAGAATTTCTCTTATTGCGGAAAGGAGGCTATGTTGTGTGGGAGGCGTTTTAGCTAAAGGGACGTGTAATGATTGTGTAGATTTTATATAAGTTGATTTAAAACTGTACAACATGCCTGTGATACAAAGGATTGTGTAAGTATTAGCACCAGAAATTTGAAGTATAAAATAGTATAATTTACATTAATGTTGCCATTGAATCTGAGCATCCAGATTGTAAAGCCAATGAGCAAACATGAGAGTACGGCACTTTATTTATAATTTTTAATGTTATTTAAGGTAACACTGATCATTCTGGGTTCGCACGGATAACCTCACTTTTTACTGCCCCTCAATCAAGTCGTTCTCTCACTGCTATTTCCCCCGATACCACGTGACTACGAAAGAATAGTTTGCATAAGAGCAATAGAAATGTTCTGTATATTGTCTGATTTCTAAAAGAACAGACATTACAGGTGTCAGCTCCACGTGGAGAGCTGCAGTGTTGTCAAGTAGCAGAGAGCAAGTTTATGCACACCTCACCTGTTCAACTCTCAGTACTCGATACATATAAACAAGCATTCGGGTTTATCTCGCGGTAGCAAAGACATGCATATATAATTTATATTAGCCTATTTAAGAGTAGAAATAGTTTGTGCTGAATACGAATAAAGTACTCTGTTCTCAATACGAATTCACTGTGACCTTAAGTCTACACAATAATTGTGATTCTGCGTACTTGTTTTACAGTTGAATATTTTGTAAATGTTTATAAAATCGGCCGCTCGAGAAAACGAATAAAATATAGTGCAATGGATGCAGGTTTTATTGCTGTGAAGCTTAAACGCCAAATAAAACTTTCAAAATGTTGTTGTTGTTGGCTAATGCTGGATTTCTGACAATGAAGTCATTAATCCTCTCGCTCTCCAATATTTTTCACTGATGGATGGGGCACTAGATTTGGCCGGGCATATTTGAAGGTGGTCTCGATCCATTTCCTCTTGTAGATCACATAGAGGACAGAGTGGTGAAGAATATATCCCAATTCTGTTTAAATGTTTTGCCAGACAATCATGTCCTGTAATCAACCTGAAGGTTGCAATTGCTGTTTTTCGAGGATACTCGGGTATTACTGTTTGAATGTTTGGTAGTTCCCATCTTATATTCTTCGACTTTTCATAGTAATATTGTTCAATAATTTTTTTGTATTCAGAGTTGACTAATCTTTTATCTGCATAAAATGGTAGATTAACTATAGATTTCTGTACACTGCTGGTACCCTTTTTTGCAAGAAAATCAGCTTTCTCATTACCACTCAGTCCACAGTGAGATGGTATCCCTTGGAAGACTAGGTGTTTTTGAAGTGCTGTTAGATGGGTAAGGATTTTCCAACATTCTATAATTGTTTGGTTTTTTGGTGACAACTTGGAAGTAATTGCTGCCCTGGAATCCGAGAGAATAACTGCTTGCTGAGAGTGTGAAATTCTGTGCAAAAGATTTCAAATTGCTTCAATTTCTCCATCAAAGTTTGTAGTTCCATAACTTAAAGATTTGTAATAGGAAAAGAGGTGACATGTGACTCCAGCCCCTGTTCCATCTCGGTTTGATATCAATGATCCATCAGTATAAATATAGAGCCATTCGTGTTCTGGAAATCTAGTATGGATTGTCTCTAATGCCAATAATTTGAGAACACTAGTTGGAGTATCACTTTTCTTAACTTCTTCTGTCAGGTGTAAATAATATGTGATGTCTAATGTTTGTGTCGGATTGACTTTAGATATGAAGTTTTCCTTTGAATTAGGAAGGTATATATTCTTCTTGATGTCTTGAATTTTGGAAAGAAAGCTCTCCTGTGTCTTTAGTGTATGTGTAAAATTCCTGTTGTTCCATATATTAAATGGGAGTCTGATCAACTTTTCATGTTGAGTAAGAGGTGCTTTTTCTATTTCATATTCAATGGGGTATTGGTTGGTTAGTATTTCCATAGCTGGTATTGGTGTGGTTTTGATAGCACCTGTAATTAGTCTCAGACTTTGGCTTTGAAAGATTTGAATTTTTTTTGTATTTGCTGTTATAAGAACTTTACTGCAGTAAGTATATAATGGCTTTATATATACACTGTATGTAATATTATTGCTATTAATATTATGCTATGGCTCTCTTCAATATCATCAGTGAAAAATATTGGAGAGCAAGAGGATTAATGACTTCATTGTCAGAAATCCAGCATTAGCTAACAACAATACATTGTATGTTGTGTTAAGAGTTGCTCTGGAACATCTCCACTTCATTCCTGTTAGACGTTTTAACAGTGAAAGGCGCCTCTCTGCTCTTTGTATTACATTTTCTATTTGTTTGGTCCATGTAAGTTTGGTATCGAATGTAACATCTTAAACTGATAGAGCTCACGTGTGTGATACTGAGACATCTGAAAGCTGCTGAATTCCTCACATTGTTAAGCGATGCTATGGTTAAATTCAGTTATGTGCCTAACACTCCCAAAAACTGCCTGAACCATCTTGTTTCATAATGGAGTCGATGTGAACGACCCAAAAAAATGGAGGCCATCTCAATTTTCTCAGTTTATAGACATGCAGTAAAGAAAACCCTTGATACAAAACTTGAATCTTTCATATCCCTTAGCCCACATCAAAGGGGATAAATTGCAACATTGTCTGGCACACCTATAGGATGTCAGAAGAAAGCATCTCAACTGTTGTCCTATTATTAGATGTTTCAAAACTTTTGACTCAATTGGTCACAATCATATTCTTAGTAGTTTTAAAAATTATTGTCCCATATTATATAATTTAATAGAAGCACAGTTAACTGGAAATTGGAGCTGATAACAAGACAACCAAAACCAATACAATTTAATTACAGTGTGCCTCAAGGGTTGCCATTATCACCATTGCTTTTTACCTATCAGCTACCAACTGCGTTATCCAGAATCTCACAGATACTGATTTATGACTCCTTGCCAAGTTCATTTGTATCTGCATTTGCTGATGACATGGGCCTAGTAAGCAAGGGTGAAATCAATCAATATCTTTGATTTAGCTGAGTCCAGTCATGCACAAAGCGGAGCAATAGTGGTTAAGAACAGTTGTGTGTAGAGAGGAAGATCCCTTGTTCAAATTTGGGCGTATGGTATTGAATTCTTCAGCTCTCGTTCTGCATTTCTAAGCTACTCTTGTTTGTTAATGATTGTGAATTGCCAGATTCTATGAGTGCTGGTGGTGTGCTGGAATTTCATTCTATTTTTTCAATAGGTCCAGAATTAATATATAAGTACAGCTTATGTCCAGTGTTGAAGAAATTAAACATATATGAAAGCTTAAAGATACTGTTTTGTATGCAATGTGGGATTTTGAAATTAAAATATTCTTTCATGCCATAAACTTGATGGAAGTGGTGGATGGAAATGAAGGTTAGATCAAGAATGGGGAAGAGGGGTGACAGGAATGCAATTGAGTATTTACCCTCTCCACTTACCAAATGCTGGCCACCTCTTTATCCGGTTGTTTATGTATCCACATGTCTTTACAAGCAAGGTATTTTTCCACAGTGGCGGAGCCAAACAGAAACTTGTTGGTTTTGTGATTACATTATGTACATTTCCTTATGGCATAGCAAACACAAAGCTTTATTGCTTTCTGAACTACGTATAGTAAATAGGGGAAGTATTGTATTTGACCTAAAATTTTGATGTCGAGAGTGCACAGGAAATATGTTTTGAGATCCCCTGAATCAAAAAAAGTAAGCATTATGAGAGAAAGGTATGCCTGTGTGTGTGTGTGCGTGCGCGCACATGCACATATGTGCATCCAAAAGGTCAGTTAAAAACCAAAGTTGTTAATATCTTTCAAGGATTGCGACACAGATCTTTAGAAGAAAATTACTTCGCCTTAAACTACCCTTCACATGAAAAATTAGATTTTCTCAAAAATGGCTAGTGATTTTTACTCAAATCTCGTACATATGTTTAAGATATTTTTATGGCAAATGAAATGTACATTTTGAATTTTCTGGCTCTAGCCTATGTATCAGGGTGCCAATGCTTAAAAGTAAAGTTATCATACCGGCCACTCAAAATTATACATTTGGATTCAAAAACCAAATGCTACAACAATAAATGTATCAGCATAGCACTTATGAAAATGTAATAGTATTGATGTTTATGGTATCCACTTATAGGATTGATGAACTCAATCAGTATTACAACTATAGTACTTATGTTTCTCGCACTATTCATCTGAAAGTTCATCATCTTCCTTAACTGTTGCAGCATTATACAAATTTGTTGTTGAGATAAACTTTAACATCCTGGTGGCTTGCAGATTTCCGGACCAAGCACATTGTTTCATAAACTGAGATCACCGAATAAGTCCATTTACCGTTCTTAGTGCCATTCTATTTTTAATTTTGGTTTTTATTAAACCTAGTTTGGAAAAAACTTCCACAAAAAGTGTTTCTATGGGGCAATGAAACCACTGATAATGCAACCTCCCCCAGTTCTTTGAAGTTAGATTTTCCACCAAGGTAACATGTGTTAAGAGCACTCCAGAAACTGCCAGATTCAGGCATGTTCGTTAATTCACACGGAATATTGTGTATTCTGAGTTTTCTCCATTGATCATCAATTTTCTGAATAGGGCCTTCTTCATTGAGATTACCAGATCTGGGCACACTGGCAACAAGAGGATAAAGGGTAGAAGGATTATTGGGATATGAAATGGTTGCCTTAGAGGGGTGGAAACAGGCTATTAGGGCAAAAGTGGTGTCGCTATTTGTAATTAATTTCATTTTGCTGGTATGGCAAACCAGTGAAAATGATATTTTGCCGATGTAAAAATTATCGTACGGGTTGACAGCCGTGAGTACAAACACTCACATTATCGTATGCCCCCATAATTATCATACAGGTTGGCAACCTTGGTCCTGTTTACTCATGATGACTTCTGTATAACTGGAAAACTGTAAGAGATAGGCTAAATCTTACTACACAAAATGTACATCTCGTTAAAGCATTCAAGTTATATCCAAATGCATTTTTTGTGTAGTGAACCATTTCGGAGATACTCCTTGTTATATTTGTGAGCTTTGCAATCCTTAAAATTTTCTGAAATGGAAATCTCTTGGCTGTGCAAAGAGAATGACATTTCAAGGCCTACCTGCTGTATTCCTCTTGCATCGACAAGAAAATTAGCAATAAGATAATTTTTGCAAATGTTTATTTTGACTAACATGAAGAAGAAAGAGGAATAAGTTTGTTAGAATAGTTAGCACAAGAGCAGAGAAAATAATGTGAGTCCAACTTCTTTTTTTTTTTTTTGTACTAGGAACTCAAAAGAACTTACGTTGCCATTCAGCTTTGAAGTACCTTTTAATTGTTATACGATGTGATCCCACCACTACCACAAGGGGGACTAACTGGTTATCTCAGGTAGATAGATAACAGTGAAGGGGGTGGCTTGGTGGCTAGACATGTGTGGCAGAGTTGACAGGGTTAAAATGTAGGGGAAATGACACATTGAGTCATTTTTCCCCATCTGTGGCTTAGGTGATCAGAAAATGATCAAAATAAAATGAAAATTAAGAGACGGTATAGTGAAGTGATGACCCCATCGCCCAGTGGGGAAACCATGCAAACAACCTCCTGAGTGGTGGCAGTAAAACCAAAACTTTTCAGGGTTGGGAGGAAATGCTCTATCCCTAGCTCAAGAACTGAGGATATGCCGGAGTACCCTGGGGATAAATCAGTCCGTAAGTGTTGTGCTAATCCCCCAATTTAAAGTTGGATTCAGCAGGAAACTGTGGGCCTCGGAAAGGGACGCATAAATAGACGAAGAATGCAGGAGAAATATGGATTAAGAATTGGAACATGGAATGTAAAAACATTAGCTAAGAGTGGTGGTTAATAAAGGAAAGACTTGGGACCAGTTCAGTAGACTAGCAGAGGATAGGATTGAATTTAGGAAATCCAAGGTAAACCCCTGATGCCATAATAGTGGTAGAACAGCGAAGTTGAAGAAGAAGAAGAAGAAGAAGAAGAAGAAGAAGAAGAAGAAAATCAAGAGAGGCATAGGCTCAACATTTTATGCTGATTAAGCTTCATGTAAAATCAAGAGCATAGGTAAATTTTTCAAACAAGAGAAAACTTGGACAGGGCTTTTTAAAAATGACCTGCTGCTAATAATTCTTTCTACATGTTTCTACACAGTTACTGTTGTTTAGATGCTAGAGAAATTTCTTCAGTAGTTGGCTACAATTGTGGATCTTGTCTGTGATGTGAGAAGGAATATTGAGTGTTAAACTGCTACCTAATGCCCAGTTCACGATGAAGCAACACTGGTGACGTAACATGAGCAATAAGACAATTGACCAATAGGAGTTCAGCATAGACATAAAATGTGACAAAAGTTGAATTAGAGTTAATTTACTGCGTAACGTAGCAGCATCCTCAGAATAGGTTAAGAAGACATCAACCTCCAGGGTTTTGTTCAAGGTTCGTACTGTCAAATTGTGTTGCCTCATTGTAAAGACTTTGAGCAACGTCTTGCTGCTTGTTGCTCATGTCATCTTATGAATTGCGCTTGTCTGCTTGTGCATGTGTATAGCTGAACCATTGGATTTAGAAAGAGAATTCAGATGCCACGTTTGAAAGTATTTTCAGTTTGACTATTGCTTCAACTTCCTGTATCTTTCTTATGCCTACAATGAATTATGTAATGAAAACATAGTTTTGTGAAGTGAACCGCAGTTAACAAGAAGTAGATAAAAGAACATGCTTTTGTAAGAATGGTTTGAAGAAGAGTGTGTAGAGGAAGCCATATAAGCCGTGTGTGGGCAGTGTTTGAGAGGTACAATCAGGACTGGCAAATTCAGTGCCATAGCCAGAATTTGAATCATATATCTTCCATTTTACGTGGGGCTGCTCTAACCATTAAGTTACCATGGCCAACTGGTATACAAATCAGTTGGCCATGGTAGCTTAGTGGTTAGAGCAGCTGCATGTGAAGCGGAAGATCCATGGTTCAAATCTCGTGTAAGGCATTGAATTTTTCAGTCTTGATTCAACCTCTCAGATTGTTGATAACATTTAAATGTTTAAAAAAACTTTTGAAAATGATGAAATATTGTTTATTTGCAGGAAACCTACCACTCACAGAGGCAAACGAGCTCTTTTGGAAAGAGAACCAAAGCTAGTAGAAAATGGCAAAAAGACATTGTTTATAAAAGGAAGGAATACAAGTGAAACTGTTGTCAACTGTATGAAGGATTTGGTGAGTAGCACTTTTGTGAAATAAGTGTTTGTTGCAAAAAATTATTGTACCACATACCGCACATATGTGGCATTCCTGACTAGAAGGGCAAATTCAACAAGTGCATGTTTTGAGAAATACGGCATTCTGGTTGTTTTCACCAAGGGCAAACTCAACATATTCCTCCTTTGTGATTTAATCTAAAGATTGAGATGGTAAAACTAAACATGTATTACATTCATTTATTACAATCAAAACATGATATGAATGGAATAATAATGTTATTACAAAGGAATGCACACAATTGAACTCATTTGTTGTACTCAAAAAAAAAAAAATGTTGTCTTCATGTGATTCAGCATCTTTTGCTATTGTTGAATAGTTTGATTGAGTTTGGAGTATCTGGTGAAAATACTTGTTACATGGCATAGGTATGTAAGATAGCAAATTTCTGATGTTTAGCTAGCCGGGATACAGATATTGAAGAATTGTAAGTACATCTGCTTTAATTTTTCAGATTTTAGGCTCAACTTATCTGGATCATAGCATTCTCTCTTTCCCTTTTGGAGTTTTGCATAGTGGATTGTTCGGTTTTTGTGTCATGTATAATGAAATTATAAGTTGTGTAAGGAATAATTTTTTGGTTTTAGAACTGTTTTGCTGTAGAGCTTAGGAACTGGAAGTGCAGATTGCAGGTCAAAAGCAAGAGCCATCACTGTCATCCTTGCTCTTTGTTAGTTTTCTTTATTAATGTATAAGAAGATTTAGTGCTATTTAAATATACTCTTTTATTCCGATTTCCTCTATATTAATGTGTTTATTACTTTTCATCTTCCAAATTTTGTTGGATATTTTCATTTGTCACTGGCAGATAGTACAAATCCAATATGTATTAAAAGCATTGCGATAATGTTTGGAGACTGTTCATTTGCTGGTCCAGGGTGTTTTTCTTGCAGTTGTGTACAGTAGGGTTTATAAAAAGTTGATGTTGAGACCAGTGGGAAGGTACCTCCTGTAAGGACCCGTGGACCTGCTATAATGGCTTTAACTGTTGGTAGAGACCTTATGTGTTTATGAGCTCTCAATTTTTGGCCAGGGGTGAGGCAGTTGTGATGGAGTAGGAGAAATGGTTTTGAAGTGGGGATACCAATGTCTCTGTTGTGTTAGCTCTTCTGGTCCATACAGCTGTTGTTCAAACTGAGCCCTTTGATTTGATTTTTACTTTTGTACTGTATTCTTTTTTCTTTTTTTCTTTTTTTTTTTTCTTCCAAAAAAAAAAAAAAGAAGAGGTCTGAAATTTTTTATTTTCTCAAAAGTGGCTCATAATGATTTTGATTAAAATGTGATATATAAGATATTTTAATGGCAAATGAGATCTTTATCTTGACTTTTCTGAGAATGTCCTCAGACATTATTCCTTGTTATTTGTTTGAATTTTCCAATACTTACGCCTTTCTCAAATGGGTACTTATTCGTTTTTTATGTCCTGAACATGCAAATATAATGGAATGTTAAAACCTTCACTTAGTGAGCAGCTCTTAAAACATTTGACTATCACTTAAGCCTACTGCATTCCCCCATTCTAAGTGTACCTACAAGGAAATATGTATTAAAACCATTTCTGCAAAGGTTTATCTCGATTGATATGTGTTAGAGGAAAGAGTAGGCTTTCACAGCCGGAATCAATATAACTATAATCGTTCCACCCTTAGATCGGCACTTGATGTAAACACAAGCCACTTACTTGCGACACGCCGAAACCAAAGCACACCATAAAATATAGTACCTCAAATGTTGGCGGTGTCTGTGAGTTCTCAAGATGATAACCCTAGTAAACACTACTTGAATGTAATGCAATAGTGCTATTCCTAAAACTGCTGAGTAAATATCTTTTTATCGCATCATAAATACAAAGCATGAGTCCACGTGGTGTTTGTGCTAGTCGCAGCTGATATGAACAACAGGCTATCGCGGAGGGATACAAGATGCAGATCTAAGGCTGGATGGAGTATAAGTTATTTATGGGCTGTTATGCTGTGGTCTACTGGAGTTAGTTTCCAGATGTTTCGTCCACAACTGCAGTGGACATATCAGTGGCATGGCGGGCCCTAATGACCTAATTGTCAACGGGCCCTTAAACCCAACTCACATTCAGTGGCACTGTCATAGTCTCCTCGGAGAGTTTGCATAGTGTCTGAAGTGTTGACTGTCTGAGCTGCTGTATTTATCCCCTGAGCGGCCTCTGCTGATTGGTTTACTTAATTTCTCCTGTTATGTGTCATTTCTTGCCTTCAATGGCAGGATACCAGTTGCTGTTGAGTTCCAAAGCTTCTTCTTTCTTATTGAAATTGTGGGGATGTTTATAAATTTCAATAGCTTCATATTGTAGCCGGGCATGGTAGTGTGTTATGGACGACAGAATGCCTGTGTCCTGGAACTTAATTATATGTTTGCCCTCCGCTTCAATGGCATGTTGGGTAACTGTAGATTTACCTATTTGTCCCAGGCGGCAGCCTGTTCGGTGTTCGGTGAGTCTGGTATTGATGCTGTGTTGTGTAGTTCCAATGTAAATTGAACCACAGGAACAGGGAATACGGTAGACACTGGCTGATGGCAATAAAAAGCTGAAAACTGTAAACAAGTGGTTACTGATACTAAGGGCATAATAGAACAGGTCATTTCCGCGAGTAATCCAGCTACAACAGCAACATTGCAAGCAATTCAGATATCATCATTTTCCTATTACAATATTTCACTGGAATGTTTCTTTTGTTAATGTAAATCTTTACAGTAATATATACTTGCATATGCTATCCTTTGTATGTAGATTCACTATTTTACTATTGTCAAATATGAATATAAATTATAGCTGCTCTACATTCCAAATGTCGTCTTGCACATAATGCTAATGCGCTCTCCATGTGGTCACAATAAGTGGGAATGCCGCTTCTCTTTCTCCGTGGGCTGTCAATCACTTCCATGTTTGGTGCCGATAATGTGTGCAAATACAACTCTTCATATGGTGATGAATTAATTAAAACTTGTGGATTAATCGACATCACAGAACACATTTGTACTGTGATTAGCAACAGTGATCCAAGCACCAAAGCACAAAAGGTGAGATTATCACTTCATTGTTCCAGACAAATCTGTTCTAGTTCAGCAAAAAGGATTAAAGCAGTAGCTTCAATGTGTTACCATCTAGCAGAATTTTAAAGATAGCCATTACACAGCTTTAGTAGGAAGATTTACAGAAAAATGAATATTTCAGTTTGTGATTTTTGGTGCTTATATCGCAGTTGTAGTCCAATTCAATTTAGCATTAGAATGTATGACATGCAAGTTTTTGCTTGGTATTAAGAACATGTAATTAATTTTTTTCAGTATGACATTAAAAAGCCTCTTGGCAAGGCTTTTAGTAAGAAGCATGACATCTTGCCTTTTGAAAATGTTACACCTGTGGAGGACTTTTCAAGAAAGTATGATGCTTCATTATTCATGCTTGCATCCCATAACAAAAAAAGACCACACAACCTTATTATGGGTAAGAAAATTATGGTTGAATCAGTATAATACTTTGGAGTGAGTCTACAGTCTGTTAGCAGAGCTTTTATGACATTTGTCTTTAACAGCATAGAAATAAACATGTATGCTGCCAACAGCATTAACTCAACTGGCTCCTTTCTATTAGATGGAACATCAGTATTATAAAAGTAATAATTTTTATGTGCTCTCCCAAAAAAGGAAAATATATCTTTTGCTAGTGCCATACATTTTCAGATCTTTTAAAAAAGCTTATATTTCTGAACTTCAAATTTGCATTGCTACAATTTTTCTCTGTAGTAAGTACAATATGTACTGTTCATTTCTCTGCATATGCTTTAGTACTTTTCTTCCCTCATTACCTCATGGTATAATTTTGTAAGAAGTTTGATGTTACAATTTCTTTAAAAATATGTGTTTTTAGGTCAGTTAAAACCCTGTTTAGAAACCAGACGTTCTAGAAGATGGTTAATGTTTGAATTAAAAAATGAAGTCAGATAATACCAAAGTGTACATTTAATTTGGAAAATGACATGACAGCTTTGATTAAAGTACCCTAAATTTGGTATACTCTCTCAGCATCTGTGAATACCACACCCGTTTGCTCTTATTCTCATATCTTCATACTGGAATCATGACAAGGGGCAGACTTTGGTTCACTTGAAATGTAAATCACAAGAACAATAGTTGTATGCCTGCAATAAATAATATCATGATCCCTGGCCTACTATTCGCTGATCTCGTAGTAGGATCAATTACAGTACATGGTCTGAACCAAGTGCAGCAGGAGGTAGATAAATATTGCAATGATTGGAACCTAACTGTAAATCAGGAGAAAACACAAATAAATGAGAAGGGAGCAAAATTAAGTAAATATGAAAAGTGGAAAAAGGGGAATAAGGAGTATAAAGTAGTATGAGAATGTATGTATTTAGCAGCAAAATTAGATGGGAGTGGGGGGCGGGAAAAACAAAAGAAATTAGCACTGACAAAGGGGAAAGGAGCTATGTGAGCAATAAGAAGCTGTAAGTACGAGTATCAAATATTGGGGTCAAATAGTTGGAAAAATTTTATAATATAGCGGTGGAACCAAAAATGCTCCATGGTATAGAAATACAGGGAATGAATAAGGGGGAGGAAACCATATATACAGTTCACAGGTTGTTTTGCAGGGAAGTGTTGGGTCTTCCAAGGTGGCGACGGCAGTGGTTATCGATATAGTTAGAGCATTATGGGGATAACAGGTTTGGTCGTGTAGCAGGTTTTAAAGAAATTAACTGGGAAAATGCTTTATGTCATTGTGTTGCTACTAAGTCATATGAGTCCTTATCTAGAGATATGGTCACAAAAGAACAGTAGTAATTGCAGTGAAGTCCAGATTTTAGAAGTTTACTTAACTTTCATTTAATAATTATTTTTTAAATGAATCCAATAAATATGCAATAAATTACTATTTGCAATGCAATTGCTTGTATATTGGTTATTTACCCACTACTTATTATGCCATAATCTCATCACTCTCCAACAAATATTTTTCATTCTAATGAATTTTTGGTTTAGCTGCTATGGCATTGAGTAATCAAATTAGCAGTTTATTTACTGCTAATACAAGACAAGCATGTTTTCCAGAGTATGTAATTTATAAATTAATAAAGGCTGTAATAATTTCTTATATTTTGAATAAAACATACCTGCATCCAAATATACTTATAATTTGATGCCAACAGAAGAAATTCATGAAACAATGATAACAAGGATTAGGTTCAGCTTGTATGTATGTAAGTTGCTGTTTTGAATAAATAAATTTCGATTGCATCCTTGGAAGTTAAGTTGCTCTGTAAAGACATTTATGATTACATAAGTTTTAAAATGGATTTAATTCTCCTTTTTGTATTCCATGTTTACATAGAACTATTAAAGCTAGGATCATCTTGTCTCTCTTTTCCAGAGAATGGTCTAAAATGTTGAACAACATGTTGGCTGCATTGTCCAAAGGTTTCTTGCAATGCTTAATATTTGACAGCTTTGACCTTAGATTTGGGTGGTGTTGTGGCCAAGCGGTTAAAGTGTTCATCTTCCAACTAGGCAGCCCAGGTTCGCTCCCAGGGACCTGCATGTGGTATTTGTGGTGAGGGAAGTAGTTGGTATTCATGGTGAGGGAAGCTGTGTTAGAATGGGTTTTCTCTGGTTTCCCCTGCCACTCATTCCACCAATTGCTCCACTATCAACTTTCCAATCATCAGTTTTGCCTGCATTTCATATCATTCTCTTCCTCACTATCATACCTGGTGCTTGACTGACCATCTGCTTCCAGGTCTTCACTCTGTCCAGTCCATAGGTTCCTGTGCTCCCCGACAGATGTCTGATCCTAGGTACTGGCTTGTAGGTCCTAAGGGGTGTAAGTCCTACATAAGAGGAGGGTAAAGAAAAGAAAGAGCTTAGATTTGTGATTTTGCTGGTTTTTTGTGTATATAAATAAAACATAATGACTCATAAATTATATCAATTACTATAATTCCAACTTAAGAACAACTGACAGTGTAATACCATGTTCCATCAATTTGGATTTGATTAGCTTTTACAGTCTGTTTGCTCTTAGAATAAGGTAAGGTATTCCTCTGCATTCCACACAAAATTCCACCTCTAGTACACTATTGGTTAACATATCTGTTGTTGTTAGCTAATGCTGGATTTCTGACAATGAAGTCATTAATCCTCTTGCTCTCCAATATTTTTCACTGATGGATGGGGCACTAGAAGTGGCCGGGCATATTTGAAGGTGGTCTCGATCCATTTCCTGTTGCAGATCACATAGAAGACAGTGGTGAAGAATATATCCCTATTCTGTTTAAATGTTTCTCCAGACAATCATGTCCTGTAATCAACCTGAAGGTTGCAACTGCTGTTTTTCGAGGATACTCAGGAATTACTGTTTGAATGTTTGATAGTTCTTTGATTTTTCATAGTAATATTTTGCAATAATGTTTTTGAATTCAGAGTTGACTAAACTTTTAGCTGCATAAAATGGTAGATTAACTATAGATTTTTGTATACTGCTGGTACCTTTTTTGCAAGAAAATCAGCTTTCTCATTACCACTCAGTCCACAGTGAGCTGATATCCATTGGAAGACTAGGCGTTTTTGAAGTGCTGTTAGATGGGTAAGGATTTTCCAACATTCTATAATTGTTTGGTTTTTTGGTGACAACTTGGAAGTAATTGCTATAATTGCTACCCTGGAATCTGAGAGAATAACTGCTTGCTGAAAATGTGAAATTCTGTACAAAAGATTTTGTAGGGCCATTCAAATTGCTTCAATTTCTCCATCAAAGTTTGTAGTTCCATAACTTAAAGATTTGTAATAGGAAAAGAGGTGACACCTGACTCCAGCCCCTGCTCCATCTCAGTTTGATATCAATGATCCATCAGTATAAATATGGAGCCATTTGTGTTCTGGAAATCTAGTATGGATTGTCTCTAATGCCAATAATTTTAGAACACTAGTTAGAGTATCACTTTTCTTTTCTTAACTTCTTCTGTCAGGTGTAAATAATGTGATGTCTAATGTTTGTGCGGATTGACTTTAGATATGAAGTTTTCCTTTGAATTAGGAAGATATATATTCTTCTTGATGTCTTGAATTTTGGAAAGAAAGCTCTCCTGAGTCTTTAGTGTATGTGTCAAATTTCTCTTGTTCCATGTATTGAATGGGAGTCTGATCAACTTTCTGTGTTGAGTAAGAGCTGCCTTTTCTATTTCATATTTAATGGGGTATTAGTTGGTTAGTATTTCCATAGCTGGTATTGGTTTGGTTTTGGTAGCACCTGTAATTAGTCTCAGACTTTGGTTTTAAAAGATTTGATTTTTTTTTTTCTTTTTTTTTTTTCTTTTGGATATGCTGTTACAAGAACCTCGCTGCAGTAAGTAAATAATGGCTTTACATATACATTATATGTTGTGTTAAGAGTTGCTCTTCATTCCTGTTAGACGTTTTAACAGTGAAAGGTTCCTTTCTGCTCTTTGTATTACATTTTCTATTTGTTTGGTCCATTTAAGTTTGGTATCAAATGTAACTCCTAAATACTTTGCATCCTTTGTTTCTGGTAATTGTTGACCCTCAAAATTTATTTTTATTTTTAGTGGTTTTTTTTTAGTGAAAAAATTTGGTAGTTTGATTTTGTTGTATTAACAGTCATTAAATTTTCTTTGGTACACCTCTGTAAGTTGGTTAAGGATTGTTGCATGGTTTTTTCTAGTTCTGTACTTTTGCTTTTTGGTTTTGAAGTCCACATTACTAAATCATC
Organism: Tenodera sinensis; assembly: GCA_030765045.1. Classification (NCBI taxonomy): domain Eukaryota; kingdom Metazoa; phylum Arthropoda; class Insecta; order Mantodea; family Mantidae; genus Tenodera; species Tenodera sinensis. The sequence goes on along the minus strand of CM060971.1, from coordinate 61,174,400 downwards.
AGCAAATAGCGCACACTTCACACCTGATTCTTGTATTTGTTGTGGCAGATCGTTAATAAATATATTAAAAAGTGTAGTGCTGAGCACTGCGCATTGTGGTAAGCCACGGTGTACTTGTTTGTATTTAGATATATTTCTTCCATATCTGGTAGCAATAAAGCGTTGTGTTAGGAAATGACATAGCCATGAAAACATTGGACCTTGTATCCCTATTTTTGTTACTTTCTTTAGTAGTTTTGTTCTGCATATAGAATCATATGCACTTTGGAAATCAATAAAAACTGATACATTATCTTCTTTTCTATTGAAGGAGTTTGATTTCTTGACTGAGAAGTAAGACTTGTTCATTTGCAGAGTGGAACTCTCTGAATCCAGCTTGACATGGGGATATTAAATTTTGTGATTCTAGAAATCAGTTTAACCTGTTTGGCACCATTCTTTCTATCACGTTTGCTATTATGCTAGTAAGAGCTATTGGTCTATAATTTTTTATTTTGATGCTGTTTTATCTTTCTTCAAGAGAGGGACAATGATTGCTTTTCGCCATTGAGCAGGTACAGTGGTTTTCCGGGACAGATTGTAGAGTTTTAGTAGTTGTTTTGCTGTTTTTCCAAGTTTTTTTATGAACTCTGGATGTATGTGATCTGATCCAGGAGACTTTTTGCTTTTTAGATTACTAATTGCAATGTTCAGTTCTTGCATATTAAAATTTTGAAAAAAGATGTTGCATTGAGTGTTAGGATCACAGTCTTTCTTGTTTCAAATCTTTCTTAAATTCTTTACGTTCCTTTTAATTATTTCTTGTTACTTTATGTGAATTAGCATAATATTTATCAAATGTTTCGGCTATGACTTCATCGTTTACTAATATTTTGTTGTTGTGTATGATAGGTGTGCTGTTGTTTTCTTTCTTGTCCTTGACATTTTTTATGAATTTATGGGATTTGTTACCATCTGTCCTATAATCCATTTTTTCTAAGAAATTATTAAAGTGATTCTTTTTAGCTGTATTAATTTATTTTTTTATTGAGGATCATTTCTCCTGCCATATATGTGTATCCAATATGTTTTTTGTTTGTTCAGCTGTATTTCTAACTATATCCCTTTGCTTTTTTAGTTCTTCTAACTGGGGGTTCCAGCCCCCTCCCCCACCCAACAAAAAAAGAGTGTTTTCTTTATGTTTGACCACTTGGCAAGAATGTTTTGGACAAGGTGGCAATGGCAAATTCCACTAGCTTGATTGTTTGGTTTCTGGGCCATAAAAATCACCAGTAATGACTTTGGGTAAATAGTATGGGTCATTAAGAAGCTGTTATTTCAAGGCACTGTATGTTTCCAGTCAATACTCCTTTTGCTGGTCAGTCAGAATCCAAGGTACCCATTTCACAGCGATCGTTCTCATTCCTAAATCTTCTATTAAAATTTGCTGTGGCGACCTCTAAGACAACCCAGATGTTTGATGATCTGTCTATGGTACAATTGGACAAGTTTTTCTGACATTTAATTTGTTTGTGAAGTTGATAGCTTCCTTGAATGAGGTTTGCCATCAATCTCCATTTCACCCTTTTTGAAATGAGAAAGCCATTGTACACTTAAGTTTTTTTTCCCATAGTCCCACTGCCCTTATAAACTGTATTCAATATCACAACTTTTTCTGTAACATTTTTACTTTCTCTGCTGGTAAGTAGGGGAAGTATTGTATTCCACCCAAAAATTTGATGTCGAGTTTTCACTGGAAATATATGTTTTGAGACCTCCTGAATACAAAAAGAGCATTTTTAGAAAAAGGTCTGTGTGTGTGTGCCAGTGTGGACAGCATAACTCAAAAATGTAAAGTATGTTAAAAACCAAAGTTGGTATTTAAGTTTAATGTCTTTCAAGGATGAGACACAAAGAGTTTGAAGAAAATAACCCCACCCTAAACTACACTTTAGGTGGAAAATTTTGATTTTCTTGAAAATGACTTGACGATTTTGATTAAAATGTCATATGTTTGAGACATTTTTATGACAAATGAAATGTATATTTTGAATTTTCTGGCTATAGCCTTGTAGTCGCACTTACTCTGGACAACTTTTGCACAACTGGTAAACCATTAGAGATAGACCACATCATACTATACAAAAAATGTAGATCTTTCTAAAATACACAATTTATGTCTGAATAAATTTTCTTGTAGGTTGAACCATTTCGGAGATATTCCTTGTTACATGTGTAAGTTTTGAAAACTTATAACTTTCGTGAAATGGAACATTGTTGTTCATTTTTTTTATATGTTAAGTGTGCAAAGAGAACAGAATCTCAAAGCTTTAAAAGATTTGACAATCGCACAAAGCCTACTGTATTCTAATATTCCCCTTGCACCTACAAGGAAATAGCAATGAGATAATTATGTACAAATGTTTGTCTTAATACGAAGAACATATAGGAATAAGAGTTTGTAAGAATGGTTAGTACAAGAGTAGAGAAAGTCATGTGAGTGCAACACATCAGATTTTTTCCAAGTAGGAAACAAAATTTTCTGCTGCAAGCTGTTCACTTAAAGTGGCCAACCTAAAAACAAGGAGCAAGAAAAACTGTATTGTGACTAGAGAATAGCTTCCTAGGCAATACCACTGCCCTGTTCTATTTGAGAGGCTTACTCGCTGAGATGATGACTTCACTTGGAATCGAATTCTTCTTTGAAATGCCGTGCAAAATGGTTCACTAACTTCTGACGCCAGTTGCATTATTACATCCATTAGGAAGTCACAAATATGATAGAAACATAAAAAAATGAACATAAAATATTATGCTCTAATCAGTCAGAAATACATAAATTCACTTGAAATGAATACATACTAAGTCCAAGTCTACGCACTGTGCATGCACACTGAGCAAAAGTGAGTTGCCTTATTCACTTTATTTACAGAGTGGTAGGGACCTAACACGATATTCATGTTCACAGTAAATAGTAAGGTAGTTTTGTTTCTAACACTAACACATGCAGTTTTCATGTCGTCTGTAAGATGCATGTATGAAGCATTGGTGCCAAGACTGGCAGCTAATGGCTAGAGGTTAAGTTACTTGCATTGGATGTTTATGTTCCAAATCTGCATTGGGCATTCCAAAGGTGATGTCACTCTTGCATGAAACACCTCGAGTTATTAATACCGTTATTCCGTATTGAATTTCACAATGTGATACTAGTAATTGCTAAACCTATAGGAAAGCATAATTTATAATGTGAATTTATGCTCCACTGCAAAATATTTAAACAAATTGTATGTGCAGTTATTATTTATTTATGCCAACAAACTTACTGTTGGTGTTTTTAAACACACAAGCCATGTGTGGGCAATGTTTGAGAGGTAGAACTGGAACTTAAAAATTCAATGCCACAGCTGGGATTTGAACCACAGACCCTCCGCTTACTAGGCGGGTGCTCTAAAAGCTACTGTGACAACCTGCCACAATGACATTGAATTCTCAAACCAGTTCGTATTTTTCCCTGTAAACCACAAAGGCAGTCTCACATCAGAGACTATTACCCCAATGGTGACTCACTATGCAAGTACTTTATGTCCTGGGATTAAATAACCTTCAGATGGTAATTATTATTTATTTATGCCAACAAACTTACTGTTGGTAAGAATCTTATGAGCACCAAAGAACTCTACTTAGTGAAACTTGTAGCACAAAGTTTCTGACAAGATGCACGTGAGTATGTGCAAAAGATATCAGTATATTTCAAGAAATGTAGATAAACAAATTTGACAATGGTGTCGTGCCCAATGTATTCCTCATTGGTAGCTTTACGTGGTAGCTTTAGAAACAAAATGGCCATAAGTAGGCTTAGGCTTTCACGCCCGGTGTTTGAAATTCTACAAGAGTCTTCCGGGCTGATTTGCCGTGGTCTGCTGGAGTAACTTGGTCCAGACGTTTCGTCCACTACTGTGGTGGACATCATCAGTGGCGTGGTCGAAGTCTTCTTGGTGAAGGTACAGTTGTGTCTGAGGCGTTGACTGTCTGGGATGTGGATTTTATACACTGAGGGGTCTTCTCTGATTGGCTCGGGGCTCGCTGAGGCAGTGTGGTTGGTGGGAGGGGGCTAGCTGCATCTCGGGCGCTACTAGATTCTGATTGGTTTGTGTTGCTTGACAGTCACGATCTACACAGTATACGAAGAAAGTAATTACAGCTGATTTGATGTTGCCAGTTCTACAAGAATTAAGAAGACAAACTGTGGGTTTTTAAAATTTAATTTACATAAAAACCATTGAATCAATTGAAGTACACCAAAGGAAAAAGTCATTTATTCAATTGTCTATGAATATACCATAAATCAAAAACCTTTAATCAGCCTTGTGATAAATTTTTTTATAAAAATATTTTTTTCTAGAAAACACTTAACTTTTCAGCTTTTTGGTATTAGACATTCTTGTTATTCACAATAAGAGAAATTTGCTGTTAAAGTCTGACAGATTATTTCACTTCCACTGTATAGGACATAAAGCTGTTAGATTAGAGTGTACTGATTTACACTTGTGTAATGAGAGAAAATGTTATTTTTCAGGACGAGTGTTTGATGGTCACTTACTGGATATGATTGAACTGGGTATCGAACACTACAAGGGCTTGAAAGACTTCAAGACCCAGAAAGTGGCACTTGGAATTAAACCCTGCTTGTTGTTTGCTGGAGAGCTATTTGAGCACAATCATGAATACAGACGACTAAGAAATCTTTTAATTGATATTTTCCAGCGAGAGTATGTTGAAGCCATCAGATTACAAGGCCTTGAACATGTTATTATGTTCACAGCAGCGGAAGATAAGATTTACTTTCGTAGCTACAGGTATGTTCATAAAGTTATTACATATAGGGTTCTATACCAGGATGCCAATTTGCGATCCTCATTGTCATTTTCCTACTTTCCCCTTCAACCATGCATTGTAGGTGGTCTGGCTTTATGGCCTTAATTTAAATAAACATAGCCCTAATTGGCACACAGAACCATTATGCCTGTACAGGTCGCGCGTTACTTCTTGACGAATGAAAATTTTATATGAAAGGTTGAATGCGAGTCACTACTCAGCTTTTGCGGGAATGAGAGAGAGGAGGTACAGTCTGCAGTGAGATGACGCACATGCTTCTGAGCTGAAGTAGTACAGCACTATAAATCAATTTATCGCACTTCCAGTAATATCAGCCACACGTATTATACACTATACCTCTATAACTGTTTCCACTTCACTATATTGCATTTCTTCTATTCCCGACATTTCTCCCTCCTCTGAATTGCTGTTATTTTCGTTGCATGCACACATCCGCACCGTGCAAAACTTTTGCGGTCGACTGTATACACAAACGCGACAGAGGAAAACAGAGGTGTCTGTTATCGTAGCATAAACATTTGCTGACCTGTTTATTAAAGGTAGGCAAGCTGACTGGATTTCTGTTCAAGGTCATTCGTCAAGAACAAACGTGCAACCTATATCAGGTGAAGGTGCTTCATGCAGTGTAAGTGCTTGACTGTCACAGCAAAGGGATTAATTGCAAATTACAGTTAGTGACATGGGCCCACTTGTGTCAGCATTCTAAACAAATCAGCAGCCAAAAGAGAACTGACCATGCATATTGTTTCGGGGTATACGACTTCAGGGCTAATCCTGAATGTTAAATTCCCTTTTAATAAATTTATTTAGTTAAGCACAGAATTGCTTTATACGAACTTATTTACGCAGGACTAGTTTTGTAGGAACTTTCCTACATTGTCAGCTGCTGTTGACTGTCAGATATAATTAGCTGATCCTCCACTGTCAACTGTGTTTCCTCTGGTGTGGAATGGATGAACTTCAGGAACAGGTTTTCTTCAAGTGAAAAATCAAAATTCATTAGATGTATTTGGAAATTAAAATTTTTTTCTTCCATTCTACATCAGACAAAAAACAATCAACAGTGGTGGATTGCCTAATTATATCTGATAGTCAAGAGCAGCTGATGAATCAGGAAAGTTTCTACAAAACTAGTCTGAATAAATAACAGTTTGTGTGCAACATTTTGTGTTTATTAATTAAGGAAAATTGAAGCTATTAACAATGAAGCAACAGAATCTAAAATAAGAGTGAATTAAATACTAAAATCTTCACTTATCTTAGTAATATTGCAAGATCTTCCACAGCTGACTAGTTTCAAGTTGTATCCAACTTATTTTCAAAGCTAGCCAAACAAGTTACCATAATTACTGATGCTCAACTTAACCTTTTCACTGCTGACATCATTACCTGGGCAAACCCTTCCATGCTAAGTTATTTTCAGAAAACATAACATTTGAAAAATACGGATAATGCCATGAAAAACTATAGTAAATGATATGGAAACTCACCTCAGATGATGCAGACTGTCCTTGATAATCCACATTGTAATAATTGTCGTTTTTAAATTATATGCTGGGAAACATATGCAACACTCACAACACAGGGTTGTCCACAAGGGGCCACTAGTATACATTTTTCTCTCTGGCATTATGTAACGTCAACACACTGGTTTGTTACTTGCAAAATAAAAAAATTGATTATATATTTCCACTTACACATTTTTCACTTGACTTCATACTTAGGGATGTCCAAACAAGAATAGTTAAAATACATGTGAAAAATTATGTTTGGGGGGGGGGAAGCATTTCACGCAGTACATTTGCACGTTTTCTTACACGCTTCTTTGCACAGCAACTCAGAAATTTAAAAGTGTGTGATATTTTTCAAAACAGAGTGTTACACACAAGCCAACGCCACATTTGGCACACATATACCTGCTTTCCCTTTGCTTCTTCTCTCCTAAAGATGTATTGGAGCAGACATGGCATTGCCTCGTGGGATTTGCTTTCTTTGGGGTGGGTGGTACACTAGAAGGAAAATGCCTTTCTGTCAACCGTAGAGGTTGGTCACCTGATGATGGTCTTCCTGATGAAGTGGTAGGTCTTGGCGTATAGTATTTCTGAAAAATTTCTGTAATTAGTGAAATTTGGAATTCAGCCAATTAGATGTTCTTGCCAGTTTTTACATTGTACAGTGTCTGGGAATTGAGTATAACGATATCCAATAGGTGAAAGAAGAATTTTCTGTACCATTTTAGTGACTTTCTAAGACAGTGAAGAGAACTTAGAATCATATCCGATCTATCCACTGCACCCATGTTCTTGTTGTAGTCCATTACACATTGTGGTTTTCTTACTGGTGTATTTGTAGTCCTGCTCACTTTTCCAGTTTTCTTCATGTCAGTTGTATGCATTGTAGTCAGCATACACACTTCTCACCTATCCATCCACCTCAATGCCAGCTGATTATTTGTGTGCCTAGATTCCACTTCTCCTCTTTTCAATTTGGACGTCACCTTGGGCATTCCCTTCCTGTTTTTTCTTACTGTACCACAAGCGTTAGTGCCATTCCTGTGAACCCAATCATAAAGGAGAGGACTGGAATACCAGTTATCCAGCCAAACACTGTGCCCCTTGTGCAGATATTTATTTATGAATGTCTGGACTACTGCTCCGGAAACCCCAAATTCACGCCCCAGAATTATGTCTGTAGTTGCTCCTGTGTATACTATAAAGTCAACAACGTATCCTGTTTCACAGTCACACATGACAAACAGTTTTATTCCAAACATGTGTCTTTTGGATGGAATATATTGTAAAAATTGCAGGCGCCCCTTGAAAAGTACAAGGCTCTCGTCAATACAAATGTCACGAAAGGGGGTAAATACTTCATTGAAAACATTTCGGAGGTGATCTATTACTGGTCTCAGTTTATAAAATCTTTCTCCCTGAGCTGGGTTGTCATTATCACTGAAATGCAACACACGCAAAATGAGAAGATATCTATCCCGAGACATATAGTTCATAAACTGTGGGGTAGCAAGAAGAGGATGTTTTGACTAGCTTTCTGCAATTGTTCCCTGGCCATAAGCAGAGTAATACCGAAAAAGACGTACAATTCTTCTTTTGTCACATCCTTCCACTTCTGAATACGAGAGCTGGGAGATGGCTGTTCTTTCTGAATGAGAAACTTATAATATTTATTAGTTTCCTCAGCAATTTTCTCAACAAAATGAGGGGAGAAATAGAGCTGGAAATAATCCAATGCACTGAAGTTATCCCCTATATTCACAGAAATGCCTGAACTGTCACAAGAAGTCATGCACACGTGGAGTAAAATTTCCAGAGCACCACTGGAGCAAATGTCCTTTTGTGCTCGCTTTAGCACCTGTGTTGGTATTGCCTGTTGCTCATCTTCACCATTATCCGTCACTTCAAAGCCGTTGTCACTATCCGCGAACTCCGAAATATCGGATAAATCTGAGGGTAATGACTCAAAAACATTTAACATTTCCGCATCGCTAAGGTTCAACCGTGCACCATATGAAGAAGCCATTTTCAGCAAGTTGGAAAACCCTGAATACGCCATGCCGATCATGTGAACCATTGAGCTATTGTGACAAACTGCCAGAATGGCATTAAATTCTCAAACCAGTTCATATTTCTCCTGGTAAACCACAAAGGCAGTCTCACATCAGAGACAAATTACCCCAATGGTGACTTACTATTGTAAGTACTTTATGTCTCTAACTCAATGGTTAGAGCAGCCGCCTGGTAAGCGGAAGGTCTGTGGTTCAAATCCCAGTTGTGGCATTGAATTTTTAAGTTCCAGTTCTACCTCTCAAACTTTGCCCACACACGGCTTGTGTGTTTAAAAACACCAACAGTAAGTTTGTTGGCATAAATAAATAATAATTACCATCTGGTAAGTAATTTTTTATGTACAGTAGTACAGTATAAATTTATAAGAATCATCATTTTGAACCTAATCAATAATGGTTTACAGTGTGCTACTTTTTGTGCATCTGAAATTATTTGAATAACCTTTTTTTGCAATAAGAGTACCTTCGAGCTGTTTCCCCAAAATAAAATTCTATGATATTATCCTTTGGAAAAAAGAGATATGCTGATCTAATGTATGCTTTGGGTATGTTGGACTTTCAGGTTTCTGATCAAGTGAACAGCTCGGGAAGTGTATGTACTTAATTTGGCCATGGCCAGTTCCTATAGATGTCACAGTATATTTAACTTAGCATTAAATAAATAAATAAAAGTTAAAAAAAATAAGTGTACTTGATATGTGGTGCCCATGATAATTTGTCAATTACTATTCCTAAAAATGTAATGCTATTTGAACCATTATTTGTTGGTGACTTAAATATCTTATTCTGGGTTTTATTTTCATCGAGTAAAAAACTGTTGGTTCTGAACCATGTGATATTGTAACTGATTACATTTCAGGATATTGCTGAAGAAATCAGGAACCAAGATTCCAAGAATAGAACTAGAAGATATTGGGCCGTCAATAGATTTTAAACTTAGGAGAACCAAACTTGCATCTGAAGATCTATTTAAAACTGCTTGCAAAAGACCTAAGGAGCTGAAGGTAATTTTCTTGCTACAGGTAGTTTCCATATTTTCAGCTGATGCTGAAAGAATAGTTTAGAAGCATTCAATGATACAGTTTGATATTGCAGAATTTTGAATGCAAGGAGAAGGCTGATTATTGCATGACAGTGCAAGGCTTGATCTTGAATTTGCTTTGTGTGATGTCTGGCTGCAAACCTATGAATTTAGTTACTCTTTCTCTGTGGTAAGCATGAACTGCTTTTCCACTTTGGTTATGGTTTTGTAAAAACATATTTTGTTTTCCAGTTAAAATAAAATAGTTACGTGTTAGCTTGTTTCTTTAAATGAGCCACGTTTTTAGGTTACAACATACTAAAGAGTAGAAAATCCATTTTAAAACTGTTTAAAATTCAGTGATAAAGCAATGTTTCATGTTCTGAAGGAGCTGCCAAAAGGAGAATTTAGAGGAGTTACATATTTTTCCAAATTCAGAAACTTAAAACTAGGTTCTGTAGCTTAAGAAAATCAGTCTTAACTGTTATGTTGTAATAAAACATTTAAATACAGTGTGAGTTAGAATCACGCTAAATAATTTTAAGGTGTGATTTAGAGATTATAATTGAGTATTTTCTTATGAGCAATGCATGACCATAAATGTCTTGTTATCGAGCTAAGGGACGTTAATATTTTTAAACACCGTGTCGGACAGATTGCTGCACATTTTTACCACAAGGCATTCAGAGAGTTTCGAAATAAGAGTTGCTGTGAATCTTTAATTTTAAACAATACAACAATACAAAATGCTCCAATACTTTTAAACTACAATGTATTTTGTTTTTATTAGAGAGTCAAAATATAAGCTATTAACAAATTTTTGGTAATGTTTTAAGTATTTGGTAACTAGTTCACTTTTATGTTATGAAGAAGTTAACATTAACTATTAACATTGAAACAATGCAATTCTAACGGTTTTAACAAATCTTAGAGACTATAAGCTTCACTTATCTTGATATCTGCTGAATGGATATTAACGGTAGAATGAAAAATTCAATACTATCGATAAATTTGAAAGTTTTAAAGTATTAAAAATTCCTTGGAATTGCTAGAAAAGATTGCAACACAGTATTGTCTGATAATGATAAACGTGTTTCTTTTGATGTTACTGCTTTATTTCCTAGTATCCCTAGAAAAAAGCTTTTGACATTTTTAAAAAGAATTGTCAAGTTCTTCAGAATTAAATGAAGAATTAATAGACAATTTTTTGAAGCTTATAAATCTTTTTTTTGGATCAAAATTTTGTTCAGTTTTAATGGGAATTTCTTTCAACAAACTTCTGGCTTGGCAATGGGTGATCCACTTTCACCATTTCTCGTTAATCTTTTCTGAAATATAGATTACTACAGCATTCCCTTTAATTTTTAAAACTTGGTGCAGATTTGTAGATGATATTTTCGCCATTGTTCCTGAGAAACATATAAATGATGCCTTACAACTTTTAAATTTGCAAGATAAAGCCATTAAATTCTTTTTGGAAACCGAAAATAATGGTTGGCTTACATTCCTAGATTTAAAAATAGTAAACATAACAATAAAATAAATTTTGACATTTTTAGGAAATCTACTTGTATTGATAATTACAGAAAAAAGTCTGTGTTGCACTCACATGACTTTCTCTTCTCTTGTGCTAACCATTCTTACAAAGTCTTATCTTCGTGTTAGTTGAGGTAAACATTAGTTATTTCCTTGTAGTACAAGGAGAATATGGGAATACAGTAGGCTTTGAGGGATAGTCAAATCTTTGAAATCTTTCAAATTCCATTCTCTTTGCATAGTTAACATATAAAAAATTGAATAGCCATGCTCCATTTGACAGAAGTATAAGTGCTCCAAAACTTACACAAATAACGAGGAACATTTCCAAAATGGTTCACTGTAAAAAAAAATTTAATTAGGCATAAATTGTGTGTTTTAGCAAGATCTACATTTTTTTGTATAGAATTGGGATATATTCTTCACCACTCTGTCCTCTAAGTGATCTGCAAGAGGAAATGGATCGAGACCACCTTCAAATATGCCCGGCCACTTCTAGTGCCCCATCCATCAGTGAAAAATATTGGAGAGCAAGAGGATTAATGACTTCATTGTCAGAAATCCAGCATTAGCTAACAACAACAACATTTTTTTGTATAGTAAGATTTGGTCTATCTCTTACTGTTTACCAGTTATAAGAAAGTCATCCAGAGTAAATAGGATTTCATGGGCTATAGCCAGAAAATTCAAGATATACATTTCATTTGCCATAAAAATATCTCAAACCTATGGCATTTTAATCAAAATCATTACAGCCATTTTCAAGAAAATTAAAATTTTCGAAAAATTTTCCATGTAAACGGTAGTGTAGGGTGGGGAGGAATTTTCTTCAAAATCTTTGTGTCGCATCCTTGAAAGACATTAAACTAATACCAACTTTGGTTTTTAACCGATGTTTCGTTTTTTGTTATGCTGTGCACAAACTGACACACACGCACACACAGACCTTTTTCTAAAAATGCCTTTCTTTGGATTCAGGGGGCCTCGAAACATATTTCTGGTGAAATCTCATCATTGAATTTTTGGGTGGAATACAGTACTTCCTCTACTTTACTATATGTAGTAGAGAAAGTAATAAAACCTTTAGTCCTTTTTCACACAAATTTGCTGTTTTGAATTGTTTAATTTATAGGTTAATAAATATACCCCTTAATAAGAAAGAATTTAACACAGTGCAAACATATTACTAACACTGTGGTTATTAATGGTTTTAATACAGATTTTATACATAAAAATAATAGAGAAATTTAAATATAAAAAAGCCTTTTAAGAAGTTTTACCCCCAAGAAAGTAAAAGATGACTGTAATTTTAAAAAGTTTACTTGGGCTAGTAAATTTACAAAATATTTTGAAGAACATGGTATAACTTTGGTTCTGAAAAATAAATATAGTATAAACATTTGTTGAATTTTTACTTTCTCTACTGGTAAGTAGGGGAGGTATTGTATTCCACCCAAAAATTCGATGCCGAGATTTCACCGGAAATACATGTTTTGAGGCATTTTTAGAAAAAGGTTCGAGTGTGTGTCTGTGTGTCAGTCTGTGGACAGCATAACTCAAAAACGAAAAGCCGGTTAAAGACCAAAGTTGGTGTTTAAGCTTAATGTCTTTCAAGGATGTGACACGAAGATTTTGAAGAAAAAAGCCCCACCCTAAACTACCCTTTACATGGAAAATTTTTCGAAAATTTTTATTTTCTGGAAAATGGCTCTAACGATTTTGATTAAAATGTCGTATGTTTGAGATATTTTTATGACAAATGAAATGTATATCTTGAATTTTCTGGCTATAGCTCCTGTAATCGTATTTACTCTGGACGACTTTTGCCTAACTGGTAAACCGTTAGAGATAGACCAAATTATACTATACAAAAAATGTATATCTTGCTAAAATACACAATTTATGTCTCAATAAATTTTCTTGTAGGGTGAAGCATTTTGGAGATATTCCTTGTTATGTGTGTGAGTTTCGGAAAACTTAGAACTTTCGTGAAATGGGTCATCGTTGTTCATTTTTTTATGTTATGTGTGCAAAGAGAACGGAATCTCAAAGCTTTAAAAGATTTGACTATCCCAATATTCCCCTTGCACCTACAAGGAAATAAGCAATAAGATAATTTGTACAAATGTTTATTTTAACTAACACGAAGAAGATATGGGAATAAGAGTTTGTAAGAATGGTTAATACAAAAGTAGAGAAAGTCATGTGAGTGCAACACATCAGATTTTTTTAAAAAGGATTTAATTCCAAATTATAAAAAAGCTAGCATTTATCAATGTGGCTGTTGGGATTGCGACAGGGTTTAAATTGGCAAAACCAAACATCATTTGGAAAACAGATTAAAGGAACATTTTAGAAATATTAAATATAAACAAGTTGTTAAATTGGCTGTGTCAGATCATTTTTGGTAACTTAATCATGAAGTAAATCCAGAGGTTAAGTTATTAAAACAGTTAAATGGACCCATAGGTTTAATGGTTTGGGAAAGGATGTTCATTTTGAAAAGTTGGGATCATGTAATGAATTTTGAAATACCGCTGTCTGATTACGTTTATAAATTTGTTTTCATAGGTTGATAATGCATAGACATCTACAGGTTGCGCGTTACTTCTTGACGAATGAAAATTTTATATGAAAGGTTGAATGTGAGTCACTACTCAGCTTTTGCGTGAATGTTAGCATCGAGAGAGAGGAGGTACAGTGTGCAGTGAGATGATGCACATGCTTCTGAGCTGAAGTAGTACATCACTACAAACCAGTTTATCGCACTTCCAGTAATATCAGCCACACGTATTATACACTATACCTCTATAACTGTTTCCACTGAACTTTATTGCATTTCTTCTATTCCCGACATTTCTCCCTCGTCTTAATTGCTGTTATTTTCGTTGAATGCACACATCCGTATCGCACAAAACTTTTGCGGTCGACTGTATACACAAATGCAACAGAGGAAAACAGAGGTGTCTGTTATCGTAACATAAACATTTGCTGACCTGTTTATTAAGGGTAGGCCTACTCACTGGATTTCTGCTCTAGGTCATTCGTCAAGAACAAATGCGCAACCTATAAGCAATTTAGGTTGTTACGGGGCGAACAGATAAACAAGATTTGCGCTGATGATACTAGAATTAATGTGAAACTGTATAGTCTTTTTACGTTGGATTTCAAGAACTTTCAGAAGATATTACTATAAGTGACACTTATAGTCTCTTAAGATTTCTTAAAACCTTAAGTTACATGTTGGCCAGTTTCCACCTGCCTAAGAATATCTTCTCCTAAAAATTTTCTATCATTATTTATGCCAAAAAACTTACTGTTGGTGTTTTTAAACCCACAAGCCGTGTGTGGGTGATGTTTGAGAGGTAGAAAAATTCAGTGCCACAGCTGGGATCTATCATTGTTTAGCTCTTCGCATTCATACAATATGCGGTCAACTGTTTGTGCATTTCTATTGCAGATGAAGGTCTAGTCTTTGATTATCCTAATTCGATGTAGATATTCATTGATTATTCTCTGTCCTGCAGTTAGAAAGTGAACTTTTTGTCAATTACTATTCCAAGGTATTTCAATTGATCTACTTGTGTCAGTACCTTATTATTTAGGAATAATTTTAAGTCTTGTGCATTTCTCTGTCTGTTTCTTATTATGAGAATTACTTTGACTTCTGTTCATTGAATGTTTGTTTACTGCCCATATTGATATTTTTTGAAGTTAGTGTTATTTTCTACTTCTAGTGTGCTGTTTTCTTTAACTAGTATTACAATGTTATTGGTAAATGCGATGACTTCTGTACACTCTTTATAATCCAGTTTTAGTAATGAATCATACTGAATGTTCCACAATCTCAGCCTGCAGCAAGATCCTTGGGGCATCCTTTACTTGTGCATCTTTCAATAGTGACATTGTTTACTATAAGTGTGCAATATCTTTGGTTTAAATAGCTTTTCACTAGATTGAAAAAGTTTCTTGGCCATCTGTATTCTTTCAGGGTGCAGAGTATCCTGGGTCACCAGGCTCTGTTGAAGGCTCGTTTAACATCAAGGTTGATGATTGCGATGTATTGCTTAGTATGGATACTGTGTTCCACAAACTTTTTGACTTTCATGATTACGTCGGCTGTTCTATAACTGTACATAATGCATATAACACTTAGGAATCTGAATACTCATCACTCAGGTCACCTGAGGTGTCATTGTATCCCTCTTGCTGCAGAGCAGCTTCTATAAGTTCTTTTCTTCCAAAAAAGGAATAACTCAAAAATAAAAATTGTCACTAAATTAATTGAATATTATGATTATTTCACTGTCTGTCTATTATACCACCTTTGCATGTGACAAAAAAAAAAAAAAAACTCTTAAACAAGAAATTACTTGCATACACGTGTGTCAAGTTGTCGTTGGGCATCTTCCTTAAACATATTTTAACTGCCTGTGAGTGCTATTTTTGCATACTGTTGACATATAATGATTGTGCAAAGCATTATACAGGTGGAAGGGAAGTCAGTACATTAATTTAAACCAGTGATAGATCTCAGTATTTGGAGCACATTTTGTAGCTTACGTTTTTGTCTCTGCCCATTTCCTACGGATATATTTTAGTTCTATCGAAAACAAGCTGGCAACACTGCAGGTTTCACTTTCACTAGGTCAGTACATAAACAAACATGCGTCACTACTACTTCCGGAGCCACGCGGTTCATGAGTGTAAACATAAAGATATACCAAGCCGTGTCTGCTGCATCGTAATAAATAAGTACATCTGAATTCTCCAGTAACATATACTGTAACCTAAACTCACAATCTAAGGATATTGTTTATCATTTCCTTCAATATCAAAGTTAAATGGTTTCATAGTTGATACTGCTATAATTTAACAAACCAAACCATCTCTCTGACTTATAAACACAAAGGTACATTTGTAGACTCTTACAAAGTGTGCCAAATGTTATTTTTAAGGTGACAGCAAAAGAATAAGCAATGAACCAAATGGTTCACCCACTTCACAGGTATTGTTCAAAATGTCCACTATTTGCGCACCTGCAAGCCTCCCGCCTTTTTAACCAATTACATTGAACTATAACAAAAACACCCTCATTGTTGCGTATTTCTTCCGCAGCTAGGTAAATGCATTCTCTGAAAGATTCAAGGGCAGTAGTTGCTGTTTTGTAGATCCTGCTTTTCACATCTCCCAAGAAGAAAAAATCCAGAGAATTCGTATCGGGTGGAAGGGAAGTCATTACATTAATTTAAGCCAGTGGTAGATCTCAGTATTTGGAGCACATTTTGTATCTTAAGTTTTTGTCTCTATTTCCTACGGAGATGGTTTTGTCAAAAACAAGCTGGCAACACTACAGATTGTGTCTCACGTTCACTGGTTCAGTACATAAACAAACAGGCATCACTACTGCTACCAAGCGCCTTGTGAACGTCTCCTTGCATGTGTAGGCCAATCACAACCGTTACCTGCCAAAACACCAGATGAAAGGGAAGGTGCTCGACCTGTTTACACCCAGAAACCAGGTCAATTCCCTGACCAACCTCAATGCAATGTTGTCGACATACCTTGCATCTGAAAAAGGTGCTCAGCATATTCCTTCACGTCTTTTAAGTTATTATTTCGAAACCCTATGTGATATCCCATAATTACTATCGAAGCTATATCAGAAATAAGTTACTCTAGGCATCTTACAAGTAACAAACTGTTATCTTCCTACATTCTTGTGGAATCACGCACTCAATTTGGAACAGAAACCATTTATTTTTTTTAAATCGGCTGATCAAAAAATAAAATGCCATAAGACTTTTTTGTTTGTAGTGCTTCTATGAAGCACATATTTGAAGGATGTAATGATGACTGCACTTCCAGCCTGTATAGTTGCAACCACAAATGCTCAGTGTGTGGCTAAGTTTACCTTACCTCCAGATACTTATGGTTATGCTCGCATCATGACCATGAAGGGTTAACACAAAGTTTGGCACTTTGTTAAAGTTAACATTGGCTGGTGAGGGTTCCCGAGGCCTAGGGAGTCTTTATTTTTCCAACCTCTCCATTTCTCTAATTTCTCTATAAAATCTTAACCCCTAACATGCTGACCTGTCATGGCATGTAATACGTCCTCTGATTGGTAATCAGAGGATATGGTCAGTGAATTTATTTTGATAACTCTCCCAGTCAGGTCGGTGAGACCCGTAAACCAACGACAGGTGTGGTCCTCCATACATTCTGGGGGTTGTGAGAGAGCGATGTGACCGCCAAAACATAAAAATATGGTGCTCTCTAAAAGGCGGTTACTATTACTGCTATTGCTCTCTTCAATATCATCCGTGAAAAATATTGGAGAGCAAGAGGATTAATGACTTCATTGTCAGAAATCCAGCATTAGCTAACAACAACATTGGCTGGTGAGACAGAGTTTAATTTAAATTTAAAGCAGTTTAATATTATGTTAATCAGTTAACACTTAAAACGAAAAAAGTTAATCTTGAAGTGAAGCCATACTATTTAACACTTGATGAAACCAGATTGTACTAAGCTTTGACAGTATCATAGTTGATTCCTAGCCATTACTATCTATTTTAATACAAATAGCTATGCCTGTTATTGGCTATCATTACTGACCCTAACATAAAAAGTTAAGTAATTTGCTCCATCTGAATGCTTGTTGCCTAGTGAAATGAAACTGCAATATGGGCTTGTGGAACGATCATCAGTAATCACTCAGCACCTGCAGTTTGCGGTGCAATTGTTCGGAAATCAAGGCATTAAGAGACGCAACAAATGCAGGTTGTCTAAAGATTACTTCAGTAAAATTAAATTAATTTAAGTTAAACGTAATTTTATTGTGGACCACTCCCTTAAAACTTGTTGCAGTATTGTTGAATGCTCTACAATGAAGTTGGCCAGCTTTGTTGGCAAAGGATGTTAGCAAGAAGGATTGTGATCTCAGGGTCCATATATGATTTCCAGGTCTTCATGATTTGGTTGTGGGTATTCAGTTGGTAGAGATCTTCAGAATTGAGGTTCACACTTTGAATAACACTTGCACAATCTTTAGAAATAACACTTTGAGTTAGTGGAAATTCTGCAAGTTGCTTTTGTTACTACGTAATTATCTTTACACTCATTATACTTTAAACACTTGTAGCTGTATTTTCTTCTTGTGAAGAATAGTTCATTTAAAGACTAATCTCTTACACACACACTGCTTTTCTCGCTAATCACTTTACACGTGACCTATAGCTGTCTTCCCCAGAGAACGGGTTACATGTTACCCTGGCCAATGATGACTTCAAAATGCTTCTAACATCTTTTGGAACTGTATGTATATGTCATGGGATAACCTATGTCAGTTTCTCCCACTACTATGACTAAGTCTTCTGATTGGTCCTCTATACAGTGCTATATTCTCATTGGTTCTGAATTAAAATTTTCGAATCTAAATAATATCCGTTGAAGAAAAGTTTACCCATGCAGTGAATGACATCATTTTGATATTTCCAAAAACTTAACTTTGTATCCCCCACCAGGACTCTCTTTATAACTGTGTTATTTATTTACAAATATTCATGAACATTAAACTATAGATACACAAATTCAGTCACCTTTTATAATGGTGAATCTTGTTAAATCTTTGGGTATTTCTAAATTTGATAATCAAAAATAATTAATAACTTTATATACATATGTATTGATCTCTTTTCTGAGAGGAGTGTTTGGAAATAATGCTACAAGCTTTTTATCTGAGACTTGCTAACCTTTAGGAGATGGCAGTAGAAAACAAACCTTTTGGAAAAAAACTGCCTATTATAGTTGCATTTATTAGCTCTAGTAGAGGGTTTAATTTTTGTGATTATACCTCATGTTTTTTTCTTCCCTAGGTTAAAAAGGTGAAAAATATTTCTAAGGATGTGTTTGGTACAAAGCATGGAAGAATTCATGTTCCAAAGCAGAGTATTGAGAAGCTTCAAACAAGAAAAATGAAAGGTCTGAAGAAAACTGTAGCAGAAAAAAAGGAAGAACGAAAACGAAAATCATTTGCTATAAATGAGGATGAAAGCAAAAAACCAAGAATAGAGCAAACATAGGGCTTACAACTTCTCTATTTTTGTATGGTGTTTGTAAAGCAATAAAATATACTGTTGCTATTTAGCTAACTTTTTTTAATGAAACTTGAGGTAAGTAAAAAGAACTAAACCCACTGATCCTGGGTTTTCCGTGAAAATGTTTACACCTGAGTTACGGTATAAACTGCAGGACACAATTGTTAACTTGAGATTTTACATGCTCTGCACAGGCAAAGGCATAACAGATGTAAGTCACAAAAGGTAATTGTAATGCCTTAGTTTTCCTAGTTGAGAACATGGTTAAGATTATGACTTCTCTTTACGGCCAGTGGATCTCCGGCCCTGACGTTTCACAGCTGTGATGAGTTGGAGGGGGAAGGTTAATGTTGCCAATGTATACCAATGAGTTTCGGAAAATGGATTCTCAAAATTATCTTAACAATGAAAGTGTATGCTATTTATTAAGTTTAACACATTGAAATACAGATTTCGGTTTTATTTTCATGCAATATTTTCGTTAAACCACAATTCTGTTCAAATATTACCTTTATATCTGTTATGGGCAGTAGCTGTTACTTTTGGCAATCCTGGAAGTGAGTAATGCACCGGATGTTAAAACTTTCTTCTAGCACCAATCAGCGGTCTCAGTACTAGGCATAGCTTCTAAATGTAGCCAATTCTGTTTTCCAAGGTCTGCATGGTTTCAATTGCTTTGGTGTTTGTGCAGGGTTTTTTTTCCGGTAGGTAAACAGTATAGCAATTGTCTCCATATCCTATTATTCTGTGATCATTTATATGCTTTCTGTCCACATAAATTTATGAAGCAGCAATGCGATCTGCTGATGTATGAAATGTTTCAAATACCCTGTTTGAAATTCCTGCTAAAGAACTGGCAACACAGCGTCACAAGGCCTTGAGAAATATCAGAGCCGGAGATCCACTGGCCATATAATAACTGCTCCAAAGCATAATATTGTTTGTGCAGAACAAGTTGGAGGACAAATAAAACAGAACATTGCAGTAGAAGACCAGTACTATAAACATAGTTTGACTGGAAGTTTAATTAAACCAAACGGAAAGTTCAACTCAGGTGCCATTTTATAATGGCAATGGTGTTGGTATGCTAAGACTGAGAAGAGAAGACAATCTCTAATCGTCCTCTTACACTGCAAATTAATGATGTTGGTAGACTTGCCAGCTTAGAAAAGACTTTAATGATAATAACATTAAAACAGAAAAATTTGTGTTGCACTAACATGACTTTCTCCACTCTTGTTACTCTTGTTTCCTTCTTTCTTTTTTTCTTTCCTTCCAGATTCTATCTTAAACAAAAAAGTTTTTGTTTTCCACATCTTCAATTCTTTTGAATGTTGTAAAAGGCATTTTGATATAAACAATTATAATAAGTATGCGTGGTCGACTGGTTCACAGAAATTAAATAAACTATATTATTGGCCATGCTTGTTTGCAACTGAGAAAATGCCCTGGAATACTACAGGTTACGCAGATTTAGCATATTTAATTCCAACTTTGGATAAACATAGATCAACAACGCATATAAAATATTTTACAGTATTAAAAACCTTCTACACTCAACGGACCTACCACTCATTGAACTATCAGAAAAAAACTGCTCACCTTTTGCATAAAGAAATGGTTGAAGAGAACAGAACTTTGATTGGATTGATTGATGCAGTAGTACATCTTGCAAAACAATTTCTTTAGAGACCATGATGAAAGTGAGAAGACTTAAATAAAAGCAATTACATATAACTGTTACAATTTCTGGCTAAGTATGATGTGGCATTTAAAGACAGCCACCATTTTCAAAGGCACCTCGGCTCTCATACAGAATGTTCTGATGCTATGTCAGTGTTGTTAGATAAGTAAGTCAAATATTGGTATGGCTACTTTTATTGGACTCATGCTCCATGAAACAACTGATGTCACAAATAAGTCAATTACGTACTATTCTACATACTATGTTGATGACGATTGCAAAGAACGATTTCTACATTTCACAGATCCCTAACATGCTGACCTGTCATGGCATATATACGTCCTCTGATTGGTAATCAGAGGATATGGTCGGTGAATTTATTTTGATAATTCTCCCAGTCAGGTCGGTGAGACCCATAAACCAACGACAGGTGTGGTCCTCCAGACATTCTGGGGGTTGTGAGAGAGCGATGTGACCGCCAAAACATAAAAATATGGTGCTCTCTAAAAAGCGGTTACATTTATTGCTAAGTCTCTTCAGTAATTCCTGAGTATCCTCGAAAAACAGCAGTTGCAACCTTCAGGTTGATTACAGGACATGATTGTCTGGCAAAACATTTAAACAGAATTGGGATATATTCTTCACCACTCTGTCCTCTATGTGATCTGCAAGAGGAAATGGATCAAGACCACCTTCAAATATGCCCGGCCACTTCTAATGCCCCATCCATCAGTGAAAAATATTGGAGAGCAAGAGGATTAATGACTTCATTGTCAGAAATCCAGCATTAGCTAACAACAACAACAACATTTCACAGATGTAATGACCAAAGAGCCAGTAGTTTACTTGAATGCATAAATAAGACTATAGATGACTTAAGATGTTCAATAAACATTGTTGCTCAAACCTTCGATGGTGCTGCAGTAATGGCAGGACATGTTTCTGAACTGCATATTTTAATTAAAACCGAGTGACCTGCTGCTACCTTCATCCACTGTTATAATCACCAGGGCTAGAAACTTGATGCATTTGCATGTTTTTCTGTTATATTGTTATTGATATGCTGATATATTATCTATATATTTCACAACTTTTGTAGTTTTCGGATAGATTTTTATTGTGCATATAAATGTATATTCGTGCCTTTATAAATTATTATGTCATGTTTTAGTAAATTTGTGCTTATTCAGACATATTTTAACCCTTTTTTAATTCTCTTCTATTTTTGACTGAAAGAAAAATTCTATCACATTTTAAGTCAATGACTCAGGTCTGTTGATCATGTGAATTACAAATGCGCACACAGGTCAGCTGACTTAGGGCATTTCCCACCTCACTGCAAGGCAAGTTTCATAAAAAAAAGATATCAGTGTTTCTGTTAGCCATAGCCAGTGAGACTGCGGATCTAATATGCTGAAAACTAAAAGTGTTGCAAGTAGGTGTAAAGTTTAGGGAATGAATTTTCCAGTGAACTTATTAGTATACAAGGTAAAGTAATATATTGCAAGGCATGTGAAAGAACTATTGGGAGTGAAAAACGGTTTCAGATTGTCCAGCATATTAATACTGCAAAATATAATGAACTTCAACAAAAAGGTGTAATAGAAGCGAAGGTGCTCAAAGTCTATTTGCGGACTGTATGGGAGACAAACTTATTGAATTTTCATATGATCTTTGTGAAGCATTCCTAGCAACTGACATTCCATTGTGGAAAATAAACAATCCAGTTCTGCATAGCTTTGTAGATAAATACACCAAGCAACATGCGCCTGATCAAAGTACTCCGTAAAACATACGTCACTCATTGTTACAATAATGTAATATCTAATTGCAAAATCAGTTAGTAAATGAGTTTCTTTGGGTGTCAGTAGATGAGACTACTGATGTAGAAGGGCGTTTCATTGCAAATATTGTAGTGGGTGGGGCCCTAATGACCAAGTTGTCGACGGGCCCTTAAACCCAATACACTCACTCACTCACTTGTAGTGGGTACTTTAAATCAACACAAACCGGTGTACCTACCTCTTAAATTGCTGTCAGATCGTACTAACAATGCATCAGTGACTCAATTGGTGATTGGTTCAATGAAATCAGCATGGGCTACTTGTATTAAATATGGCCATGTACTTTTTAACTGATGCAGTAAGTTATATGATGAAATTAGCATTCACTTAACTTGTCTCATTCATGCTTTACATTGAATTACAGAAATGATTAGACTTTTCCTAAATTAGACAAGCTAGTCTCTAATAAAAAAAAATATTTCTTAAATCTGCACATAGGATTGAGCAGTTCAAAACAAAAGCACCTAAGACTCCATTACCACCTGCACCTGTGTTAACGGGTTGGGGGAGTTGGATTACAGTTGCATTGATTTATGCTAAACACTTGGCCAGTTGAACAAGTTATTGATTCGTTAGAGGCAAGTGATGCTGTTGAAATTGAAATGGCACAAAATACTCTCTCAGACGAACTCAATATTGACTTATTTTTCTACTCTTCCTGAAAACCTGCCCTGACACTGCTTCGTCCACGAGTACCACATGCAGATCCCTGGAATCGAACCCGGGCCGCCTAGGTGGTAGGCGAACGCTCTAAGCGCCCGGCCACGGCGCCGCCAAAATGAAATTAAAAAAAAAATAAAAGTATAAGCACAAAAATATAGCGCGGGCCTGCTAGGCCACACGCGACCTACGGTTCTACGAGGGCGCGTGCCTAACGGAAGGATAATCAATCCCCTATTGTCCGGATCTGGTAGGCCTCGTGATAGCCCAAGTTACAATCGCAGCATACGCCACTGGTAGAAAAAATGGACGAGTTCGTTCGCATGGGCTCCAGTAGATGCAAATGTTGAAATTCGCAGCACATGTAACCCTAACAATAGACTAGTAATACATTGTCAGTCAAAGAGGTAATGATAGCGGTGGCCTTTCAAAGTCAAAAGCCGAAAAGTGGTGCGGGAAAAACAAAGGACTGACGTTTTTACATTATTGTTCATGTTATACCTGAATTTCAGGGATAAGGTGAGCACACTATTTGAGAAAACAGTCATTATATTTTGCTTACTTTTATCTTTCTGTTCATCTTAAAAGGTTTGGAGTCGTCCTGTCTCAGCCAGGGCGTATTTAAAATGACACGAACTATGATACTAAAACGTGCCGAATTGCACTATGAGATGCATTTTGTGGTACGTGTTAACACACTAATTTCTAAGACAGAAGATTTCGTATTTTTTGGAAAACACATCTTGAAGTCATGCCTATGCAATTATTTCGACGAATCACAGAACAATATTTTAAATATGTGATTCACTATACTAACCAATCAGGTGCCCCAATTTCGCGCTCCAGGACAGTTCCAAACAATGCTATTTTCGATCACCTAATATGTAGTTAGTTTTAGTTGGTGCTATTTGGAAATACAAGTGTGTGCATTCGTGATAAAAATGAATGTTTCTAAAAGCAAGCTTAACTGTGTTGCAATATAGGGACAAAAACTAAGGGAATAATGTATCACCGATTTCCAAAAAATGACAAAGTAAGGCGTACATGGATATCTCGATGTAAGCGGAACTAAAAGTTCAACGCCGACAATGCTCGAGTGTGCTCCATGCATTCTCGTCCTGAGGACTATCAACGGGGTTTAAGAAATGAAATACTCGGATTGCCTATAAGAAAAATGTTACGTGCCGATGCGGTGCCATGTTCGCTGATTCCCAACTGGCATGGTGACACGCTCCCGGGTTCGAGCTCAGAAAACAGCACAAGCACCAGTCAAACTAATGAAAAGGTACGTAATGCTAAAACGTAACTATTTATTTGGGTATGTTTACTGAAAGCAATATAAGAATTTCTCATTAAGGGCAAATTGTAGCTCCTGAGGTGAAAAAAGTTTTTTATTTTCACTGTTGAAAACTCCATTCTTTTCCGCATCCATTGATACATACATGATATATGGGTTGTTGTACATTTGATAGTTGTCAAAATCCCATTTAAATAACATGCTGCATCTGCCACGTCCTTTTATGGTTTTGTGATTTTTCATTTTCCTTTCTTTCTTTCTTTTTTTTTTTTTTTTTCTTTTTTTTTTACGTAATCTTTCATTGTGTACATGGAGGTAACATTTTCCCCAAAACTATTACATCTAGAAAGCGAAAATCTTCTGACGTGTTAAAACAGCTTATGAAAATTAAAACGAGTGGAGCAGTTTTGTCATATTTTACATGCAATTTAAAATGTATGGTAGGTATTACAAAAGCTGGATGAATTTTTAAAAATAACATATAAACAGTACCTTTCACTACAAAATTACAATTTTGAAAAGTTAATCTACTCATTTTGTCATATATGCTATTTTCTGAGTTCATCATAAGTATAAACTCGTTAGAACAGAGGGATCTTCAAGTAAGTGCACCTAAGTGAACATCAGCATACCAAAATTATTTGAATAACAAATTAAAAGCTGTATGTAAGATTTGAAGCTTTCACGGTGAACGTTAGTGATCAGTGCTTCACGGGTGATCAGCCGTGTTAAATTTAAGAAGGTCGAGCTTTCGGCCATTATACTCTCCATGGCCATCTTCAGGACTAAAATGATGGAAAATTCTCCTCAGTTTTCAGATATATACTATGGTTAGGTTGTGTTGTCCCAGCCAATGCGCGGGTGGTGGTTTCTGATTGGGCCTGCTGTAGGCTCGGCTGCAGTGTTTTCCCGCGGGTACGCACTTTGTGCAGTGTTTCTGATGGCTATAGTCCATGCGGAACTTAGTTTGAGTCCGCCCTCAGACTCATCAAGGAGGCCATCCACATCAAATTACACCCCCACAATTTCAACAGAGAGGGCGGACTCAAACTAAGTTCCGCGTGGACTATAGCCATCAGAAACACTGCACAAAGTGCGTACCCGTGGGAAAACACTGCAGCCGAGCCTACAGCAGGCCCAATCAGAAACCACCACCCGCGCATTGGCTGGGACAACACAACCTAACCATAGTATATATCTGAAAACTGAGGAGAATTTTCCATCATTTTAGTCCTGAAGATGGCCATGGAGAGTATAATGGCCGAAAGCTCGACCTTCTTAAATTTAACACGGCTGATCACCCGTGAAGCACTGATCACTAAATTAAAAGCTGTAACTATGACAAAAAGGAACACGAGGAAGTGTCAGCAGTGGGCGTCAGCTACTTTTTCTACAACATGACCAAATGTAAGTCTACTTTTAAGATCAAACAATAATTTGTTACTTGTTATTTTGATTGTAGTTTCGGTGGTAAAATTGGTTCGTAATTAGTAGAATGTGTTGACGAACGTTTTCAATGTTTCTTTCGTTAAGGTATCTTTTATACCATATTTCATTGCATTTTGCTACACTTTATTAATTATTGCTCAAGTGTTTACGCAATGGCACTGTCAGTCAATGCTTTAAATGGAATATGTCAAAACGGGTTTGAAGAGCTCGCTTTCAATTGCTGTCTGAACTGCCCGCGCGCTCCGACCTCCATGTGACGTATTTGCTTGCAACCAATGGCAGCAATTGTGCCAGAGTGGCCTACCTTCTTTCTCTACTTACCTTGATGGCAAGGTAACTAGAGAAAGAAGGTAGGCCACTCCGGCACAATTCCTGCCATTGGTTGCCGGCAAGATACGTCACACAGAGGTCTCAGAGCGCGCGCAGTTCAGACGGCAATAGAAAGTGAGCGCTTCAAACCCGTTTCGACATACACCATTTAAAGCATTGACTGACAGTTCCAGTGCGTAAACACTTAAGCAATAATTAATAAAGTGTAGAAAAATACAGTGATATGTGATAGAAAAGATACCTTAACTGAAAACACATTAGAAACGTTCACCAACACATTCTACTAATTACAAACCAATTTTACCACCGCCACCGAAACTACAATCAAAATAATAAGTAACAAATTATTGTTTGATCTTAAAAGTAGACTCACATTTGCTCATGTTGTTGCAGAAGAAGTAGCTGACGCCCACTGCTGACACTTCCTCGTGTTCGTTTTTGTCATACTTACAGCTTTTAGTTTGTTATTTAAATGCCATATCCTAATGAAAGTGCGGGTCCTGACGTATAGGGAAACAATTCTTTCATCCAATTCAGGAAATTTAGAGCAAATCATGCCAGTAAGCGCTTTCATCACTCCAGCACATTTTGAAACACTAAAGCCATGGAATCCCGCAAATATAACTTCAAATTCCGTCACTTTTTGGTACCACTGTTCAGTCGGCCGAACAAGTTCGCCCTTTGAAATAACTGTAATCCAGTCCTGTGGCACTTGTTTTGGCAAATTATAGTCACTGTCTTTGCTTCCCAAAGTACTGTCAAAAGGCCGGCATTTGTATGCAATGTAACCCGCAAGATACTTTATAGCGTCTGTGTTAAAATCTTCCATTTCAGAAGTATCGCTTATACTCGTATCTTCTAGTAGTAGCCGAAATTTCTTTAGCAACGTCCATGTACAGCTCGGTAGAAATGAAATCTAAGAACTGAGTGTCACAATCGAAGTCTTGTTTAGACTGGTTTGTCTGATTAATCGCCTCCACTGATGCTCCATCGGAAATTGGAATTTTGTTGTTGCCTGTAAGAAGCAGTAGGCGTATTCTGTTTCTTACTTCAAAGGGTGAGGGATTGTTATAAAATATACCCAGTCCTCGAATAAGGGAGAAAAAGTTTTCCAGGCAGTCTTGGTTAAGCCTAGAGGTCAATATATATGACATGTTTAACTTTTTCATTTCTCCATGTAATCCCAAAAGAGACTTTATGGATGTAATGAAGCCCTTCCGAAATTGGACTAATCCTTTATGACGCCCAATTCTAATTCCGCTCACGATATCCATAAACCGGAGCAGAGTATTCTCCTGGCTTCTTAAATTCAGCCCATATCCACTTCTGAGCATTGTTTTCTCGTCCTTCGGAATCCTAGAATTCAGAACATCGAAGGCATCATTTACTAGCTGAAAGAAATTGCCTTCTTTTTCCTTATTAAGGCAGTATTTTATTGCCTGAGCTGTTCTTTTAGAAAATAACTGGGCCGCCATTCTGACATTCTGTCTGGATCTGCCAGTTAAACTTAAATGTGCTGGAGTGATATGATTGCTTATAGATAGAACCCCTGCTTTAAGTTCTAAAAGATCTTCTATAAGATTCTTGTTCATTTGAGTTCCATCTGCCAACCGCAAACCATCATCCAGAAAATGGTTTCGCAGTAACTTTAAAAGGTGAGGAACATCAAAGAAAACCCACACCTTCCTGGCTTTATCTTTTGGATTAGTGAAAATAGTGAAACGAGTAAGAAATGATACCCTTAATACATTTAAAGTTATTACCGGAAATATAAGTTTTTATTGCAAAACCAAACGAGAAACAAGAGAAGGCTATGTATATGCTCTTAATGAGACACATTCATATATTACTTTCAGTAAACATACCCAAATAAACATTTACGTTTTGACATTACATACCTTTTCATTAGTTTGGCTGGTGCTTGTGCTGTTTTCTGAGCTCGAAACCGGGAGCGTGTCACCATGCCAGTTGTTCCTTCCACCTACAGATAATTTTCATTTCTGTTTTACAAAATATAACACAATGAGAGCTTTGTTTTGTTCAATTAAAACGCCTGCGTTGACATTTCATGTCAGAAAACAAAGAAAGTAGAGTAGAGATACTTAGATAGTACGATGGGATTTGAATTATATGTAAAATGTAAGCTGCACATGTGAATATCGGTACTGCGAGACTCCTGTGTGACGTCATCAGCAGACAGCTCTAGGAAGGGCGATTAAGCGGGAAGAGGCCCTCCTGCCTTGCCATGTGTTTATGTTTATAAACTTGGCGGTGTAAACCACGTGTAAACAGAGACAAAACGAAAGTTATGTCAAACTATAGTGTAATCACCATCCACTGTATGCTGAGTAGGCACACAGCAGATGAATGTGATAATTGTATCCAAAGTTCCTGTAAACTAACTTAACCAATTAAGTCAAACTATAGTGTAATCACCATCCACTGATTACTGAGTAGGCACACAGCAGATGAATGTGATAATTGTATCCAAAGATTATCAAAACTAACCAAACCTACTAAGTGGTACTATAGTGTAATCATGATCCACTATATACTGAGTAGGCACACAGCAGGTTAATGTGATAATGTTATCCAAAGGTTATCCAAACTAATTTAATCTACTTAGTGAAACTATAGCATAATCACCAACTACGGTATACTGAGTAGGCACACAGCAGGTTAATGTGATAATTGTATCCAAAGTTTCTCTAAACTAACTTAACCAATTATCTCAAACTACAGTATAATCACCAACCGGTGTATACTGAGTAGGCACACAGCAGATGAATGTGATAATTGTATCCAAGAGTGTCCAAACTAACTTAACCTACTAAGTGAAACTATAGTGTAATCACCATCCACTGTATACTGAGTAGGCACACAGCAGATGAATGTGATAATTGTATCCAAAGTTTCCCTAAACTGACTTAAACAATTAAGTCAAACTATAGTATAATCACCAACCACTGTATACTGAGTAGGCACACAGCAGATGAATGTGATAATTGTATCCAAAGTTTCCCTAAACTGACTTAAACAATTAAGTCAAACAATAGTATAATCACCAACCACTGTATACTGAGTAGGCACACAGCAGTTAAATGTGATAATTCTACCTAAAGTTTCTCTAAACTAACTTAACCAATTAAGTCAAACTACAGTATAATCACCAACCGCTTTATACTGACTAGGCACACAGCAGTTAAATGTGATAATTGTATCTAAAGTTTCTCTAAACTAACTTAACCAATTAACACAAACTACAGCATAATCGCCAACCGCTGTATACTGAGTAGGCATACAGCAGATGAATATGGTAATGGTATCCAAAGTTTGGCTAAACTTAACCAATTAAGTCAAACTATAGTATATTAACTATCTACTGTATACTAAGGAGGCACAGCAGATTAATGTGATAATTGTATCCATAGCGGTCCAACGTAGCTTAACCTAAAGAGAAAACTATAGTACAATCACCATTCACCGTATGCTGAGTGGGCACACAGCAGATGAATGTGATGATTCTTCCCTAAGGGTGTACAAACTAACTTAATTTATTAAGTAAAACTATAGTGTCATCAACAACTGATCAGTGAGTGGGCACACAGCAGATGAATGTGATAATATTATTCAAACGCTTTCCAAACTAACTTAACCTAGTAAGTAAAGCTGTAGTGTAATCACCATCCACTGTATACTGAGTAGGCACACAGCAGATAAATGTGATAATTGTATCCAAGAGTGTCCAAACTAACTTAACCTACTAAGTGAACCTATAGTCTAATCAGCATTCACTGTATACTGAGTAGGCACACAGCAGATGAATGTGATAATTGTATCCAGAGTTTCTCTAAACTAACTTAACCAATTAAGCCAAACTATAGTGTAATCTCCATCCACTGTATACTGAGTAGGCACACAGCAGATGAATGTGATAATTGTATCCAGAGTTTCTCTAAACTAACTTAACCAATTAAGCCAAACTATAGTGTAATCACCATCCACTGTATACTGAGTAGGCACACAGCAGATGAATATGATAATTGTATCCAGAGTTTCTCTAAACTAACTTAACCAATTAAGCCAAACTATAGTGTAATCACCAACCACTGTATACTGAGTAGGCACACAGCAGATGAATGTGATAAATGTATCCAAAGGTTATTGAAACTAATTTAACCTACTAAGTGAAACTATAGTGTGATCACCATCCAGTGTATAATGAGTAGGCACACAGCAGATGAATGTGATAATTGTATCCAAATGTTATTGAAACTAATTTAACCTACTAAGTGAAACTATAGTGTAATCACCATCCACTGTATACTGAGTAGGCACACAGCAGATGAATGTGATAATTGTATCCAAATGTTATTGAAACTAATTTAACCTACTAAGTGAAACCATAGGGTAATCACCAACCACTGTATACTGAGTAGGCATACAGCAGATGAATATGATAATTGTATGCAAAGGTTATCAAAACTAACTTAACCTATTTAGTCAAACTTTAGTGTAATCACCATCCACTGTATACTGAGTAGGCACACAGCAGATGAATGTGATAAAAGTATCCAAAGTTTCTCTAAACTGACTTAGCCAATTAAGTCAAACTATAGTGTAATATACCATCCTCCGTATACTGAGTAAGCACACTGCAGATGAAGGTGATTGTTGCCATCCAAAGTAACTTAACCTGGAATGTGAAACTGAACGTAATATCACCAGCTGTATACTGAGTAGGTTCAGTGCAGATGATGGTTGTAGTATGCAGCCAAAGCAGCTTAACCTAGTTAGTGGATCTTAAGTGTAATCATGAGCTGCTACGTACTGAGTAGATCACAAGTTAGAAATACGAATGCCGTTTAGCATAGCAACTGATACCAAATAGCAAATTTCACTTTGAGCTTGTACAAAAACACATTACAGTGTTAATGTTAATGAAATATGAGCATGTGTAGTACTCATCCGAACCAGGGATGAAAGAATTAGAACACAGGAATTCACAAAGGTAGCAATCAAAAAGAAAGGTTGAGTTCACTTTATCTGCAGTAAAGTATGAAGCATTTCCTATAATAATCAACAATAAAGCATTGATTGATCCAGTTTTACAAGTTTCCTCTGATAGAACTCTTCACGACGCATTACACATCACATCCCTATAACACATTAATTCCTCTTCACTGTGGGGCATTTCACTTCCGCAGAGTATTCTTCAGGTCTTGTTACACATTATAGTTTACCCAAGGAAGGTACACAGGAAAGAAATTGACAACATGTTTTTATTTAAATAACATACGTATTACATGACACTAATCTGTATTGGATTTTATCAATAGTAATTACTTATATAATACAGTTATAATGTAATTCACAAACAGTTGTACTGGTTACACTGAATATTGAAATCAGTACAGAATTCAATACTTACCTGTACGTAAGGTGCTTTTGAGATCCCCTTCTTTAAGCAATGCCCCTCCTCGCATTGCCTTGTGGCAGCCAACCAGATTCTATTCTTTATTCTGCCCCCTCTGTAATTTCTTCTCTTCCATCTTCTCACAACTTTTTAAAATGTGGACAGAACCGGTATTAAGGTTCATGAATATGGTTGAGGCAGTGTATTATCACATTTTCTGTGTTTCACAAAGCTCCTCATCAATCTCCTTTTAAGTTTTCTTGTGTTATCAGCAGGTCAATATCTTTTCTAGTTTCTTCCAAAGGTAGTTTTGAGTTCATGTTCTTGATTGCTGCATTGTCGTCAACATTCCAGCAGTCTGCATCAGGTTGAGGATGGGAGAAAATGAGCTCACCAAATATTTCCCATTTTTAAAACATGTAAGTGATGGTAGTTTCAGTAAATTGAACCACTTGTACTGCCTGGTAGTGGGTACTCTATCTGGCAATGCAGTATAATTAATTTATTTGGTGAGATATATATTTTCTAGATATGCATTCCGGTTTGACGGGTATTAATTATACCACTTCTTACTTTATAATATCACTCTGCTTCTCTCTGATATTTATGCATGCTGTTATCGATATATAAATTAATTGGGCCTGGTTAAAAAGGTGTATCCTATTTCAAGATAAATCCTTCTGTAATTCTTTTGACTCTAAAACCACTGCTTTTATCTCTCCTCAGTTGGCACTACACCTCAAAACAATAACACTTCACATAACTTTGTCACAGATGTCTCCTCCTTACTACACAACACTTCACTAACCTATGGAAATCTTCATGTATTGTTACTGGTGTTTGTGTTTCATAATAGTGTATAGATGTAGAATAAATTTAAGAAATTATTTATAATGTTGATAGAATTTGTCTTAGAACATATTACTCATGGTTATAAGTAATACCTCATTACAAAAGCACTTAGTAAAAGAATGAAATTTGCATTTATGAAAATAATTAATCAGACTGCTGTAACTGATTACATTGAATATTGCAATAGTTACAGCTTGAAGCACTTACCTCCCATCAAATGAGTTATATTATCCTCTTCTTTAAGCAATGCCCCACCACGCATTCCTCAGTGGTGGTCAACCAAATTCTAATACTTATTCCACCTCCTCAGAGACTTTTCTTATCCGTGCTGCTCCGACAAATCCCTTAGTCACTCCTACAGTGCATTAAATTCTTCATAATTAAATTCATTTAGTCAGATTCATATGCTCTCAGTGCATGTCAAGTTCCCTGAGAACTTCGTAAAGCAATATTGTGAAACTCCTCAATGATGATCAAAACACTTCCATTAGTAACTGTGTGGCATCTACATTTTAAGTCAGATTCTTTGATCTTCACTCCTTTAATGCTTAGATTCCTAAGTTATTCTTTGATGTTGCAGCAGATCAGATTCACCACTATGTGCAAGCAAATACATTACTCCAGTAAATGTAGACCCTGCACAGTTCTCAGCACATTCTGTTACAGTTACAATTCCTTCTGCAACAGACTAAAACTCCAAACATTCAGTGACTCACTTCACAAATGCTGCAGATTACTCACTTCATCACACTAGTTAAGAAGTCTTCACGACACCACAGCCCGCATCGAGTCCTTTTCTCTTAATGGATCAATGCTTTATTGTTGACTAATAAGAGAAATACATAAAGTTTTCATACTCATATAATTATAACCCACTTCTCACTCTTTAATTTAATCTTTCAGATTTCCATTTCACCTACTACTTAATAGTTGAAATATGGACATCTCCAAATATTTTTAAAGACTTTGGATCTATAAGACCCATTTCTCTTCCTATAGCATACAGCAAAACCTAATATGCTTGATTTGGGACCATTTGTGAACATAGTCATAATTGGAAAGTACCTTAATGAAAGGACACTGAAAAGGAAGACCGCTGCTTGAAAAGTCAAAAGATTACTAAAAAGATTAAATAACAACATCGGATGACATATTCTCTATACTGAGTAAAAAAACAGCACATGTCTGGGCAGTCACCATCCCAATTGTTGTTTAGGTAACATTAGCTAGTAAGCGCAACAAAGGTAGTAGCATCATTCCCTCTATACTGGGTGAGAGGCAACAGACGCTGAATGCACTTGGCATTGAATCTATGGTCAAAGACATCATAATCTTGTAAGGTGTAAGAAAACACAAATAATCAATTGCCAAATACTGACTATGTACATAGTAGATAACGCTGGTAGTTGGCGTTGAAAAAGCTCGCATAACCCACTAAACCGAGTCAACAAAATTAATGACTAATCCTCACCCACTGTATACTGAGTAGACACACCACAGATGAATGTGGTAACTGGCAGTGAAAGAATTGTCCAAACTAGTAAGTGAAGCTATACTGTAATCATCCACTGTGGAGTATTATGCACACAGAAGAATATTGTGGCAATGGTATCTAAAGAATTGTACTAACTAACTTAACCTACTAAGTAAAACTATAGACTAATAACCATCTGCTGTATACTGAGTAGGCACACAGCAGATGAAAGTGATAACTGTATCCAAAGGTTATCTAAACTAACTTAACCTAAAGTCAAACTATAGTGTAATCACCATCCACTGTACACTTAGTAGGCACACAGCAGATGAAAGTGATAACTGTATCCAAAGGCTATCCAAACTAACTTAACCTACTAAGTCAAACTATAGTGTATTCACCATCTGCACACAGCAGATGAATGTGATAATTGTATCCAAACTTTCTCTAAACTGACTTAACCAACTAAGCCAAACTATAGTGTAATCACCAACCACTGTATACTGAGTAAGCACACAGCAGTTGAATATGATAATTTTATCCAAAGGTTATTTATACTAACTTAACCTATTAAATCAAACTACAGTATATTTTCCATCTGCTGTATACTGAGTAGGAACACAGCAGATAAATCTGATAATTGTATCCAAGAGTGTCCAAGCTAACCTAACCTACTAAGTGGAACTATAGTGTAATCACCAACTACTGTATCCTTTGTAGGCACCACCAGATGAATATGGTAATGGTATCCAATGTTTAGCTAAACTTAACCAATTAAGTCAAACTGTACTCTATTAACCATCTACTGTGTACTAAGGAGGCACAGCAGATTAATGTGATAATTGTATCCATAGCGGTCCAACGTAGCTTAATCTAAAGAGAAAACTATAGTATAATCACCATTCACCGTATGCTGAGTGGCCACACAGCAGATGAATGTGATGATTCTTCCCTAAGGGTGTACAAACTAACTTAATTTAATAAGTAAAACTATACTGTCATCACCAACTGATTAGTGAGTAGGCACACAGCAGGTGAATGTGATAATTGTATCTAAAGTTTCTCTAAACTAACTTAACCAATTAAGTCACACTACAGTATAATCACCAACCGCTGTATACTGAGTAGGCACACAGCAGATGAATGTGATAATTGTATCCAAAGTTTCCCTAAACCGACTTAAACAATTAAGTCAAACTATAGTGTAATCACCACCCACTGTATACTGAGTAGGCACACAGCAGGTGAATGTGATAATTGTATCCAAAATTTCCCTAAACCGACTTAAACAATTAAGTCAAACTACAGTATAATCACCAACCGCTGTATACTGAGTAGGCCCAATGCAGATGAACGTGATAATTGTATCCAAAGTTTTGCTAAACCGACTTAAACAATTAAGTCAAACTATAGTATAATCACCAACCACTGTATACTGAGTAGGCACACAGCAGGTGAATGTGATAACTGTATCTAAAGTTTCTCTAAACTAACTTAGCCAATTAAGTCAAACTACAGTATAATCACCAGCCGCTGTATACTGAGTAGGCACACGACAGGTGAATGTGATAATTGTATCTAAAGTTTCTCTAAACTAACTTAACCAATTAAGTCAAACTATAGTGTAATCACCAACCACTGTATACTGAGTAGGCACACAGCAGATGAATGTGATAATTGCATCCAAAGGTTATTGAAACTAATTTAACCTACTAAGTGAAACTGTAGTATAATCACCATCCACTGTATACTGAGTAGGCACACAGCAGGTGAATGTGATAATGTTATCCAAAAGTTATCCAAACTAAGTTAACGTACTTAGTGAAAAAAAAGTGTAATCACCATCCACTGTATACTGAGTAGGCACACAGCAGATGAATGTGATAAAAGTATCCAAAGTTTCTCTAAACTGACTTAACTAATTAAGTCAAACTATAGTGTAATATACCATCCTCCGTATACTGAGTAAGCACACTGCAGATGAAGGTGATTGTTGCCATCCAAAGTAACTTAACCTGGAATGTGAAATTGAACGTAATATCACCAGCTGTATACTGAGTAGGTTCAGTGCAGATGATGGTTGTAGTATGCAGCCAAAGCAGCTTAACCTAGTTAGTGGATCTTAAGTGTAATCATGAGCTGCGACGTACTGAGTAGATCAGAGGTTAGAAATAGGAATGCCGTTTAGCATACCAACTGATACCAAATCGCAAATTTCACTTTGAGCTTGTACAAAAACACATTACAGTGTTAATGTTAATGAAATATGAGCATGTGTAGTACTCATCCGAACCAGGGATGAAAGAAATAGAACACAGGAATTCACAAAGGTAGCAATCAAAAAGAAAGGTTGAGTTCACTTTATCTGCAGTAAAGTATGAAGCATTTCCTATAATAATCAACAATAAAGCATTGATTGATCCAGTTTTACAAGTTTCCTCTGATAGAACTCTTCACAACGAATTACACATCACATCCCTATAACACAGTAATTCCTCTTCACTGTGGGGCATTTCACTTCCGCAGAGTATTCATCAGGTCTTGTTACACATTATAGTTTACCCAAGGAAGGTACACAGGAAAGAAATGACATCTTTTTATTTAAATAACATACGTTTTACATGACACTAATCTGTATTGAATTTTATCAATAGTAGTTACTTATATAATACAGTTGTATTGTAATTCACAAATAGTTGTACTGGTTGCACTGAATATTGGAATCAGTACAGAATTCAATACTTACCTGTACTTAAGGTGCTTTTGAGATCCCCTTCTTTAAGCAATGCCCCTCCTCGCATTGCCTTGTGGCAGCCAACCAGATTCTATTCTTTATTCTGCCCCCTCTGTAATTTCTTCTCTTCCATCTTCTCACAACTTTTTTAAATGTGGACAGAACCGGTATTAAGGTTCATGAATATGGTTGACGCAGTGTATTATCACATTTTCTGTGTTCCCAAAGCTCTTCATCAATCTCCTTTTAAGTTTTCTTGTGTTATCAGCAGGTCAATATCTTTTCTAGTTTCTTCCAAAGGTAGTTTTGAGTTCATGTTCTTGATTGCTGCATTGTCGTCCACATTCCAGCAGTCTGCATCAGGTTGAGGGTGGGAGAAAATGAGCTCACCAAATATTTCCCATTTTTAAAACATGTAAGTGATGGTAGTATCAGTAAATTGAACCACTTGTACTGCCTGGTAGTGGGTATTCTATATAAATTATCTGGCTATGCAGTGTAATTAATTTATTTGATGAGATATATATTTTCTAGATATGCATTCCAGTTTGACGGGTATTAATTATAGCACCTCTTCCTTTATAATATCACTCTGCTTCTCTCTGATATTTATGCATGCTGTTATCGATATATAAATTAATTGGGCCAGGTTAAAAAGGTGTATCCTATTTCAAGATAAATCCTTCTGTAATTCTTTTGACTCTAAAACCACTCCTTTTATCTCTCCTCAGTTGGCACTACACCTCAAAACAATAACACTTCACATAACTTTGTCACAGATGTTTCCTCTTCACTACACATCACTTCACTAACCTATGGAAATCTTCATGTATTGTTATTGGTGTTTGTGTTTTATAATAGTGTATACATGTAGAATAAATTTAAGACATTATTTATAATGTTGATAGAATTTGTCTTAGAACATATTACTCATGGTTATAAGTAAGACCTCATTACAAAAGCACTTAGTAAAAGAAAGAAATTTGCATTTATGAAAATAATTAATCTGACTGCTGTAACTGATTACACTGAATATTGCAATAGTTACAGCTTGAAGCACTTACCTCCCATCAAATGAGTTATATTATCCTCTTCTTTAAGCAATGCCCCACCACGCATTGCTCAGTGGTGGTCAACCAAATTCTAATACTTATTCCACCTCCTCAGAGACTTTTCTTATTCGTGCTGCTCCGACAAATCCCTTAGTCACTTCTACAGTGCATTAAATTCTTCATAATTAAATTCATTTAGTCAGATTGATATGCTCTCAGTGCATGTTAAGTTCCCTGAGAACTTCGTAAACCAATATTGTAAAACTCCTCAATGATGATCAAAACACTCCCATTACTAACTGTGTGGCATCTACGTTTTAAGTCAGATTCTTTGATCTTCACTCCTTTAATGCTTAGATTCCTAAGTTATTCTTTGATGTTGCAGCAGATCAGATTCACCACTATGTGCAAGCAACTACATTACTCCAGTAAATGTAGACCCTGCACAGTTCTGAACACATTCTGTTTCAGTTACAATTCCTTCTGCAACAGACTAAAACTCCAAACATTCAGTGACTCACTTCACAAATGCTGCTGATTAGTCACTTCATCACACTAGTTAAGAAGTCTTCACGACACCACAGCGCACATCGAGTCCTTTTCTCTTAATGGATCAATGCTTTATTGTTGACTAATAAGAGAAATGCATAAAGTTTTCATACTCATATAATTATAACCCACTTCTCACTCTTTAATTTAATCTTTCGGATTTCCATTTCACCTACTCTTTAATAGTTGAAATATGGACATTTCCAAATATTTTTCAAGACTTTGGAACTATGAGACCCATTTCTCTTGCTATAGCATACAGCAAAACCTAATATGGTTGATTTGGGACCATTTGTGAACATAGTCATAATTGGAAAGTACCTTAACAAAAGGACACTGAAAAGGAAGACCGTTGCATGAAAATTCAAAAGATTACTAAAAAGATTAAATAACAACATCGGATGACGTATTCTCTATACTGAGTAAAAAAACAGCACATGTCTGGGCAGTCACCATCCCAATTGTTGTTTAGGTAACATTAGCTAGTAAGCGCAACTAAGGTAGTAGCATCATTCCCTATATACTGGGTGAGAGGCAACAGGCGCTGAATGCACTTGGCATTGAATCTATGGTCAAAGACATCATAATCTTGTAAGGTGTAAGAAAACACAAATAATCAATTGCCAAATACTGACTATGTACATAGTAGATAACACTGGTAGTTGGCGTTGAAAAAGCTAGCATAACCCAATAAACCGAGCCAACAAAATTAATGACTAATCCTCACCCACTGTATACTGAGTAGACACACCACAGATGAATGTGGTAACTGGCAGTGAAAGAATTGTCCAAACTGGTAAGTGAAGCTATACTGTAATCATCCACTGTAGAGTATTATGCACACAGAAGAATATTGTGGCAATGGTATCTAAAGAATTGTACTAACTTAACCTACTAAGTAAAACTATAGTCTAATAACCATCTGCTGTATACTGAGTAGGCACACAGCAGATGAAAGTGATAACTGTATCCAAAGATTATCTAAACTAACTTAACCTACTAAGTCAAGCTATAGTGTAATCACCATCCACTGTACACTGAGTAGGCACACAGCAGATGAAAGTGATAACTGTATCCAAAGGTTATCCAAACTAACTTAACCTACTAAGTCAAACTATAGTGTATTCACCATCTGCTGTATACCGAGTAGGCACACAGCAGATGAATGTGATAATAGTATCCAAACTTTCTCTAAACTGACTTAACCAACTAAGCCAAACTATAGTGTAATCACCAACCACTGTATACTGAGTAAGCACACAGCAGTTGAATATGATAATTTTATCCAAAGGTTATTTATACTAACTTAACCTATTAAATCAAACTACAGTATATTTTCCATCTGCTGTATACTGAGTAGGAACACAGCAGATAAATCTGATAATTGTATCCAAGAGTGTCCAAGCTAACCTAACCTACTAAGTGGAACTATAGTGTAATCACCAACTACTGTATCCTTTGTAGGCACCACCAGATGAATATGGTAATGGTATCCAATGTTTAGCTAAACTTAACCAATTAAGTCAAACTATACTCTATTAACCATCTACTGTGTACTAAGGAGGCACAGCAGATTAATGTGATAATTGTATCCATAGCGGTCCAACGTAGCTTAATCTAAAGAGAAAACTATAGTATAATCACCATTCACCGTATGCTGAGTGGCCACACAGCAGATGAATGTGATGATTCTTCCCTAAGGGTGTACAAACTAACTTAATTTAATAAGTAAAACTATACTGTCATCACCAACTGATTAGTGAGTAGGCACACAGCAGGTGAATGTGATAATTGTATCTAAAGTTTCTCTAAACTAACTTAACCAATTAAGTCACACTACAGTATAATCACCAACCGCTGTATACTGAGTAGGCACACAGCAGATGAATGTGATAATTGTATCCAAAGTTTCCCTAAACCGACTTAAACAATTAAGTCAAACTATAGTGTAATCACCACCCACTGTATACTGAGTAGGCACACAGCAGGTGAATGTGATAATTGTATCCAAAATTTCCCTAAACCGACTTAAACAATTAAGTCAAACTACAGTATAATCACCAACCGCTGTATACTGAGTAGGCCCAATGCAGATGAACGTGATAATTGTATCCAAAGTTTTGCTAAACCGACTTAAACAATTAAGTCAAACTATAGTAAAATCACCAACCACTGTATACTGAGTAGGCACACAGCAGGTGAATGTGATAACTGTATCTAAAGTTTCTCTAAACTAACTTAGCCAATTAAGTCAAACTACAGTATAATCACCAGCCGCTGTATACTGAGTAGGCACACGACAGGTGAATGTGATAATTGTATCTAAAGTTTCTCTAAACTAACTTAACCAATTAAGTCAAACTATAGTGTAATCACCAACCACTGTATACTGAGTAGGCACACAGCAGATGAATGTGATAATTGCATCCAAAGGTTATTGAAACTAATTTAACCTACTAAGTGAAACTGTAGTATAATCACCATCCACTGTATACTGAGTAGGCACACAGCAGGTGAATGTGATAATGTTATCCAAAAGTTATCCAAACTAAGTTAACGTACTTAGTGAAAAAAAAGTGTAATCACCATCCACTGTATACTGAGTAGGCACACAGCAGATGAATGTGATAAAAGTATCCAAAGTTTCTCTAAACTGACTTAACTAATTAAGTCAAACTATAGTGTAATATACCATCCTCCGTATACTGAGTAAGCACACTGCAGATGAAGGTGATTGTTGCCATCCAAAGTAACTTAACCTGGAATGTGAAATTGAACGTAATATCACCAGCTGTATACTGAGTAGGTTCAGTGCAGATGATGGTTGTAGTATGCAGCCAAAGCAGCTTAACCTAGTTAGTGGATCTTAAGTGTAATCATGAGCTGCGACGTACTGAGTAGATCAGAGGTTAGAAATAGGAATGCCGTTTAGCATACCAACTGATACCAAATCGCAAATTTCACTTTGAGCTTGTACAAAAACACATTACAGTGTTAATGTTAATGAAATATGAGCATGTGTAGTACTCATCCGAACCAGGGATGAAAGAATTAGAACACAGGAATTCACAAAGGTAGCAATCAAAAAGAAAGGTTGAGTTCACTTTATCTGCAGTAAAGTATGAAGCATTTCCTATAATAATCAACAATAAAGCATTGATTGATCCAGTTTTACAAGTTT
Organism: Tenodera sinensis; assembly: GCA_030765045.1. Classification (NCBI taxonomy): domain Eukaryota; kingdom Metazoa; phylum Arthropoda; class Insecta; order Mantodea; family Mantidae; genus Tenodera; species Tenodera sinensis. Next base: position 61,132,761 of record CM060971.1, on the reverse strand, counting down.
CCTCTGATAGAACTCTTCACAACGAATTACACATCACATCCCTATAACACAGTAATTCCTCTTCACTGTGGGGCATTTCACTTCCGCAGAGTATTCATCAGGTCTTGTTACACATTATAGTTTACCCAAGGAAGGTACACAGGAAAGAAATGACATCTTTTTATTTAAATAACATACGTTTTACATGACACTAATCTGTATTGAATTTTATCAATAGTAGTTACTTATATAATACAGTTGTATTGTAATTCACAAATAGTTGTACTGGTTGCACTGAATATTGGAATCAGTACAGAATTCAATACTTACCTGTACTTAAGGTGCTTTTGAGATCCCCTTCTTTAAGCAATGCCCCTCCTCGCATTGCCTTGTGGCAGCCAACCAGATTCTATTCTTTATTCTGCCCCCTCTGTAATTTCTTCTCTTCCATCTTCTCACAACTTTTTTAAATGTGGACAGAACCGGTATTAAGGTTCATGAATATGGTTGACGCAGTGTATTATCACATTTTCTGTGTTCCCAAAGCTCTTCATCAATCTCCTTTTAAGTTTTCTTGTGTTATCAGCAGGTCAATATCTTTTCTAGTTTCTTCCAAAGGTAGTTTTGAGTTCATGTTCTTGATTGCTGCATTGTCATCCACATTCCAGCAGTCTGCATCAGGTTGAGGATGGGAGAAAATGAGCTCACCAAATATTTCCCATTTTTAAAACATGTAAGTGATGGTAGTATCAGTAAATTGAACCACTTGTACTGCCTGGTAGTGGGTATTCTATATAAATTATCTGGCTATGCAGTGTAATTAATTTATTTGATGAGATATATATTTTCTAGATATGCATTCCAGTTTGACGGGTATTAATTATAGCACCTCTTCCTTTATAATATCACTCTGCTTCTCTCTGATATTTATGCATGCTGTTATCGATATATAAATTAATTGGGCCAGGTTAAAAAGGTGTATCCTATTTCAAGATAAATCCTTCTGTAATTCTTTTGACTCTAAAACCACTCCTTTTATCTCTCCTCAGTTGGCACTACACCTCAAAACAATAACACTTCACATAACTTTGTCACAGATGTCTCCTCTTCACTACACATCACTTCACTAACCTATGGAAATCTTCATGTATTGTTATTGGTGTTTGTGTTTTATAATAGTGTATACATGTAGAATAAATTTAAGACATTATTTATAATGTTGATAGAATTTGTCTTAGAACATATTACTCATGGTTATAAGTAAGACCTCATTACAAAAGCACTTAGTAAAAGAAAGAAATTTGCATTTATGAAAATAATTAATCTGACTGCTGTAACTGATTACACTGAATATTGCAATAGTTACAGCTTGAAGCACTTACCTCCCATCAAATGAGTTATATTATCCTCTTCTTTAAGCAATGCCCCACCACGCATTGCTCAGTGGTGGTCAACCAAATTCTAATACTTATTCCACCTCCTCAGAGACTTTTCTTATTCGTGCTGCTCCGACAAATCCCTTAGTCACTTCTACAGTGCATTAAATTCTTCATAATTAAATTCATTTAGTCAGATTGATATGCTCTCAGTGCATGTTAAGTTCCCTGAGAACTTCGTAAACCAATATTGTAAAACTCCTCAATGATGATCAAAACACTCCCATTACTAACTGTGTGGCATCTACGTTTTAAGTCAGATTCTTTGATCTTCACTCCTTTAATGCTTAGATTCCTAAGTTATTCTTTGATGTTGCAGCAGATCAGATTCACCACTATGTGCAAGCAACTACATTACTCCAGTAAATGTAGACCCTGCACAGTTCTGAACACATTCTGTTTCAGTTACAATTCCTTCTGCAACAGACTAAAACTCCAAACATTCAGTGACTCACTTCACAAATGCTGCTGATTAGTCACTTCATCACACTAGTTAAGAAGTCTTCACGACACCACAGCGCACATCGAGTCCTTTTCTCTTAATGGATCAATGCTTTATTGTTGACTAATAAGAGAAATGCATAAAGTTTTCATACTCATATAATTATAACCCACTTCTCACTCTTTAATTTAATCTTTCGGATTTCCATTTCACCTACTCTTTAATAGTTGAAATATGGACATTTCCAAATATTTTTCAAGACTTTGGATCTATGAGACCCATTTCTCTTGCTATAGCATACAGCAAAACCTAATATGGTTGATTTGGGACCATTTGTGAACATAGTCATAATTGGAAAGTACCTTAACAAAAGGACACTGAAAAGGAAGACCGTTGCATGAAAATTCAAAAGATTACTAAAAAGATTAAATAACAACATCGGATGACGTATTCTCTATACTGAGTAAAAAAACAGCACATGTCTGGGCAGTCACCATCCCAATTGTTGTTTAGGTAACATTAGCTAGTAAGCGCAACTAAGGTAGTAGCATCATTCCCTATATACTGGGTGAGAGGCAACAGGCGCTGAATGCACTTGGCATTGAATCTATGGTCAAAGACATCATAATCTTGTAAGGTGTAAGAAAACACAAATAATCAATTGCCAAATACTGACTATGTACATAGTAGATAACACTGGTAGTTGGCGTTGAAAAAGCTAGCATAACCCAATAAACCGAGCCAACAAAATTAATGACTAATCCTCACCCACTGTATACTGAGTAGACACACCACAGATGAATGTGGTAACTGGCAGTGAAAGAATTGTCCAAACTGGTAAGTGAAGCTATACTGTAATCATCCACTGTAGAGTATTATGCACACAGAAGAATATTGTGGCAATGGTATCTAAAGAATTGTACTAACTTAACCTACTAAGTAAAACTATAGTCTAATAACCATCTGCTGTATACTGAGTAGGCACACAGCAGATGAAAGTGATAACTGTATCCAAAGATTATCTAAACTAACTTAACCTACTAAGTCAAGCTATAGTGTAATCACCATCCACTGTACACTGAGTAGGCACACAGCAGATGAAAGTGATAACTGTATCCAAAGGTTATCCAAACTAACTTAACCTACTAAGTCAAACTATAGTGTATTCACCATCTGCTGTATACCGAGTAGGCACACAGCAGATGAATGTGATAATAGTATCCAAACTTTCTCTAAACTGACTTAACCAACTAAGCCAAACTATAGTGTAATCACCAACCACTGTATACTGAGTAAGCACACAGCAGTTGAATATGATAATTTTATCCAAAGGTTATTTATACTAACTTAACCTATTAAATCAAACTACAGTATATTTTCCATCTGCTGTATACTGAGTAGGAACACAGCAGATAAATCTGATAATTGTATCCAAGAGTGTCCAAGCTAACCTAACCTACTAAGTGGAACTATAGTGTAATCACCAACTACTGTATCCTTTGTAGGCACCACCAGATGAATATGGTTATGGTATCCAATGTTTAGCTAAACTTAACCAATTAAGTCAAACTATACTCTATTAACCATCTACTGTGTACTAAGGAGGCACAGCAGATTAATGTGATAATTGTATCCATAGCGGTCCAACGTAGCTTAATCTAAAGAGAAAACTATAGTATAATCACCATTCACCGTATGCTGAGTGGCCACACAGCAGATGAATGTGATGATTCTTCCCTAAGGGTGTACAAACTAACTTAATTTAATAAGTAAAACTATACTGTCATCACCAACTGATTAGTGAGTAGGCACACAGCAGGTGAATGTGATAATTGTATCTAAAGTTTCTCTAAACTAACTTAACCAATTAAGTCACACTACAGTATAATCACCAACCGCTGTATACTGAGTAGGCACACAGCAGATGAATGTGATAATTGTATCCAAAGTTTCCCTAAACCGACTTAAACAATTAAGTCAAACTATAGTGTAATCACCACCCACTGTATACTGAGTAGGCACACAGCAGGTGAATGTGATAATTGTATCCAAAATTTCCCTAAACCGACTTAAACAATTAAGTCAAACTACAGTATAATCACCAACCGCTGTATACTGAGTAGGCCCAATGCAGATGAACGTGATAATTGTATCCAAAGTTTTGCTAAACCGACTTAAACAATTAAGTCAAACTATAGTAAAATCACCAACCACTGTATACTGAGTAGGCACACAGCAGGTGAATGTGATAACTGTATCTAAAGTTTCTCTAAACTAACTTAGCCAATTAAGTCAAACTACAGTATAATCACCAGCCGCTGTATACTGAGTAGGCACACGACAGGTGAATGTGATAATTGTATCTAAAGTTTCTCTAAACTAACTTAACCAATTAAGTCAAACTATAGTGTAATCACCAACCACTGTATACTGAGTAGGCACACAGCAGATGAATGTGATAATTGCATCCAAAGGTTATTGAAACTAATTTAACCTACTAAGTGAAACTGTAGTATAATCACCATCCACTGTATACTGAGTAGGCACACAGCAGGTGAATGTGATAATGTTATCCAAAAGTTATCCAAACTAAGTTAACGTACTTAGTGAAAAAAAAGTGTAATCACCATCCACTGTATACTGAGTAGGCACACAGCAGATGAATGTGATAAAAGTATCCAAAGTTTCTCTAAACTGACTTAACTAATTAAGTCAAACTATAGTGTAATATACCATCCTCCGTATACTGAGTAAGCACACTGCAGATGAAGGTGATTGTTGCCATCCAAAGTAACTTAACCTGGAATGTGAAATTGAACGTAATATCACCAGCTGTATACTGAGTAGGTTCAGTGCAGATGATGGTTGTAGTATGCAGCCAAAGCAGCTTAACCTAGTTAGTGGATCTTAAGTGTAATCATGAGCTGCGACGTACTGAGTAGATCAGAGGTTAGAAATAGGAATGCCGTTTAGCATACCAACTGATACCAAATCGCAAATTTCACTTTGAGCTTGTACAAAAACACATTACAGTGTTAATGTTAATGAAATATGAGCATGTGTAGTACTCATCCGAACCAGGGATGAAAGAATTAGAACACAGGAATTCACAAAGGTAGCAATCAAAAAGAAAGGTTGAGTTCACTTTATCTGCAGTAAAGTATGAAGCATTTCCTATAATAATCAACAATAAAGCATTGATTGATCCAGTTTTACAAGTTTCCTCTGATAGAACTCTTCACAACGAATTACACATCACATCCCTATAACACAGTAATTCCTCTTCACTGTGGGGCATTTCACTTCCGCAGAGTATTCATCAGGTCTTGTTACACATTATAGTTTACCCAAGGAAGGTACACAGGAAAGAAATGACATCTTTTTATTTAAATAACATACGTTTTACATGACACTAATCTGTATTGAATTTTATCAATAGTAGTTACTTATATAATACAGTTGTATTGTAATTCACAAATAGTTGTACTGGTTGCACTGAATATTGGAATCAGTACAGAATTCAATACTTACCTGTACTTAAGGTGCTTTTGAGATCCCCTTCTTTAAGCAATGCCCCTCCTCGCATTGCCTTGTGGCAGCCAACCAGATTCTATTCTTTATTCTGCCCCCTCTGTAATTTCTTCTCTTCCATCTTCTCACAACTTTTTTAAATGTGGACAGAACCGGTATTAAGGTTCATGAATATGGTTGACGCAGTGTATTATCACATTTTCTGTGTTCCCAAAGCTCTTCATCAATCTCCTTTTAAGTTTTCTTGTGTTATCAGCAGGTCAATATCTTTTCTAGTTTCTTCCAAAGGTAGTTTTGAGTTCATGTTCTTGATTGCTGCATTGTCATCCACATTCCAGCAGTCTGCATCAGGTTGAGGATGGGAGAAAATGAGCTCACCAAATATTTCCCATTTTTAAAACATGTAAGTGATGGTAGTATCAGTAAATTGAACCACTTGTACTGCCTGGTAGTGGGTATTCTATATAAATTATCTGGCTATGCAGTGTAATTAATTTATTTGATGAGATATATATTTTCTAGATATGCATTCCAGTTTGACGGGTATTAATTATAGCACCTCTTCCTTTATAATATCACTCTGCTTCTCTCTGATATTTATGCATGCTGTTATCGATATATAAATTAATTGGGCCAGGTTAAAAAGGTGTATCCTATTTCAAGATAAATCCTTCTGTAATTCTTTTGACTCTAAAACCACTCCTTTTATCTCTCCTCAGTTGGCACTACACCTCAAAACAATAACACTTCACATAACTTTGTCACAGATGTCTCCTCTTCACTACACATCACTTCACTAACCTATGGAAATCTTCATGTATTGTTATTGGTGTTTGTGTTTTATAATAGTGTATACATGTAGAATAAATTTAAGACATTATTTATAATGTTGATAGAATTTGTCTTAGAACATATTACTCATGGTTATAAGTAAGACCTCATTACAAAAGCACTTAGTAAAAGAAAGAAATTTGCATTTATGAAAATAATTAATCTGACTGCTGTAACTGATTACACTGAATATTGCAATAGTTACAGCTTGAAGCACTTACCTCCCATCAAATGAGTTATATTATCCTCTTCTTTAAGCAATGCCCCACCACGCATTGCTCAGTGGTGGTCAACCAAATTCTAATACTTATTCCACCTCCTCAGAGACTTTTCTTATTCGTGCTGCTCCGACAAATCCCTTAGTCACTTCTACAGTGCATTAAATTCTTCATAATTAAATTCATTTAGTCAGATTGATATGCTCTCAGTGCATGTTAAGTTCCCTGAGAACTTCGTAAACCAATATTGTAAAACTCCTCAATGATGATCAAAACACTCCCATTACTAACTGTGTGGCATCTACGTTTTAAGTCAGATTCTTTGATCTTCACTCCTTTAATGCTTAGATTCCTAAGTTATTCTTTGATGTTGCAGCAGATCAGATTCACCACTATGTGCAAGCAACTACATTACTCCAGTAAATGTAGACCCTGCACAGTTCTGAACACATTCTGTTTCAGTTACAATTCCTTCTGCAACAGACTAAAACTCCAAACATTCAGTGACTCACTTCACAAATGCTGCTGATTAGTCACTTCATCACACTAGTTAAGAAGTCTTCACGACACCACAGCGCACATCGAGTCCTTTTCTCTTAATGGATCAATGCTTTATTGTTGACTAATAAGAGAAATGCATAAAGTTTTCATACTCATATAATTATAACCCACTTCTCACTCTTTAATTTAATCTTTCGGATTTCCATTTCACCTACTCTTTAATAGTTGAAATATGGACATTTCCAAATATTTTTCAAGACTTTGGATCTATGAGACCCATTTCTCTTGCTATAGCATACAGCAAAACCTAATATGGTTGATTTGGGACCATTTGTGAACATAGTCATAATTGGAAAGTACCTTAACAAAAGGACACTGAAAAGGAAGACCGTTGCATGAAAATTCAAAAGATTACTAAAAAGATTAAATAACAACATCGGATGACGTATTCTCTATACTGAGTAAAAAAACAGCACATGTCTGGGCAGTCACCATCCCAATTGTTGTTTAGGTAACATTAGCTAGTAAGCGCAACTAAGGTAGTAGCATCATTCCCTATATACTGGGTGAGAGGCAACAGGCGCTGAATGCACTTGGCATTGAATCTATGGTCAAAGACATCATAATCTTGTAAGGTGTAAGAAAACACAAATAATCAATTGCCAAATACTGACTATGTACATAGTAGATAACACTGGTAGTTGGCGTTGAAAAAGCTAGCATAACCCAATAAACCGAGCCAACAAAATTAATGACTAATCCTCACCCACTGTATACTGAGTAGACACACCACAGATGAATGTGGTAACTGGCAGTGAAAGAATTGTCCAAACTGGTAAGTGAAGCTATACTGTAATCATCCACTGTAGAGTATTATGCACACAGAAGAATATTGTGGCAATGGTATCTAAAGAATTGTACTAACTTAACCTACTAAGTAAAACTATAGTCTAATAACCATCTGCTGTATACTGAGTAGGCACACAGCAGATGAAAGTGATAACTGTATCCAAAGATTATCTAAACTAACTTAACCTACTAAGTCAAGCTATAGTGTAATCACCATCCACTGTACACTGAGTAGGCACACAGCAGATGAAAGTGATAACTGTATCCAAAGGTTATCCAAACTAACTTAACCTACTAAGTCAAACTATAGTGTATTCACCATCTGCTGTATACCGAGTAGGCACACAGCAGATGAATGTGATAATAGTATCCAAACTTTCTCTAAACTGACTTAACCAACTAAGCCAAACTATAGTGTAATCACCAACCACTGTATACTGAGTAAGCACACAGCAGTTGAATATGATAATTTTATCCAAAGGTTATTTATACTAACTTAACCTATTAAATCAAACTACAGTATATTTTCCATCTGCTGTATACTGAGTAGGAACACAGCAGATAAATCTGATAATTGTATCCAAGAGTGTCCAAGCTAACCTAACCTACTAAGTGGAACTATAGTGTAATCACCAACTACTGTATCCTTTGTAGGCACCACCAGATGAATATGGTAATGGTATCCAATGTTTAGCTAAACTTAACCAATTAAGTCAAACTATACTCTATTAACCATCTACTGTGTACTAAGGAGGCACAGCAGATTAATGTGATAATTGTATCCATAGCGGTCCAACGTAGCTTAATCTAAAGAGAAAACTATAGTATAATCACCATTCACCGTATGCTGAGTGGCCACACAGCAGATGAATGTGATGATTCTTCCCTAAGGGTGTACAAACTAACTTAATTTAATAAGTAAAACTATACTGTCATCACCAACTGATTAGTGAGTAGGCACACAGCAGGTGAATGTGATAATTGTATCTAAAGTTTCTCTAAACTAACTTAACCAATTAAGTCACACTACAGTATAATCACCAACCGCTGTATACTGAGTAGGCACACAGCAGATGAATGTGATAATTGCATCCAAAGGTTATTGAAACTAATTTAACCTACTAAGTGAAACTGTAGTATAATCACCATCCACTGTATACTGAGTAGGCACACAGCAGGTGAATGTGATAATGTTATCCAAAAGTTATCCAAACTAAGTTAACATACTTAGTGAAAAAAAAGTGTAATCACCATCCACTGTATACTGAGTAGGCACACAGCAGATGAATGTGATAAAAGTATCCAAAGTTTCTCTAAACTGACTTAACTAATTAAGTCAAACTATAGTGTAATATACCATCCTCCGTATACTGAGTAAGCACACTGCAGATGAAGGTGATTGTTGCCATCCAAAGTAACTTAACCTGGAATGTGAAATTGAATGTAATATCACCAGCTGTATACTGAGTAGGTTCAGTGCAGATGATGGTTGTAGTATGCAGCCAAAGCAGCTTAACCTAGTTAGTGGATCTTAAGTGTAATCATGAGCTGCGACGTATTGAGTAGATCAGAGGTTAGAAATAGGAATGCCGTTTAGCATACCAACTGATACCAAATCGCAAATTTCACTTTGAGCTTGTACAAAAACACATTACAGTGTTAATGTTAATGAAATATGAGCATGTGTAGTACTCATCCGAACCAGGGATGAAAGAATTAGAACACAGGAATTCACAAAGGTAGCAATCAAAAAGAAAGGTTGAGTTCACTTTATCTGCAGTAAAGTATGAAGCATTTCCTATAATAATCAACAATAAAGCATTGATTGATCCAGTTTTACAAGTTTCCTCTGATAGAACTCTTCACAACGAATTACACATCACATCCCTATAACACAGTAATTCCTCTTCACTGTGGGGCATTTCACTTCCGCAGAGTATTCATCAGGTCTTGTTACACATTATAGTTTACCCAAGGAAGGTACACAGGAAAGAAATGACATCTTTTTATTTAAATAACATACGTTTTACATGACACTAATCTGTATTGAATTTTATCAATAGTAGTTACCTATATAATACAGTTGTATTGTAATTCACAAATAGTTGTACTGGTTGCACTGAATATTGGAATCAGTACAGAATTCAATACTTACCTGTACTTAAGGTGCTTTTGAGATCCCCTTCTTTAAGCAATGCCCCTCCTCGCATTGCCTTGTGGCAGCCAACCAGATTCTATTCTTTATTCTGCCCCCTCTGTAATTTCTTCTCTTCCATCTTCTCACAACTTTTTTAAATGTGGACAGAACCGGTATTAAGGTTCATGAATATGGTTGACGCAGTGTATTATCACATTTTCTGTGTTCCCAAAGCTCTTCATCAATCTCCTTTTAAGTTTTCTTGTGTTATCAGCAGGTCAATATCTTTTCTAGTTTCTTCCAAAGGTAGTTTTGAGTTCATGTTCTTGATTGCTGCATTGTCGTCCACATTCCAGCAGTCTGCATCAGGTTGAGGATGGGAGAAAATGAGCTCACCAAATATTTCCCATTTTTAAAACATGTAAGTGATGGTAGTATCAGTAAATTGAACCACTTGTACTGCCTGGTAGTGGGTATTCTATATAAATTATCTGGCTATGCAGTGTAATTAATTTATTTGATGAGATATATATTTTCTAGATATGCATTCCAGTTTGACGGGTATTAATTATAGCACCTCTTCCTTTATAATATCACTCTGCTTCTCTCTGATATTTATGCATGCTGTTATCGATATATAAATTAATTGGGCCAGGTTAAAAAGGTGTATCCTATTTCAAGATAAATCCTTCTGTAATTCTTTTGACTCTAAAACCACTCCTTTTATCTCTCCTCAGTTGGCACTACACCTCAAAACAATAACACTTCACATAACTTTGTCACAGATGTCTCCTCTTCACTACACATCACTTCACTAACCTATGGAAATCTTCATGTATTGTTATTGGTGTTTGTGTTTTATAATAGTGTATACATGTAGAATAAATTTAAGACATTATTTATAATGTTGATAGAATTTGTCTTAGAACATATTTCTCATGGTTATAAGTAATACCTCATTACAAAAGCACTTAGTAAAAGAAAGAAATTTGCATTTATGAAAATAATTAATCTGACTGCTGTAACTGATTACACTGAACATTGCAATAGTTACAGCTTGAAGCACTTACCTCCCATCAAATGAGTTATATTATCCTCTTCTTTAAGCAATGCCCCACCACGCATTGCTCAGTGGTGGTCAACCAAATTCTAATACTTATTCCACCTCCTCAGAGACTTTTCTTATTCGTGCTGCTCCGACAAATCCCTTAGTCACTTCTACAGTGCATTAAATTCTTCATAATTAAATTCATTTAGTCAGATTGATATGCTCTCAGTGCATGTTAAGTTCCCTGAGAACTTCGTAAACCAATATTGTAAAACTCCTCAATGATGATCAAAACACTCCCATTACTAACTGTGTGGCATCTACGTTTTAAGTCAGATTCTTTGATCTTCACTCCTTTAATGCTTAGATTCCTAAGTTATTCTTTGATGTTGCAGCAGATCAGATTCACCACTATGTGCAAGTAACTACATTACTCCAGTAAATGTAGACCCTGCACAGTTCTGAACACATTCTGTTTCAGTTACAATTCCTTCTGCAACAGACTAAAACTCCAAACATTCAGTGACTCACTTCACAAATGCTGCTGATTAGTCACTTCATCACACTAGTTAAGAAGTCTTCACGACACCACAGCGCACATCGAGTCCTTTTCTCTTAATGGATCAATGCTTTATTGTTGACTAATAAGAGAAATGCATAAAGTTTTCATACTCATATAATTATAACCCACTTCTCACTCTTTAATTTAATCTTTCGGATTTCCATTTCACCTACTCTTTAATAGTTGAAATATGGACATTTCCAAATATTTTTCAAGACTTTGGATCTATGAGACCCATTTCTCTTGCTATAGCATACAGCAAAACCTAATATGGTTGATTTGGGACCATTTGTGAACATAGTCATAATTGGAAAGTACCTTAACAAAAGGACACTGAAAAGGAAGACCGTTGCATGAAAATTCAAAAGATTACTAAAAAGATTAAATAACAACATCGGATGACGTATTCTCTATACTGAGTAAAAAAACAGCACATGTCTGGGCAGTCACCATCCCAATTGTTGTTTAGGTAACATTAGCTAGTAAGCGCAACTAAGGTAGTAGCATCATTCCCTATATACTGGGTGAGAGGCAACAGGCGCTGAATGCACTTGGCATTGAATCTATGGTCAAAGACATCATAATCTTGTAAGGTGTAAGAAAACACAAATAATCAATTGCCAAATACTGACTATGTACATAGTAGATAACACTGGTAGTTGGCATTGAAAAAGCTAGCATAACCCAATAAACCGAGCCAACAAAATTAATGACTAATCCTCACCCACTGTATACTGAGTAGACACACCACAGATGAATGTGGTAACTGGCAGTGAAAGAATTGTCCAAACTGGTAAGTGAAGCTATACTGTAATCATCCACTGTAGAGTATTATGCACACAGAAGAATATTGTGGCAATGGTATCTAAAGAATTGTACTAACTTAACCTACTAAGTAAAACTATAGTCTAATAACCATCTGCTGTATACTGAGTAGGCACACAGCAGATGAAAGTGATAACTGTATCCAAAGATTATCTAAACTAACTTAACCTACTAAGTCAAGCTATAGTGTAATCACCATCCACTGTACACTGAGTAGGCACACAGCAGATGAAAGTGATAACTGTATCCAAAGGTTATCCAAACTAACTTAACCTACTAAGTCAAACTATAGTGTATTCACCATCTGCTGTATACCGAGTAGGCACACAGCAGATGAATGTGATAATAGTATCCAAACTTTCTCTAAACTGACTTAACCAACTAAGCCAAACTATAGTGTAATCACCAACCACTGTATACTGAGTAAGCACACAGCAGTTGAATATGATAATTTTATCCAAAGGTTATTTATACTAACTTAACCTATTAAATCAAACTACAGTATATTTTCCATCTGCTGTATACTGAGTAGGAACACAGCAGATAAATCTGATAATTGTATCCAAGAGTGTCCAAGCTAACCTAACCTACTAAGTGGAACTATAGTGTAATCACCAACTACTGTATCCTTTGTAGGCACCACCAGATGAATATGGTTATGGTATCCAATGTTTAGCTAAACTTAACCAATTAAGTCAAACTATACTCTATTAACCATCTACTGTGTACTAAGGAGGCACAGCAGATTAATGTGATAATTGTATCCATAGCGGTCCAACGTAGCTTAATCTAAAGAGAAAACTATAGTATAATCACCATTCACCGTATGCTGAGTGGCCACACAGCAGATGAATGTGATGATTCTTCCCTAAGGGTGTACAAACTAATTTAATTTAATAAGTAAAACTATACTGTCATCACCAACTGATTAGTGAGTAGGCACACAGCAGGTGAATGTGATAATTGTATCTAAAGTTTCTCTAAACTAACTTAACCAATTAAGTCACACTACAGTATAATCACCAACCGCTGTATACTGAGTAGGCACACAGCAGATGAATGTGATAATTGCATCCAAAGGTTATTGAAACTAATTTAACCTACTAAGTGAAACTGTAGTATAATCACCATCCACTGTATACTGAGTAGGCACACAGCAGGTGAATGTGATAATGTTATCCAAAAGTTATCCAAACTAAGTTAACGTACTTAGTGAAAAAAAAGTGTAATCACCATCCACTGTATACTGAGTAGGCACACAGCAGATGAATGTGATAAAAGTATCCAAAGTTTCTCTAAACTGACTTAACTAATTAAGTCAAACTATAGTGTAATATACCATCCTCCGTATACTGAGTAAGCACACTGCAGATGAAGGTGATTGTTGCCATCCAAAGTAACTTAACCTGGAATGTGAAATTGAATGTAATATCACCAGCTGTATACTGAGTAGGTTCAGTGCAGATGATGGTTGTAGTATGCAGCCAAAGCAGCTTAACCTAGTTAGTGGATCTTAAGTGTAATCATGAGCTGCGACGTATTGAGTAGATCAGAGGTTAGAAATAGGAATGCCGTTTAGCATACCAACTGATACCAAATCGCAAATTTCACTTTGAGCTTGTACAAAAACACATTACAGTGTTAATGTTAATGAAATATGAGCATGTGTAGTACTCATCCGAACCAGGGATGAAAGAATTAGAACACAGGAATTCACAAAGGTAGCAATCAAAAAGAAAGGTTGAGTTCACTTTATCTGCAGTAAAGTATGAAGCATTTCCTATAATAATCAACAATAAAGCATTGATTGATCCAGTTTTACAAGTTTCCTCTGATAGAACTCTTCACAACGAATTACACATCACATCCCTATAACACAGTAATTCCTCTTCACTGTGGGGCATTTCACTTCCGCAGAGTATTCATCAGGTCTTGTTACACATTATAGTTTACCCAAGGAAGGTACACAGGAAAGAAATGACATCTTTTTATTTAAATAACATACGTTTTACATGACACTAATCTGTATTGAATTTTATCAATAGTAGTTACCTATATAATACAGTTGTATTGTAATTCACAAATAGTTGTACTGGTTGCACTGAATATTGGAATCAGTACAGAATTCAATACTTACCTGTACTTAAGGTGCTTTTGAGATCCCCTTCTTTAAGCAATGCCCCTCCTCGCATTGCCTTGTGGCAGCCAACCAGATTCTATTCTTTATTCTGCCCCCTCTGTAATTTCTTCTCTTCCATCTTCTCACAACTTTTTTAAATGTGGACAGAACCGGTATTAAGGTTCATGAATATGGTTGACGCAGTGTATTATCACATTTTCTGTGTTCCCAAAGCTCTTCATCAATCTCCTTTTAAGTTTTCTTGTGTTATCAGCAGGTCAATATCTTTTCTAGTTTCTTCCAAAGGTAGTTTTGAGTTCATGTTCTTGATTGCTGCATTGTCGTCCACATTCCAGCAGTCTGCATCAGGTTGAGGATGGGAGAAAATGAGCTCACCAAATATTTCCCATTTTTAAAACATGTAAGTGATGGTAGTATCAGTAAATTGAACCACTTGTACTGCCTGGTAGTGGGTATTCTATATAAATTATCTGGCTATGCAGTGTAATTAATTTATTTGATGAGATATATATTTTCTAGATATGCATTCCAGTTTGACGGGTATTAATTATAGCACCTCTTCCTTTATAATATCACTCTGCTTCTCTCTGATATTTATGCATGCTGTTATCGATATATAAATTAATTGGGCCAGGTTAAAAAGGTGTATCCTATTTCAAGATAAATCCTTCTGTAATTCTTTTGACTCTAAAACCACTCCTTTTATCTCTCCTCAGTTGGCACTACACCTCAAAACAATAACACTTCGCATAACTTTGTCACAGATGTCTCCTCTTCACTACACATCACTTCACTAACCTATGGAAATCTTCATGTATTGTTATTGGTGTTTGTGTTTTATAATAGTGTATACATGTAGAATAAATTTAAGACATTATTTATAATGTTGATAGAATTTGTCTTAGAACATATTTCTCATGGTTATAAGTAATACCTCATTACAAAAGCACTTAGTAAAAGAAAGAAATTTGCATTTATGAAAATAATTAATCTGACTGCTGTAACTGATTACACTGAACATTGCAATAGTTACAGCTTGAAGCACTTACCTCCCATCAAATGAGTTATATTATCCTCTTCTTTAAGCAATGCCCCACCACGCATTGCTCAGTGGTGGTCAACCAAATTCTAATACTTATTCCACCTCCTCAGAGACTTTTCTTATTCGTGCTGCTCCGACAAATCCCTTAGTCACTTCTACAGTGCATTAAATTCTTCATAATTAAATTCATTTAGTCAGATTGATATGCTCTCAGTGCATGTTAAGTTCCCTGAGAACTTCGTAAACCAATATTGTAAAACTCCTCAATGATGATCAAAACACTCCCATTACTAACTGTGTGGCATCTACGTTTTAAGTCAGATTCTTTGATCTTCACTCCTTTAATGCTTAGATTCCTAAGTTATTCTTTGATGTTGCAGCAGATCAGATTCACCACTATGTGCAAGTAACTACATTACTCCAGTAAATGTAGACCCTGCACAGTTCTGAACACATTCTGTTTCAGTTACAATTCCTTCTGCAACAGACTAAAACTCCAAACATTCAGTGACTCACTTCACAAATGCTGCTGATTAGTCACTTCATCACACTAGTTAAGAAGTCTTCACGACACCACAGCGCACATCGAGTCCTTTTCTCTTAATGGATCAATGCTTTATTGTTGACTAATAAGAGAAATGCATAAAGTTTTCATACTCATATAATTATAACCCACTTCTCACTCTTTAATTTAATCTTTCGGATTTCCATTTCACCTACTCTTTAATAGTTGAAATATGGACATTTCCAAATATTTTTCAAGACTTTGGATCTATGAGACCCATTTCTCTTGCTATAGCATACAGCAAAACCTAATATGGTTGATTTGGGACCATTTGTGAACATAGTCATAATTGGAAAGTACCTTAACAAAAGGACACTGAAAAGGAAGACCGTTGCATGAAAATTCAAAAGATTACTAAAAAGATTAAATAACAACATCGGATGACGTATTCTCTATACTGAGTAAAAAAACAGCACATGTCTGGGCAGTCACCATCCCAATTGTTGTTTAGGTAACATTAGCTAGTAAGCGCAACTAAGGTAGTAGCATCATTCCCTATATACTGGGTGAGAGGCAACAGGCGCTGAATGCACTTGGCATTGAATCTATGGTCAAAGACATCATAATCTTGTAAGGTGTAAGAAAACACAAATAATCAATTGCCAAATACTGACTATGTACATAGTAGATAACACTGGTAGTTGGCGTTGAAAAAGCTAGCATAACCCAATAAACCGAGCCAACAAAATTAATGACTAATCCTCACCCACTGTATACTGAGTAGACACACCACAGATGAATGTGGTAACTGGCAGTGAAAGAATTGTCCAAACTGGTAAGTGAAGCTATACTGTAATCATCCACTGTAGAGTATTATGCACACAGAAGAATATTGTGGCAATGGTATCTAAAGAATTGTACTAACTTAACCTACTAAGTAAAACTATAGTCTAATAACCATCTGCTGTATACTGAGTAGGCACACAGCAGATGAAAGTGATAACTGTATCCAAAGATTATCTAAACTAACTTAACCTACTAAGTCAAGCTATAGTGTAATCACCATCCACTGTACACTGAGTAGGCACACAGCAGATGAAAGTGATAACTGTATCCAAAGGTTATCCAAACTAACTTAACCTACTAAGTCAAACTATAGTGTATTCACCATCTGCTGTATACCGAGTAGGCACACAGCAGATGAATGTGATAATAGTATCCAAACTTTCTCTAAACTGACTTAACCAACTAAGCCAAACTATAGTGTAATCACCAACCACTGTATACTGAGTAAGCACACAGCAGTTGAATATGATAATTTTATCCAAAGGTTATTTATACTAACTTAACCTATTAAATCAAACTACAGTATATTTTCCATCTGCTGTATACTGAGTAGGAACACAGCAGATAAATCTGATAATTGTATCCAAGAGTGTCCAAGCTAACCTAACCTACTAAGTGGAACTATAGTGTAATCACCAACTACTGTATCCTTTGTAGGCACCACCAGATGAATATGGTTATGGTATCCAATGTTTAGCTAAACTTAACCAATTAAGTCAAACTATACTCTATTAACCATCTACTGTGTACTAAGGAGGCACAGCAGATTAATGTGATAATTGTATCCATAGCGGTCCAACGTAGCTTAATCTAAAGAGAAAACTATAGTATAATCACCATTCACCGTATGCTGAGTGGCCACACAGCAGATGAATGTGATGATTCTTCCCTAAGGGTGTACAAACTAACTTAATTTAATAAGTAAAACTATACTGTCATCACCAACTGATTAGTGAGTAGGCACACAGCAGGTGAATGTGATAATTGTATCTAAAGTTTCTCTAAACTAACTTAACCAATTAAGTCACACTACAGTATAATCACCAACCGCTGTATACTGAGTAGGCACACAGCAGATGAATGTGATAATTGCATCCAAAGGTTATTGAAACTAATTTAACCTACTAAGTGAAACTGTAGTATAATCACCATCCACTGTATACTGAGTAGGCACACAGCAGGTGAATGTGATAATGTTATCCAAAAGTTATCCAAACTAAGTTAACGTACTTAGTGAAAAAAAAGTGTAATCACCATCCACTGTATACTGAGTAGGCACACAGCAGATGAATGTGATAAAAGTATCCAAAGTTTCTCTAAACTGACTTAACTAATTAAGTCAAACTATAGTGTAATATACCATCCTCCGTATACTGAGTAAGCACACTGCAGATGAAGGTGATTGTTGCCATCCAAAGTAACTTAACCTGGAATGTGAAATTGAACGTAATATCACCAGCTGTATACTGAGTAGGTTCAGTGCAGATGATGGTTGTAGTATGCAGCCAAAGCAGCTTAACCTAGTTAGTGGATCTTAAGTGTAATCATGAGCTGCGACGTACTGAGTAGATCAGAGGTTAGAAATAGGAATGCCGTTTAGCATACCAACTGATACCAAATCGCAAATTTCACTTTGAGCTTGTACAAAAACACATTACAGTGTTAATGTTAATGAAATATGAGCATGTGTAGTACTCATCCGAACCAGGGATGAAAGAATTAGAACACAGGAATTCACAAAGGTAGCAATCAAAAAGAAAGGTTGAGTTCACTTTATCTGCAGTAAAGTATGAAGCATTTCCTATAATAATCAACAATAAAGCATTGATTGATCCAGTTTTACAAGTTTCCTCTGATAGAACTCTTCACAACGAATTACACATCACATCCCTATAACACAGTAATTCCTCTTCACTGTGGGGCATTTCACTTCCGCAGAGTATTCATCAGGTCTTGTTACACATTATAGTTTACCCAAGGAAGGTACACAGGAAAGAAATGACATCTTTTTATTTAAATAACATACGTTTTACATGACACTAATCTGTATTGAATTTTATCAATAGTAGTTACTTATATAATACAGTTGTATTGTAATTCACAAATAGTTGTACTGGTTGCACTGAATATTGGAATCAGTACAGAATTCAATACTTACCTGTACTTAAGGTGCTTTTGAGATCCCCTTCTTTAAGCAATGCCCCTCCTCGCATTGCCTTGTGGCAGCCAACCAGATTCTATTCTTTATTCTGCCCCCTCTGTAATTTCTTCTCTTCCATCTTCTCACAACTTTTTTAAATGTGGACAGAACCGGTATTAAGGTTCATGAATATGGTTGACGCAGTGTATTATCACATTTTCTGTGTTCCCAAAGCTCTTCATCAATCTCCTTTTAAGTTTTCTTGTGTTATCAGCAGGTCAATATCTTTTCTAGTTTCTTCCAAAGGTAGTTTTGAGTTCATGTTCTTGATTGCTGCATTGTCATCCACATTCCAGCAGTCTGCATCAGGTTGAGGATGGGAGAAAATGAGCTCACCAAATATTTCCCATTTTTAAAACATGTAAGTGATGGTAGTATCAGTAAATTGAACCACTTGTACTGCCTGGTAGTGGGTATTCTATATAAATTATCTGGCTATGCAGTGTAATTAATTTATTTGATGAGATATATATTTTCTAGATATGCATTCCAGTTTGACGGGTATTAATTATAGCACCTCTTCCTTTATAATATCACTCTGCTTCTCTCTGATATTTATGCATGCTGTTATCGATATATAAATTAATTGGGCCAGGTTAAAAAGGTGTATCCTATTTCAAGATAAATCCTTCTGTAATTCTTTTGACTCTAAAACCACTCCTTTTATCTCTCCTCAGTTGGCACTACACCTCAAAACAATAACACTTCACATAACTTTGTCACAGATGTCTCCTCTTCACTACACATCACTTCACTAACCTATGGAAATCTTCATGTATTGTTATTGGTGTTTGTGTTTTATAATAGTGTATACATGTAGAATAAATTTAAGACATTATTTATAATGTTGATAGAATTTGTCTTAGAACATATTACTCATGGTTATAAGTAAGACCTCATTACAAAAGCACTTAGTAAAAGAAAGAAATTTGCATTTATGAAAATAATTAATCTGACTGCTGTAACTGATTACACTGAATATTGCAATAGTTACAGCTTGAAGCACTTACCTCCCATCAAATGAGTTATATTATCCTCTTCTTTAAGCAATGCCCCACCACGCATTGCTCAGTGGTGGTCAACCAAATTCTAATACTTATTCCACCTCCTCAGAGACTTTTCTTATTCGTGCTGCTCCGACAAATCCCTTAGTCACTTCTACAGTGCATTAAATTCTTCATAATTAAATTCATTTAGTCAGATTGATATGCTCTCAGTGCATGTTAAGTTCCCTGAGAACTTCGTAAACCAATATTGTAAAACTCCTCAATGATGATCAAAACACTCCCATTACTAACTGTGTGGCATCTACGTTTTAAGTCAGATTCTTTGATCTTCACTCCTTTAATGCTTAGATTCCTAAGTTATTCTTTGATGTTGCAGCAGATCAGATTCACCACTATGTGCAAGCAACTACATTACTCCAGTAAATGTAGACCCTGCACAGTTCTGAACACATTCTGTTTCAGTTACAATTCCTTCTGCAACAGACTAAAACTCCAAACATTCAGTGACTCACTTCACAAATGCTGCTGATTAGTCACTTCATCACACTAGTTAAGAAGTCTTCACGACACCACAGCGCACATCGAGTCCTTTTCTCTTAATGGATCAATGCTTTATTGTTGACTAATAAGAGAAATGCATAAAGTTTTCATACTCATATAATTATAACCCACTTCTCACTCTTTAATTTAATCTTTCGGATTTCCATTTCACCTACTCTTTAATAGTTGAAATATGGACATTTCCAAATATTTTTCAAGACTTTGGATCTATGAGACCCATTTCTCTTGCTATAGCATACAGCAAAACCTAATATGGTTGATTTGGGACCATTTGTGAACATAGTCATAATTGGAAAGTACCTTAACAAAAGGACACTGAAAAGGAAGACCGTTGCATGAAAATTCAAAAGATTACTAAAAAGATTAAATAACAACATCGGATGACGTATTCTCTATACTGAGTAAAAAAACAGCACATGTCTGGGCAGTCACCATCCCAATTGTTGTTTAGGTAACATTAGCTAGTAAGCGCAACTAAGGTAGTAGCATCATTCCCTATATACTGGGTGAGAGGCAACAGGCGCTGAATGCACTTGGCATTGAATCTATGGTCAAAGACATCATAATCTTGTAAGGTGTAAGAAAACACAAATAATCAATTGCCAAATACTGACTATGTACATAGTAGATAACACTGGTAGTTGGCGTTGAAAAAGCTAGCATAACCCAATAAACCGAGCCAACAAAATTAATGACTAATCCTCACCCACTGTATACTGAGTAGACACACCACAGATGAATGTGGTAACTGGCAGTGAAAGAATTGTCCAAACTGGTAAGTGAAGCTATACTGTAATCATCCACTGTAGAGTATTATGCACACAGAAGAATATTGTGGCAATGGTATCTAAAGAATTGTACTAACTTAACCTACTAAGTAAAACTATAGTCTAATAACCATCTGCTGTATACTGAGTAGGCACACAGCAGATGAAAGTGATAACTGTATCCAAAGATTATCTAAACTAACTTAACCTACTAAGTCAAGCTATAGTGTAATCACCATCCACTGTACACTGAGTAGGCACACAGCAGATGAAAGTGATAACTGTATCCAAAGGTTATCCAAACTAACTTAACCTACTAAGTCAAACTATAGTGTATTCACCATCTGCTGTATACCGAGTAGGCACACAGCAGATGAATGTGATAATAGTATCCAAACTTTCTCTAAACTGACTTAACCAACTAAGCCAAACTATAGTGTAATCACCAACCACTGTATACTGAGTAAGCACACAGCAGTTGAATATGATAATTTTATCCAAAGGTTATTTATACTAACTTAACCTATTAAATCAAACTACAGTATATTTTCCATCTGCTGTATACTGAGTAGGAACACAGCAGATAAATCTGATAATTGTATCCAAGAGTGTCCAAGCTAACCTAACCTACTAAGTGGAACTATAGTGTAATCACCAACTACGGTATCCTTTGTAGGCACCACCAGATGAATATGGTAATGGTATCCAATGTTTAGCTAAACTTAACCAATTAAGTCAAACTATACTCTATTAACCATCTACTGTGTACTAAGGAGGCACAGCAGATTAATGTGATAATTGTATCCATAGCGGTCCAACGTAGCTTAATCTAAAGAGAAAACTATAGTATAATCACCATTCACCGTATGCTGAGTGGCCACACAGCAGATGAATGTGATGATTCTTCCCTAAGGGTGTACAAACTAACTTAATTTAATAAGTAAAACTATACTGTCATCACCAACTGATTAGTGAGTAGGCACACAGCAGGTGAATGTGATAATTGTATCTAAAGTTTCTCTAAACTAACTTAACCAATTAAGTCACACTACAGTATAATCACCAACCGCTGTATACTGAGTAGGCACACAGCAGATGAATGTGATAATTGCATCCAAAGGTTATTGAAACTAATTTAACCTACTAAGTGAAACTGTAGTATAATCACCATCCACTGTATACTGAGTAGGCACACAGCAGGTGAATGTGATAATGTTATCCAAAAGTTATCCAAACTAAGTTAACATACTTAGTGAAAAAAAAGTGTAATCACCATCCACTGTATACTGAGTAGGCACACAGCAGATGAATGTGATAAAAGTATCCAAAGTTTCTCTAAACTGACTTAACTAATTAAGTCAAACTATAGTGTAATATACCATCCTCCGTATACTGAGTAAGCACACTGCAGATGAAGGTGATTGTTGCCATCCAAAGTAACTTAACCTGGAATGTGAAATTGAACGTAATATCACCAGCTGTATACTGAGTAGGTTCAGTGCAGATGATGGTTGTAGTATGCAGCCAAAGCAGCTTAACCTAGTTAGTGGATCTTAAGTGTAATCATGAGCTGCGACGTACTGAGTAGATCAGAGGTTAGAAATAGGAATGCCGTTTAGCATACCAACTGATACCAAATCGCAAATTTCACTTTGAGCTTGTACAAAAACACATTACAGTGTTAATGTTAATGAAATATGAGCATGTGTAGTACTCATCCGAACCAGGGATGAAAGAAATAGAACACAGGAATTCACAAAGGTAGCAATCAAAAAGAAAGGTTGAGTTCACTTTATCTGCAGTAAAGTATGAAGCATTTCCTATAATAATCAACAATAAAGCATTGATTGATCCAGTTTTACAAGTTTCCTCTGATAGAACTCTTCACAACGAATTACACATCACATCCCTATAACACAGTAATTCCTCTTCACTGTGGGGCATTTCACTTCCGCAGAGTATTCATCAGGTCTTGTTACACATTATAGTTTACCCAAGGAAGGTACACAGGAAAGAAATGACATCTTTTTATTTAAATAACATACGTTTTACATGACACTAATCTGTATTGAATTTTATCAATAGTAGTTACTTATATAATACAGTTGTATTGTAATTCACAAATAGTTGTACTGGTTGCACTGAATATTGGAATCAGTACAGAATTCAATACTTACCTGTACTTAAGGTGCTTTTGAGATCCCCTTCTTTAAGCAATGCCCCTCCTCGCATTGCCTTGTGGCAGCCAACCAGATTCTATTCTTTATTCTGCCCCCTCTGTAATTTCTTCTCTTCCATCTTCTCACAACTTTTTTAAATGTGGACAGAACCGGTATTAAGGTTCATGAATATGGTTGACGCAGTGTATTATCACATTTTCTGTGTTCCCAAAGCTCTTCATCAATCTCCTTTTAAGTTTTCTTGTGTTATCAGCAGGTCAATATCTTTTCTAGTTTCTTCCAAAGGTAGTTTTGAGTTCATGTTCTTGATTGCTGCATTGTCGTCCACATTCCAGCAGTCTGCATCAGGTTGAGGATGGGAGAAAATGAGCTCACCAAATATTTCCCATTTTTAAAACATGTAAGTGATGGTAGTATCAGTAAATTGAACCACTTGTACTGCCTGGTAGTGGGTATTCTATATAAATTATCTGGCTATGCAGTGTAATTAATTTATTTGATGAGATATATATTTTCTAGATATGCATTCCAGTTTGACGGGTATTAATTATAGCACCTCTTCCTTTATAATATCACTCTGCTTCTCTCTGATATTTATGCATGCTGTTATCGATATATAAATTAATTGGGCCAGGTTAAAAAGGTGTATCCTATTTCAAGATAAATCCTTCTGTAATTCTTTTGACTCTAAAACCACTCCTTTTATCTCTCCTCAGTTGGCACTACACCTCAAAACAATAACACTTCACATAACTTTGTCACAGATGTCTCCTCTTCACTACACATCACTTCACTAACCTATGGAAATCTTCATGTATTGTTATTGGTGTTTGTGTTTTATAATAGTGTATACATGTAGAATAAATTTAAGACATTATTTATAATGTTGATAGAATTTGTCTTAGAACATATTACTCATGGTTATAAGTAAGACCTCATTACAAAAGCACTTAGTAAAAGAAAGAAATTTGCATTTATGAAAATAATTAATCTGACTGCTGTAACTGATTACACTGAATATTGCAATAGTTACAGCTTGAAGCACTTACCTCCCATCAAATGAGTTATATTATCCTCTTCTTTAAGCAATGCCCCACCACGCATTGCTCAGTGGTGGTCAACCAAATTCTAATACTTATTCCACCTCCTCAGAGACTTTTCTTATTCGTGCTGCTCCGACAAATCCCTTAGTCACTTCTACAGTGCATTAAATTCTTCATAATTAAATTCATTTAGTCAGATTGATATGCTCTCAGTGCATGTTAAGTTCCCTGAGAACTTCGTAAACCAATATTGTAAAACTCCTCAATGATGATCAAAACACTCCCATTACTAACTGTGTGGCATCTACGTTTTAAGTCAGATTCTTTGATCTTCACTCCTTTAATGCTTAGATTCCTAAGTTATTCTTTGATGTTGCAGCAGATCAGATTCACCACTATGTGCAAGCAACTACATTACTCCAGTAAATGTAGACCCTGCACAGTTCTGAACACATTCTGTTTCAGTTACAATTCCTTCTGCAACAGACTAAAACTCCAAACATTCAGTGACTCACTTCACAAATGCTGCTGATTAGTCACTTCATCACACTAGTTAAGAAGTCTTCACGACACCACAGCGCACATCGAGTCCTTTTCTCTTAATGGATCAATGCTTTATTGTTGACTAATAAGAGAAATGCATAAAGTTTTCATACTCATATAATTATAACCCACTTCTCACTCTTTAATTTAATCTTTCAGATTTCCATTTCACCTACTCTTTAATAGTTGAAATATGGACATTTCCAAATATTTTTCAAGACTTTGGATCTATGAGACCCATTTCTCTTGCTATAGCATACAGCAAAACCTAATATGGTTGATTTGGGACCATTTGTGAACATAGTCATAATTGGAAAGTACCTTAACAAAAGGACACTGAAAAGGAAGACCGTTGCATGAAAATTCAAAAGATTACTAAAAAGATTAAATAACAACATCGGATGACGTATTCTCTATACTGAGTAAAAAAACAGCACATGTCTGGGCAGTCACCATCCCAATTGTTGTTTAGGTAACATTAGCTAGTAAGCGCAACTAAGGTAGTAGCATCATTCCCTATATACTGGGTGAGAGGCAACAGGCGCTGAATGCACTTGGCATTGAATCTATGGTCAAAGACATCATAATCTTGTAAGGTGTAAGAAAACACAAATAATCAATTGCCAAATACTGACTATGTACATAGTAGATAACACTGGTAGTTGGCGTTGAAAAAGCTAGCATAACCCAATAAACCGAGCCAACAAAATTAATGACTAATCCTCACCCACTGTATACTGAGTAGACACACCACAGATGAATGTGGTAACTGGCAGTGAAAGAATTGTCCAAACTGGTAAGTGAAGCTATACTGTAATCATCCACTGTAGAGTATTATGCACACAGAAGAATATTGTGGCAATGGTATCTAAAGAATTGTACTAACTTAACCTACTAAGTAAAACTATAGTCTAATAACCATCTGCTGTATACTGAGTAGGCACACAGCAGATGAAAGTGATAACTGTATCCAAAGATTATCTAAACTAACTTAACCTACTAAGTCAAGCTATAGTGTAATCACCATCCACTGTACACTGAGTAGGCACACAGCAGATGAAAGTGATAACTGTATCCAAAGGTTATCCAAACTAACTTAACCTACTAAGTCAAACTATAGTGTATTCACCATCTGCTGTATACCGAGTAGGCACACAGCAGATGAATGTGATAATAGTATCCAAACTTTCTCTAAACTGACTTAACCAACTAAGCCAAACTATAGTGTAATCACCAACCACTGTATACTGAGTAAGCACACAGCAGTTGAATATGATAATTTTATCCAAAGGTTATTTATACTAACTTAACCTATTAAATCAAACTACAGTATATTTTCCATCTGCTGTATACTGAGTAGGAACACAGCAGATAAATCTGATAATTGTATCCAAGAGTGTCCAAGCTAACCTAACCTACTAAGTGGAACTATAGTGTAATCACCAACTACGGTATCCTTTGTAGGCACCACCAGATGAATATGGTAATGGTATCCAATGTTTAGCTAAACTTAACCAATTAAGTCAAACTATACTCTATTAACCATCTACTGTGTACTAAGGAGGCACAGCAGATTAATGTGATAATTGTATCCATAGCGGTCCAACGTAGCTTAATCTAAAGAGAAAACTATAGTATAATCACCATTCACCGTATGCTGAGTGGCCACACAGCAGATGAATGTGATGATTCTTCCCTAAGGGTGTACAAACTAACTTAATTTAATAATTAAAACTATACTGTCATCACCAACTGATTAGTGAGTAGGCACACAGCAGGTGAATGTGATAATTGTATCTAAAGTTTCTCTAAACTAACTTAACCAATTAAGTCACACTACAGTATAATCACCAACCGCTGTATACTGAGTAGGCACACAGCAGATGAATGTGATAATTGCATCCAAAGGTTATTGAAACTAATTTAACCTACTAAGTGAAACTGTAGTATAATCACCATCCACTGTATACTGAGTAGGCACACAGCAGGTGAATGTGATAATGTTATCCAAAAGTTATCCAAACTAAGTTAACATACTTAGTGAAAAAAAAGTGTAATCACCATCCACTGTATACTGAGTAGGCACACAGCAGATGAATGTGATAAAAGTATCCAAAGTTTCTCTAAACTGACTTAACTAATTAAGTCAAACTATAGTGTAATATACCATCCTCCGTATACTGAGTAAGCACACTGCAGATGAAGGTGATTGTTGCCATCCAAAGTAACTTAACCTGGAATGTGAAATTGAACGTAATATCACCAGCTGTATACTGAGTAGGTTCAGTGCAGATGATGGTTGTAGTATGCAGCCAAAGCAGCTTAACCTAGTTAGTGGATCTTAAGTGTAATCATGAGCTGCGACGTACTGAGTAGATCAGAGGTTAGAAATAGGAATGCCGTTTAGCATACCAACTGATACCAAATCGCAAATTTCACTTTGAGCTTGTACAAAAACACATTACAGTGTTAATGTTAATGAAATATGAGCATGTGTAGTACTCATCCGAACCAGGGATGAAAGAAATAGAACACAGGAATTCACAAAGGTAGCAATCAAAAAGAAAGGTTGAGTTCACTTTATCTGCAGTAAAGTATGAAGCATTTCCTATAATAATCAACAATAAAGCATTGATTGATCCAGTTTTACAAGTTTCCTCTGATAGAACTCTTCACAACGAATTACACATCACATCCCTATAACACAGTAATTCCTCTTCACTGTGGGGCATTTCACTTCCGCAGAGTATTCATCAGGTCTTGTTACACATTATAGTTTACCCAAGGAAGGTACACAGGAAAGAAATGACATCTTTTTATTTAAATAACATACGTTTTACATGACACTAATCTGTATTGAATTTTATCAATAGTAGTTACTTATATAATACAGTTGTATTGTAATTCACAAATAGTTGTACTGGTTGCACTGAATATTGGAATCAGTACAGAATTCAATACTTACCTGTACTTAAGGTGCTTTTGAGATCCCCTTCTTTAAGCAATGCCCCTCCTCGCATTGCCTTGTGGCAGCCAACCAGATTCTATTCTTTATTCTGCCCCCTCTGTAATTTCTTCTCTTCCATCTTCTCACAACTTTTTTAAATGTGGACAGAACCGGTATTAAGGTTCATGAATATGGTTGACGCAGTGTATTATCACATTTTCTGTGTTCCCAAAGCTCTTCATCAATCTCCTTTTAAGTTTTCTTGTGTTATCAGCAGGTCAATATCTTTTCTAGTTTCTTCCAAAGGTAGTTTTGAGTTCATGTTCTTGATTGCTGCATTGTCGTCCACATTCCAGCAGTCTGCATCAGGTTGAGGATGGGAGAAAATGAGCTCACCAAATATTTCCCATTTTTAAAACATGTAAGTGATGGTAGTATCAGTAAATTGAACCACTTGTACTGCCTGGTAGTGGGTATTCTATATAAATTATCTGGCTATGCAGTGTAATTAATTTATTTGATGAGATATATATTTTCTAGATATGCATTCCAGTTTGACGGGTATTAATTATAGCACCTCTTCCTTTATAATATCACTCTGCTTCTCTCTGATATTTATGCATGCTGTTATCGATATATAAATTAATTGGGCCAGGTTAAAAAGGTGTATCCTATTTCAAGATAAATCCTTCTGTAATTCTTTTGACTCTAAAACCACTCCTTTTATCTCTCCTCAGTTGGCACTACACCTCAAAACAATAACACTTCACATAACTTTGTCACAGATGTCTCCTCTTCACTACACATCACTTCACTAACCTATGGAAATCTTCATGTATTGTTATTGGTGTTTGTGTTTTATAATAGTGTATACATGTAGAATAAATTTAAGACATTATTTATAATGTTGATAGAATTTGTCTTAGAACATATTACTCATGGTTATAAGTAAGACCTCATTACAAAAGCACTTAGTAAAAGAAAGAAATTTGCATTTATGAAAATAATTAATCTGACTGCTGTAACTGATTACACTGAATATTGCAATAGTTACAGCTTGAAGCACTTACCTCCCATCAAATGAGTTATATTATCCTCTTCTTTAAGCAATGCCCCACCACGCATTGCTCAGTGGTGGTCAACCAAATTCTAATACTTATTCCACCTCCTCAGAGACTTTTCTTATTCGTGCTGCTCCGACAAATCCCTTAGTCACTTCTACAGTGCATTAAATTCTTCATAATTAAATTCATTTAGTCAGATTGATATGCTCTCAGTGCATGTTAAGTTCCCTGAGAACTTCGTAAACCAATATTGTAAAACTCCTCAATGATGATCAAAACACTCCCATTACTAACTGTGTGGCATCTACGTTTTAAGTCAGATTCTTTGATCTTCACTCCTTTAATGCTTAGATTCCTAAGTTATTCTTTGATGTTGCAGCAGATCAGATTCACCACTATGTGCAAGCAACTACATTACTCCAGTAAATGTAGACCCTGCACAGTTCTGAACACATTCTGTTTCAGTTACAATTCCTTCTGCAACAGACTAAAACTCCAAACATTCAGTGACTCACTTCACAAATGCTGCTGATTAGTCACTTCATCACACTAGTTAAGAAGTCTTCACGACACCACAGCGCACATCGAGTCCTTTTCTCTTAATGGATCAATGCTTTATTGTTGACTAATAAGAGAAATGCATAAAGTTTTCATACTCATATAATTATAACCCACTTCTCACTCTTTAATTTAATCTTTCGGATTTCCATTTCACCTACTCTTTAATAGTTGAAATATGGACATTTCCAAATATTTTTCAAGACTTTGGATCTATGAGACCCATTTCTCTTGCTATAGCATACAGCAAAACCTAATATGGTTGATTTGGGACCATTTGTGAACATAGTCATAATTGGAAAGTACCTTAACAAAAGGACACTGAAAAGGAAGACCGTTGCATGAAAATTCAAAAGATTACTAAAAAGATTAAATAACAACATCGGATGACGTATTCTCTATACTGAGTAAAAAAACAGCACATGTCTGGGCAGTCACCATCCCAATTGTTGTTTAGGTAACATTAGCTAGTAAGCGCAACTAAGGTAGTAGCATCATTCCCTATATACTGGGTGAGAGGCAACAGGCGCTGAATGCACTTGGCATTGAATCTATGGTCAAAGACATCATAATCTTGTAAGGTGTAAGAAAACACAAATAATCAATTGCCAAATACTGACTATGTACATAGTAGATAACACTGGTAGTTGGCGTTGAAAAAGCTAGCATAACCCAATAAACCGAGCCAACAAAATTAATGACTAATCCTCACCCACTGTATACTGAGTAGACACACCACAGATGAATGTGGTAACTGGCAGTGAAAGAATTGTCCAAACTGGTAAGTGAAGCTATACTGTAATCATCCACTGTAGAGTATTATGCACACAGAAGAATATTGTGGCAATGGTATCTAAAGAATTGTACTAACTTAACCTACTAAGTAAAACTATAGTCTAATAACCATCTGCTGTATACTGAGTAGGCACACAGCAGATGAAAGTGATAACTGTATCCAAAGATTATCTAAACTAACTTAACCTACTAAGTCAAGCTATAGTGTAATCACCATCCACTGTACACTGAGTAGGCACACAGCAGATGAAAGTGATAACTGTATCCAAAGGTTATCCAAACTAACTTAACCTACTAAGTCAAACTATAGTGTATTCACCATCTGCTGTATACCGAGTAGGCACACAGCAGATGAATGTGATAATAGTATCCAAACTTTCTCTAAACTGACTTAACCAACTAAGCCAAACTATAGTGTAATCACCAACCACTGTATACTGAGTAAGCACACAGCAGTTGAATATGATAATTTTATCCAAAGGTTATTTATACTAACTTAACCTATTAAATCAAACTACAGTATATTTTCCATCTGCTGTATACTGAGTAGGAACACAGCAGATAAATCTGATAATTGTATCCAAGAGTGTCCAAGCTAACCTAACCTACTAAGTGGAACTATAGTGTAATCACCAACTACTGTATCCTTTGTAGGCACCACCAGATGAATATGGTAATGGTATCCAATGTTTAGCTAAACTTAACCAATTAAGTCAAACTATACTCTATTAACCATCTACTGTGTACTAAGGAGGCACAGCAGATTAATGTGATAATTGTATCCATAGCGGTCCAACGTAGCTTAATCTAAAGAGAAAACTATAGTATAATCACCATTCACCGTATGCTGAGTGGCCACACAGCAGATGAATGTGATGATTCTTCCCTAAGGGTGTACAAACTAACTTAATTTAATAAGTAAAACTATACTGTCATCACCAACTGATTAGTGAGTAGGCACACAGCAGGTGAATGTGATAATTGTATCTAAAGTTTCTCTAAACTAACTTAACCAATTAAGTCACACTACAGTATAATCACCAACCGCTGTATACTGAGTAGGCACACAGCAGATGAATGTGATAATTGTATCCAAAGTTTCCCTAAACCGACTTAAACAATTAAGTCAAACTATAGTGTAATCACCACCCACTGTATACTGAGTAGGCACACAGCAGGTGAATGTGATAATTGTATCCAAAATTTCCCTAAACCGACTTAAACAATTAAGTCAAACTACAGTATAATCACCAACCGCTGTATACTGAGTAGGCCCAATGCAGATGAACGTGATAATTGTATCCAAAGTTTTGCTAAACCGACTTAAACAATTAAGTCAAACTATAGTAAAATCACCAACCACTGTATACTGAGTAGGCACACAGCAGGTGAATGTGATAACTGTATCTAAAGTTTCTCTAAACTAACTTAGCCAATTAAGTCAAACTACAGTATAATCACCAGCCGCTGTATACTGAGTAGGCACACGACAGGTGAATGTGATAATTGTATCTAAAGTTTCTCTAAACTAACTTAACCAATTAAGTCAAACTATAGTGTAATCACCAACCACTGTATACTGAGTAGGCACACAGCAGATGAATGTGATAATTGCATCCAAAGGTTATTGAAACTAATTTAACCTACTAAGTGAAACTGTAGTATAATCACCATCCACTGTATACTGAGTAGGCACACAGCAGGTGAATGTGATAATGTTATCCAAAAGTTATCCAAACTAAGTTAACGTACTTAGTGAAAAAAAAGTGTAATCACCATCCACTGTATACTGAGTAGGCACACAGCAGATGAATGTGATAAAAGTATCCAAAGTTTCTCTAAACTGACTTAACTAATTAAGTCAAACTATAGTGTAATATACCATCCTCCGTATACTGAGTAAGCACACTGCAGATGAAGGTGATTGTTGCCATCCAAAGTAACTTAACCTGGAATGTGAAATTGAACGTAATATCACCAGCTGTATACTGAGTAGGTTCAGTGCAGATGATGGTTGTAGTATGCAGCCAAAGCAGCTTAACCTAGTTAGTGGATCTTAAGTGTAATCATGAGCTGCGACGTACTGAGTAGATCAGAGGTTAGAAATAGGAATGCCGTTTAGCATACCAACTGATACCAAATCGCAAATTTCACTTTGAGCTTGTACAAAAACACATTACAGTGTTAATGTTAATGAAATATGAGCATGTGTAGTACTCATCCGAACCAGGGATGAAAGAAATAGAACACAGGAATTCACAAAGGTAGCAATCAAAAAGAAAGGTTGAGTTCACTTTATCTGCAGTAAAGTATGAAGCATTTCCTATAATAATCAACAATAAAGCATTGATTGATCCAGTTTTACAAGTTTCCTCTGATAGAACTCTTCACAACGAATTACACATCACATCCCTATAACACAGTAATTCCTCTTCACTGTGGGGCATTTCACTTCCGCAGAGTATTCATCAGGTCTTGTTACACATTATAGTTTACCCAAGGAAGGTACACAGGAAAGAAATGACATCTTTTTATTTAAATAACATACGTTTTACATGACACTAATCTGTATTGAATTTTATCAATAGTAGTTACTTATATAATACAGTTGTATTGTAATTCACAAATAGTTGTACTGGTTGCACTGAATATTGGAATCAGTACAGAATTCAATACTTACCTGTACTTAAGGTGCTTTTGAGATCCCCTTCTTTAAGCAATGCCCCTCCTCGCATTGCCTTGTGGCAGCCAACCAGATTCTATTCTTTATTCTGCCCCCTCTGTAATTTCTTCTCTTCCATCTTCTCACAACTTTTTTAAATGTGGACAGAACCGGTATTAAGGTTCATGAATATGGTTGACGCAGTGTATTATCACATTTTCTGTGTTCCCAAAGCTCTTCATCAATCTCCTTTTAAGTTTTCTTGTGTTATCAGCAGGTCAATATCTTTTCTAGTTTCTTCCAAAGGTAGTTTTGAGTTCATGTTCTTGATTGCTGCATTGTCATCCACATTCCAGCAGTCTGCATCAGGTTGAGGATGGGAGAAAATGAGCTCACCAAATATTTCCCATTTTTAAAACATGTAAGTGATGGTAGTATCAGTAAATTGAACCACTTGTACTGCCTGGTAGTGGGTATTCTATATAAATTATCTGGCTATGCAGTGTAATTAATTTATTTGATGAGATATATATTTTCTAGATATGCATTCCAGTTTGACGGGTATTAATTATAGCACCTCTTCCTTTATAATATCACTCTGCTTCTCTCTGATATTTATGCATGCTGTTATCGATATATAAATTAATTGGGCCAGGTTAAAAAGGTGTATCCTATTTCAAGATAAATCCTTCTGTAATTCTTTTGACTCTAAAACCACTCCTTTTATCTCTCCTCAGTTGGCACTACACCTCAAAACAATAACACTTCTTATAACTTTGTCACAGATGTCTCCTCTTCACTACACATCACTTCACTAACCTATGGAAATCTTCATGTATTGTTATTGGTGTTTGTGTTTTATAATAGTGTATACATGTAGAATAAATTTAAGACATTATTTATAATGTTGATAGAATTTGTCTTAGAACATATTACTCATGGTTATAAGTAAGACCTCATTACAAAAGCACTTAGTAAAAGAAAGAAATTTGCATTTATGAAAATAATTAATCTGACTGCTGTAACTGATTACACTGAATATTGCAATAGTTACAGCTTGAAGCACTTACCTCCCATCAAATGAGTTATATTATCCTCTTCTTTAAGCAATGCCCCACCACGCATTGCTCAGTGGTGGTCAACCAAATTCTAATACTTATTCCACCTCCTCAGAGACTTTTCTTATTCGTGCTGCTCCGACAAATCCCTTAGTCACTTCTACAGTGCATTAAATTCTTCATAATTAAATTCATTTAGTCAGATTCATATTCTCTCAGTGCATGTAAAGTTCCCTGAGAACTTCGTTAAACCAATATTGTAAAACTCCTCAATGATGATCAAAACACTTCCGTTAGTAACTGTGTGGCATGTACATTTTAAGTCAGATTCTTTGATCTTCACTGCTTTAATGCTTAGATTTCTAAGTTATTCTTTGATGTTGCAGCAGATCAGATTCACCACTATGTGCAAGCAACTACATTACTCCAGTAAATGTAGACCCTGCACAGTTCTCAACACGTTCTGTTTCAGTTACAATTCCTTGTGCAACAGACTAAAACTCCAAACATTCAGTGACTCACTTCACAAATGCTGCAGATTAGTCACTTCATCACACTAGTTAAGAAGTCTTCACGACACCACAGCGCGCATCGAGTCCTTTTCTCTTAATAGATCAATGCTTTATTGTTGACTAATAAGAGAAATGCATAAAGTTTTCATACTCATATAATTATAACCCACCTCTCACTCTTTAATTTAATCTTTCGGATTTCCATTTCACCTACTAGTTAATAGTTGAAATATGGACATTTCCAAATATTTTTAAAGACTTTGAATCTATGAGACCCATTTCTCTTCCTATAGCATACAGCAAAACCTAATATGCTTGATTTGGGACCATTTGTGAACATAGTCATAATTGAAAAGTACCTTAACAAAAGGACACTGAAAAGGAAGACCGTTGCTTGAAAATTCAAAAGATTACTAAAAGGATTAAATAACAACATCGGATGACGTATTCTCTATACTGAGTAAAAAAACAGCACATGTGTGGGCAGTCACCATCCAAATTGTTCTTTAGGTAACATTAGCTAGTAAGCAAAACTAAGGTAGTAGCATAATTTCCTCTATACTGGGTGAGAGGCAACAAACGCTGAATGCACTTGGCATTGAAACTATGGTCAAAGACATCATAATCTTGTAAGGCATAAGGAAACACAAATAATCAATTGCCAAATACTGACTATAAACATAGTAGATAACGCTGGTAGTTGGCGTTGAAAAAGCTCGCATAACCCAATAAACCGAGTCAACAAAATTAATAACTAATCCTTTCCCACTGTATACTGAGTAGACACACCACAGATGAATGTGGTAACTGGCAGTGAAAGAATTGTCCAAACTGGTAAGTGAAGTTATACTGTAATCATCCACTGTAGAGTATTATGCACACAGAAGAATATTGTGGCAATTGTATCTAAAGAATTGTACTAACTAACTTCACCTACTAAGTAAAACTATAGTCTAATAACCATCTGCTGTATACTGAGTAAGCACACAGCAGATGAAAGTAATAATTGTATCCAAAGGTTATCCAAACTAACTTAACCAATTAAGTTAAACTATAGTGTAATCACCAGGCACTTTATACTGAGTAGCCACACAGCAGATGAATGTGATAATTGTATCCAGAGTTTCTCTAAACTAACTTAACCAATTAAGTCAAACTATAGTGTAATCACCAACCACTGTATACCGAGTAGGCACACAGCAGATGAATGTGATAATTGTATCCAGAATTTCTCTAAACTCACTTAACCAATTAAGTCAAACTATAGTGTAATCACCATCCACTGTATACTGAGTAGGCACACAGCAAATGAATGTCATAATTGTATCCAAGGTTTCTCTGAACTCACTTAACCAATTAAGCCAAACTGTAGTGTAATCACCATCCACTGTATACTGAGTAGGCACACAGCAGGTGAATGTGATAATTGTATCCAAAGTTTCTCTAACCTAACTTAACCAATTATGTCAAACTATAGCGTAATCACCAACCACTGTATACTGAGTAGGCACACAGCAGGTGAATGTGATAATTCTATCTAAAGTTTCTATACACTAACTTAACCAATTAAGTCAAACTACAGTATAATCACCAAACGCTGTATACTGAGTAGGCACACAGCAGGTGAATGTGATAATTGTATCTAAAGTTTCTCTAAACGAAACAAACTTAACCAATTAAGACAAACTATAGTATAATCACCAACCGCTGTATACTGTGTAGGCACACAGCAGGTGAATGTGATAATTGTATCCAAAGTTTATCCAAACTAATTTAGCCTACTAAGTGAAACCATAGTGTAATCACCAACCACTGTATACTGAGTAGGCACACAGCAGTTAAATGTGATAATTGTATCCAAAGGTTTTCCAAACTAATTTGGCCTACTAAGTGAAACCATAGTGTAATCACCAACCACTGTATACTGAGTAAGCACACAGCAGTTGAATATGATAATTTTATCCAAAGGTTATCCATACTAACTTAACCTATTAAATAAAACTATAGTGTATTCTCCATCTTCTGTATACTGAGTAGGAACACAGCAGATAAATGTGATAATTGTATCCAAGAGTGTCCAAACTAACCTAACCTACTAAGTGGAACTATCACCAACTACTGTATCCTGAGTAGGCACCAGCAGATGAATATGGTAATGGTATCCAAATATTAGCTAAACTTAACCAATTAAGTCAAACTATAGTATATTAACCATCTACTGGATACTAAGGAGGCACAGCAGATTAATGTGATAATTGTATCCGTAGCGGTCCAACGTAGCTTAACCTAAAGAGAAAACTGTAGTATAATCACCTTTCACCGTATGTTGAGTGGGCACACAGCAGATGAATGTGATGATTCTTCGCTAAGCGTGTACAAACTAACTTAATTTAATAAGTAAAACTACAGTGTCATCACCAGCTGATTAGTGAGTGGGCACACAACAGGTGAATCTGATAATTGTTACTAAAGTTTCTCTAAACTTACTTAACCAATGAAGTCACACTACAGTATAATCACCAACCGCTGTATACTGAGTAGGCCCAATGCAGATGAATGTGATAATTGTATCCAAAGGTTATTGAAACTAGTTTAACCTACTAAGTGAAACTATAGTGTGATCACCATCCAGTGTATAATGAGTAGGCACACAGCAGATGAATGTGACAATTGTATCCAAATGTTATTGAAACTAATTTAACCTACTAAGTGAAACTATAGTGTGATCACCATCCAGTGTATAATGAGTAGGCACACAGCAGATGAATGTGATAATTGTATCCAAATGTTATTGAAACTAATTTAACCTACTAAGTGAAACTATAGTGTAATCACCATCCAGTGTATACTGAGTAGGCACACACCAGATGAATGTGATATTTGTATCCAAGGTTTCTCTAAACTAACTTAACCAATTAATTCAAACTATTATGTAATAACTAACCATTGTATACTGATTAGGCACACAGCAGATGAATGTGATAGTTGTATCCAAGGTTTCTCTAAACTAACTTAAACAATTAATTCAAACTATAGTGTAATCACCATCCACTGTATACTGAGTAGGCACACAGCAGATGAATGTGATAATTGTATCCAAATGTTATTGAAACTAATTTAACCTACTAAGTGAAATTATAGTGTAATCACCATCCACTGTATACTGAGTAGGCACACAGCAGATGAATATGATAATTGTGTCCAAAGTTTATCCAAACTAACTTAACCAATTCTGTCAAACTATAGTTTATACACCAACCACTGTATACTGAGTAGGGACACAACAGATGAATGTGATACTTGTATCCAAAGGTTATCCAAACTAATTTAACCTAATAAGTGAAACTATACTATAATCACACATCCACTGTATACTGAGTAGGCTCAGAGCAGATGAATGTGATAATTGTATCGAAAGTTTCTCTAACCTAACTTAACCAGTTATGTCAAACTATAGTGTAATCACCAACCACTGTATACTGAGTAGGCACACAGCAGATGAATGTGATGATTGTATCCAAAGTTCCTCTAAGCTAACTTAACCAATTATGTCAAACTATAGCGTAATCACCAACCATTGTATGCTGAGTAGGCACACAACAGATGAATGTGATAGCTATATCCAAAGGACATCGGAACTAACTTAAGTTAGTAAGTGAAACTATAGTGTAATCACAGTCCACCATGTAGTGAGTAGGCACGCAGCAGAGGATTGCGATAATTGAATCCAAAGTTTATCCAAACTAACTTAACCAATTATGTCAAACAATAGCGTAATCACCAACCACTGTATATGAGTAGGCACACAGCAGATGAATGTGATAATTGTATCCGGAGTTTCTCTAAACTAACTTAACCAATTATGTCAAACTATAGTGTAATCACCAACCACTGTATACTGAGTAGGCACACAGCAGATGAATGTGATAATTGTATCCAATTTTCTCTAAACTAACTTAACCAATTATGTCAAACTATAGTTTAATCACCAACCACTGTATACTGAGTAGGCACACAGCAGATGAATGTGATAATTGTATCCAAAGTTTCTCTAAACTAACATAACCAATTATGTCAAACTATAGCGTAATCACCAGCCACTGTATACTGAGTAGGCACACAGCAGATGAATGTGATAGTTGTATCCAAAGTTTCGCTAAACTAACTTAACCAATTATGTAAAGCTATTGCGTAATCACCAACCAGTGTATAGTGAGTAGGCACACAACAGATGAATGTGATAGCTATATCCAAAGGACATCCAAACTAACTTAACTTAGTAAGTGAAAGTGAAAATCACCATCCACTGTATACTGAGTTGGCACACAGCAGATGAATGTGATAATTGTATCCAAAGGTTTCTAAACTAACGTTACCTATTAAGTGAACTGTAGTGTACTCATGATCCACTGTATACTGATTAGGCATACAACAGAGGACTGGGGTAAATGTTATCCAAAGTGTTGTCCAAACTAACTTTACGTAGATAGTTTAACAATAGTGTAATTATCATCCACCATGTATGTGATAGCTGTATCCAAAGGATGTCCAAACTAACATAACCTATTAAGTAAAACAGTAGTGTACTCAGCAACCACTGCATACTGGGTAGGCACATAGCACATGGCTGTCGTAATTCTTATACAAAGAGTTGACCAAACTAACTTAGGTAATCTAGTAAGTGAAACAATAATTTAATCACCATCCACTTTATACTGAGTAGGTACAGAAGAGATGATTGACGTAATTGTTGTTCAAAGGGTTGTCCAAACTAACTTAACCTAGATAGTTTAACAATAGTGTAATTACCATCCACTGTGTACTGAGTAGGCACACAGCAGGTCATTGATGTAACTGTTAACCAAAGAGTTGTCCAAACTAACCTAGCCTAGTAAGCAAAGCTAAAGTGGCAACTTAATTCCACTGTACATTGAGTAGGCACATAAGTGATCAGGGTAATTGCTATCCAAAGAGTTGGCAAAACTAACTTAACCTATTAAGTGAAACTATAATGTAATCGCCACCCACTGTATAGAGAGTAGGCACACAGCAGGTGATTGTGGCAGTTGTTATCCAAAGAGCTGTACAATTTAACTTAACTTCCTAAGTGAATCCTTAGTATAATCACCATCCACTGTATATTGAGAAGGCACACAGCAGATAATTGTAATAATTGTATCCAAAGTGCTGTCTAAACTAAGTTAACCTGTTAAATGTAACTGTAGTGAAATCACAATCCACTGCACACTGAGTAGGCACATGGCAGATGATTGTGGTAATTGTTATCTAAAGAGTTGTCCAAACTAACTTAACCTATGTTCTTGAAAATCTTTGTGTCGCATCCTTGAAAGACATTAAACTTAAATACCAACTTTGGTTTTTAAGCGACTTTTCATTTTTGAGTTATGCTGTCCACAGACTGACACACACACACACACACACACACACATACACACACACACACACATGGACCTTTTTCTAAAAATGTTTTTATTTTTTTGGATTCAGGGGGTCTCAAAACATATATTTCCAGTGAAATCTTGACATCAAATTTTTGGGGTGGAATACAATACTTCCTCAGTAGAGAAAGTAAGAGTTAGAGCAATCTAAACAAAACTAAGCTTTCAAAAATATAAGATTTTAAGAATTATTTACAAGTCATCTATTTATACGAACATTTATTATTAAGAAACATTTCTAATTTTGTTGTACATTGGTTGCCAGTTGTTCAACGTCATTTGGCAATTACTGAACATAATTACCCTCCCTTGGGCGGAGGGTCTGTGGTTCAGATCCCGGTTGTGGCATTGAAATTTTGAGTTCCAGTTCTACCTCTTAATCTTATTTTGATAACTCTCCCGGTCAGGTCGGTAAGACCCGTAAACCAACGACAGGTGTGGTCCTCCAGACATTCTGGGGGTTGTGAGAGAGCGATGTGACCGCCAAAACATAAAAATATGGTGCTCTCTAAAAAGCGGTTACATTTACTGCTAAGTCTCTTCAATATCTGTGAAAAATATTGGAGAGCAGGAGGATTAATGACTTCATTGTCAGAAATCCAGCATTAGCTAACAACAACAACACCTTGAAAATGTACACCTTTTTATCAGATATTTTTTTACTGAAAGCTGTTCTAAAATAATCTATATTACGTCTTGTACAGTTATGATGGGTATTGTTTGCTTTGTTTTCATTTTGTACTGCAAATATCACTGGCTTTATTCACATATAGTGAATATAGCGTCAATATGCTGTTATTGATGGATACATCTACATATCTAAAGATCTGATGTGTTGCATTCGCACGACTTTCTCTACTCTTGTACTAACCATTCTTACAAACTCTTATTCCTACATCTTCTTCGTGTTAGTCGAGATAAACATTTGCAGAAATTATGTTGTTGTTTATTTCCTTGTAGGTGCAAGGGGAATATTAGAATACAGTAAGCTTTGAGCAATAGTCAAATCTTTTAAAGCTTGCAAATTTCATTCTCTTTGCACGGCTAATATATAAAAATGAATAACAATGTTTCATTTTACGAAAGTTTAAGCTTTCCAAAGCCCACACAAATAACAATGAATATCTCTGAAATGGTTCACTCTACAAACAAATTTATGTGCACATAAATAGTGTGTTTTAGCAAGATCTAACTTTTTTGTGTAGTAAGATTTGGTCTCTCTTAGAGTTTACGAGCTATTCAAAAGTCATCCAGAGTAAACAGGACTACATAGGCTATAGGCAGAAAATTCAAGGAATACATTTAGATTGTCATAAAATATCTTAAATACATGGCATTTTAATTAAGATCATTAGAGCGATTTTGAAAAAAATCAACATTTTAGAAAAATTTTCTTTGTAAAGGGTAGCTCAGGGTGGAGGAATTTTCTTCAAAATCTTCCTGTCGCATCCTTAAAAGATGTTAAACTTAAACACCAACTTCGGTTTTTAACTGACTTTTTATTTTTGAGTTATCTGTTCACAGACTGACAGACACAGAGACACATACACACAGACCTTTTTCTAAAAATGCTTTTCTTGGATTCAGGAGGTCTCAAAACATATATTTCCAGTGAAATCTTGATGTCGAATTCTTAGGTGGAATACAATACTTCCTTTACTTACTATATGTAGTAGAGTAGATAAAAATGTGTTAAAGAGAAAGTCATGTGAATACAATCCATGAAGTGTTTATGAAATTGGTGGGTATTTTGTTGTTTGGTTGCAAAACTTTCCATTAATTAATTTTAATCTTGTAGCACATAATTTTTGAGGTTGTAAGAAAAGTTTTTAAAAGTACTTTCATTTGAATTTACAGTGGTTATTTTTACAACTTTTGGAATTTGGAGCCAGTTATCTTTCTGGTTCAAAGCTGATACCAGACAAGATACCTGGTCACATCAAAAGTTGTTGAGACTATAACTAACTGATCACTTTCATACATCTTTGGCCGATGTGATGAGCCTGAAAGAGATCACATTTACTCTGCACACATTATTGTCTAGGTGGAATGGTTGGCATGCATGGGAATTATTAAAAACATCTGAGTTGTGGCTACAGTTAAAGGTCCAATTGGAGCTGAGGTACATCGGTAGACTGCGTCACATTACCCCCCATCCCACGCTGCTGAGAGACGTGAGACAGTAAACTACTTACAGGCTACCCAACCTGAAAGAGAATACAACCTAATGGGGAGGGCGGAGGACCAACTACCAGGGTCATATGAAGGAGTCTACGTACCTCAGCCTTGCTTTATGTGCCTGGGCCACCGTCCACCCGCCTTACTGCCCCCAGGTGGGGTCAACCTGGTTGACAGCAGGCAAAGTTTGTGCCATGGAAGCCACAAAGCTCTTTCCGAGATATACGTCACTAAATACGTATAATAAGATATTGAACCAATAACCTCACATTAGCCAGTTCAAGATGTTATACAGACCTTTCGACGTCTTCAGAGTTGGACCCACCTGCAAAAAGATAAAAACAAAGCGTAAATTCAGAGCAGTAAATATGCAAAAGTAAAGCAAAATAAAGTAAAACAACGTAAATTGGAACTCTGTTTTTTAAGAATCCTTGAAGACTCATGTAATTCTATGTATCGAGAATCATTATGTGGAATGCAATAACACAAAATACTGCTGTGCACAGCAAAAATACATATATTCAGTTTAGACAAAGAATAAGTTAAGGAATATATGAGGGTGGATTGGAAAGTAACACACAATTTTTTCTACCTTGGTATTGTGGGTGGGAGGTTGACATTTCATCAAGTTACAGTTAGAAGTTTTCACTGAAGATGCTATTTGTTTTTCATGTGTTGCTCTAGTGAGAGAAGCATAAACTATGCAACAAAAATGTTACTCTTATCAACTTGCAAAGAGCAGCAAAGTGTGGCCATGATAACCTTTGTGATTCACCACATTCCAAATGGCCGGTAACAGCTGCAACTCCACAGAATACCAGTCATTGAGGCAGCAATTTTGAAAGTTACTACAGGCACACACACCATACAGTCCAGATCTAGCACTGTCAGACTTTCATCTGTTTGGTCTAATGAAGATATTCCTGGCCAATCAATACTTTGCTACAGTTGTAGAGCTGAAATCAGCGGTCTGCAGATGGCTAAACTCTAACCAAATCGACCTCTTTGAGCAGGGTGTTTTGAAACTGGTATCACGAAGGGAGAAATATGTTGAGAAAGTTGGCAACCATATAGAAAAGTAAGTATTTAAAAGATGTCAGTTCATTTGTATGTTATTTGTTTTTTTGTTTTTATGTATTGAACTTCTAAAATTTGTCGTATGGAAGTGGCGACCCCTTGCCCAGTGGGAAACCACTGCAAACAGCCTCACAAGTTTAATTTAAAAGGTGAGTTAATTAATAACACTGAACAGCACTTACAACATATTTTTCCAGGACGCGTTTCAAAGGTTACCTTTCCTCCATTATCAACCAGACAATAGCTGGGTTTCCATGGTGTTTCATGGTGCAGATGGTGATGCTTTTTCTGGTGTTTCTTCTGGTGGCGGTTCAATGAACTTACTGAAAATGTCTCTCTGAGGAATGTCAAAATTAAATACTCGGTTTCTATTTTTTAAAATAAAGATTTGTTCCCATGTGGA
The DNA here is from genome assembly GCA_030765045.1 of Tenodera sinensis. Classification (NCBI taxonomy): domain Eukaryota; kingdom Metazoa; phylum Arthropoda; class Insecta; order Mantodea; family Mantidae; genus Tenodera; species Tenodera sinensis. The sequence continues at coordinate 61,088,855 of CM060971.1, read as the reverse complement.
CAGTTCTTGTTTTCCGATTATGTGTTTGAGAAGTTTTGGTTCTAGCTTTATGTCATGATTTTTTGTCCAAAAGTGAAATGCAACCGCTGATTTTTCTAATTGTTTACTCTTAATGTTTCTAACGTGTTCCTTGGATCTAATTTCCAAATTTCTTTTGGTTTTTCCTATATATATATATTTCATTACAATCACTGCATTCAATTTGGTATATGCCAGATTTTTTGTTAGGTGGAATAGCATCTTTGATGTTTGAAAGTAGTAGGTTTTTTATGGAGTAATGGTTTACTGCTGCTAGCTGAATGTTATATTCCTTGAACACCTTTTTAAATTTATCAAAGGCCCATGGATGATATGTGAATTTTTTGAATATCATTTTTGTTTTTGCTGCTGTGAGAGTTGTAGTTTCTTTTAATAATTTTTTCTTTTCTGCTTGTTTTACCTTTTTATCTACTAATTCTTTGGGAAAGCCATTTTTTGTGCTATTTCAATTATTTTGTAATATTCTGTTTTATATTCTTCTGCTGAAAGAGGGATGTTCACCAATCTATGTGTTAAACTATTGAAAATTACTTGTTTGTGGCTTCTTGGATTGTAACTATTAGCTTTTATGTAGTTGTCTGTGTGCGTTGGTTTTCTGTGAATACCGAAATTTATTCTATCCTTGTTTTTGATTAATTTTAGATCTAAAAATGGTAATTTATTATCTTTTTCTACTTCCACTGTGAAATTTATACTTTTGTCCTGTATGTTCAGAAGTTTTAATGCGTCACTGATGTGTCTTTTTGGAACTATTGCAAATATGTCATCCACATATCGCTGCCAGAGTTTGAACATCCACGGGAAACCTTTTGTGATCCTTATTTCCAATGAACTCATGTAAATATCTGCTAAGAATAGCGAGAGAGGGTTGCCCATTGCTAAACCTGAAGTTCAACGGAAATACTTTGTTTGGAACTGGAAGAAATTTTGTTCTGTGCATAATTAGGTGAGTTCTATGTATTCTGCAATTTCTGATGATGACATTCCAAGTGATTTGAGCCAATTTTTGATCAGTGATGGGAGCTTTTGTATTGGTATACTGGGAAATAGTGACTTTACGTCAAAGGAGACAAGGGTTTCCTCTTCTGTTAATTTGAAGTCTTTGATGTGTTCTATTAGTTCATAACTGTTTCTTATGCTTAAACTTTCAAATTTAGGAAATGAATTAAATTTATTACATAGCCATTTTGCCAGTTTGTAAATTGGTGAATCTATGCTGCTAATTATGGGTCTCATGGTCTGGCTTGTGTATTTTGGGTAAACCATAGATTCTGGGTATGGTTGGATTATTTGGTTTAATTGCATATTTGTATTATGCTTGAATTTTGTATAGTTTTTTCAAAGGTTTGAACACAAGTGGTTAGCGAAGATAGGAAGATAGCCTCACAAGTATTGGCAGGAAAACCAAAACCTTTCAGGGTTGGAAGGAAATGCCTAATCCCTACCTCAAGAACTGAGGATTTATCTGAGTACCCTTGGGAATAAAACAGCGACCTAAAGCGTTGGGCTAATCCACCTTAAGTAAAGTCGGATTCAAAAGAAAAATGTGAGCCTCGGATCTGAGGTAAACCCTGACACCACAATAGTGGTAGAACAAGGAAGTGGAAGAAGACCTTTAAAAAAAGTTATTCTGTATCACTTGTTGATCAACTGTTTATAATGAGCAAGCCTAGTACAAATTATCTGAAATTTTATTTAAGTGATGGAATTTGGCAGGGACTGGCAGCTAGTACAGTTTATCCAAGTTCAAATTAACAGGGGTCACTGTATAGCTAACAAGGTTAAAGTTTGCCATGTGTTTACATCACTAGTACAACTTATTCAACTTTTATGTTGTTCTTATCTTAGCTGTTTCTTTACATAACCTGAATATATCTTCAGCAAACATTAGTTCCATCACTTTTTAATCCTGGAAGTTAATGACAGTATTGTTGGAATCCACCAAGAGTGAAAACTGAGTTGACTGGTGACCCTTAACACTCAATTTTTAAATTTCCTGGAACATGTTTCAGAGTCTATTTACCTCCATTATCAACCAGACATCAACTGATCTTAGTGGTGAAACTGATCTATCTGTAGACTGCTCTGGTGGTGGTTCCAGGAACTTGTACAATGTCTTTAGTTTCGACATTGGCCAAAGTGATCCATTGAAGATATTCCTATAATCACCACCTGCGTGGAGGTGCCACTCCCATTGTGGCGGATAGGGGAAAGCTCACCAGATATGGTGGGTACCGGGAAAATAAAATACCCGGGGCGGACCAAAGGTGAAGACCACAATGGCAGCCTTCGGTGGAGATATAGTGTATCAGTATGGCGAGAGTGGTGGAAGTGGCAACCTGTCACTCAAGGCAAATTTGAGGGAAACCGCTGCTTTGCGGTGAAGAAGGATCTTCAAAGGCTAAGGGAGACAACCCCAACAGAAAAACAGCATGCTTCGAGGCTTAAGGTGGCAGTCCCAGCACCAAGCTCGGGTGCTGTGGGCCAGTAACTCGCACACCTTAAATTAAACTATTAAAGAAACATCAACAAGGAAAAACCAGACTAATTTAAAGTTGACGACTTTTGGCCTGAGGTTAATGAAAATTGGGTTTTGGAAGGTAATATCTCCGCAGGAAAGTGGAAGACTAAGGCAGGCGGTGGCATGCATGAAGAGTTAAGTCAATGAGAGAGAAGCATTGGAGTGGAACCCGCAGGGAAGGAGGAACAAGGAAGATCCTGACAAACATGGCGAAGATCTGTCCATATGGAAGCAATGGAAGAAGGCAAGACCTGGAGTGAGGTGAAGAGGATGACTGTCAGCTGGACCTGATGGCGATGCTTTGTTGATGCCCTGTGTTCCACGAGGGACAACAGGAATTAATACTATAATCACCACCAGAACAGTCTACACATAGGGAAGAATTCAAACAATCCAAATGATGTTATGACTGCTGTCTTAGGAACATTATCTGGTTCAACTGGAATGTGATGATAGGCTCTCACTAAGTCAATTTTAAAAATGATCCGTTTTTCATCTAGTTGACTATTAAAATCTAGCAAATTAGATATAAGTCATGAGGTGAGACATGAGCGATTCCCATAATTGCACAGTGGCACTTCTCGCCTGGAAGGCTGATGGTGGGGAAAGTTGCACAATCATGTACATGCAGAAGTCATAACGTTTCTGTCTACAAAGGAGTGAAGTTCGCTACATCAGCTTTAGTCATATTGCTAATGACATTATATATATAACAATTAGCTTTATAACAAACAAAGCGTTGGCCATGTGCCAACAATTACCTTCATGTGAACTGCAATTGTTTCAACTGTGCGCTGTTGTAGTGTTTACTCATTCACTGCAAACTGACACGCCTATCCCCCTCTCCCTCTCAGCCATTGCAGAGAAGGAGGGAAAGCAGCTCCCCCTATGCGCAAGAATTGTTCAGGTCTTACCTCATGGCTATACAGGGTATGTGTCTGATTTAGTGATGTTAAGGGCAGAGTAATCTTCACAAGGTCTCCAGGCAGCATCCTTTTTGGGAACTAAATAGAGAGGGCTTGCCCAACAATTTTGAGAAGTTTGACATATTTCTAAGTTAACCATTTCCTGGAACTCAGCCTTAGCTACCTTTAATTTATCAGGTGTACCTTTGTTGTAACCAAATGTGTTTCAGTGATAATGGTGTGCCTGACTATAGTAGATGGAATGTTCAGATGAATGTTCTCTTGCCACTAGTTAGGAAAGTTCTTGCAGATGTCAGCTTACTTCTGATTTGAAGGCATAACATGAACAAATCCAATGCCTCAGACTTCAGTGGATGTTGCTGCTGACATTGTTGCGTCAATAAGCCATCTGTTCTGTAGGTCTACCAGGTGATTATAGGATGAAGAAACACCACGCTGATGATAGGTGAGAGCAAGTCTGCTGCCAAAAAATTCACGAGAAATTGCGTGAAATTAAGGTGAAGTCTTAATAGATGCTCTCCAAAGGCCTTAATGCATGTACCATAAGCTCCACAAAGTTTCCGTTCAGACTTGTGATGGTCAGTGTTCTATGGAGGAGTTACAGGTATATCAGCACCTATATACATTAAATATTTGCATCTGCTGGATTGTCATTAAAGAATAGACAGCAGGAAATACGGCATCCAACCAGGGTTGCCAATGTTTAAAAGTAAAATTATCATACCAGCCATTCAAAATTATAGAATCGGATTCAAAATTATCGTACATCATAAACCAAATGCAACAACAATAAATGTATCAGCACAACACTTATGATAATGTAGTACTGATGTTTATGGTAACCCACTGTTAAAAGAGTAACACCATTGCCAATAGGCAAGGCAGCCGATATGATGCCTGCAGTTAAAGGTGGGATATAAATGGAACACTAGAGAAAAAAATATTACCTTTATAAACATGACAAGATATAATATCCAATTTTAAAATATATTTGTTTTAAAAATTGCTCAGACATTTTGTTACCAGTGGTGATCACAAAGTACCCCTCTCCCCCCCATTGATAGTACAACTTCTAAAATAAGACTGGGTGTTGTTAGGGTTAATCTGGTGTGAATAAACATTCTGAGGTTGGCACTATTATCGTAAGCACAACTAGAAGTATGAGTTGAGCTTTAGGTATCCCTTAGTACCTCGAATTATTTACTGGTGTACTGACTTGCTGCATTCCTGCCAGGGACCATGAGCTGGCGAACAAACAGTATGCAGCTTAGCAAGATGTGGCAAACCTCTACTGGATTTTGTGTTGAACAGCTCCTCCTGAAAGGCACATTAAATTTTGTGTCAGCCATTGGAATACGCATTGATGACAATCTGAGTCAGAAACCACATATTAATGAATTAATTAAAAGACTTGGTCAAATCTGCTTCCAAATTAACCCTCAATGAGTAAAAATACACTTAGAGTCATGTATTTCTCAAAATTTCACTAATTCCACACAGAATATCACTGTGGGAAAATAGTAGCAAAGCAATTAAATTCAAGTTACAAAAAGAGGTGATTAGACTTATGTTCAGTTTACACTTTGTTGTTAGGTGCAACAAGTTAAACACTTTGCCATTACCTTATATATATACAGGATGTCCCAAAATTAAACGGAAAAACTTTGGGAGCTGGTAGATAACATTATTTTAAACACCTTTTTTCGTGGTGTTTCGTTAAGTGTTAGACGAGTTAATATCATAGATTACTACCTCCCACCCAGTTTAAGTATTTACGGCAAAATCAACAATGCAAATTAGTATTGCATTTATCTTAGTAAGACACACAATCTTAATCCAAGAAACAAACACAGAACACAATAACAAAACACAAACATTTCATTGTTTACAGTTAATCACAGCTTTACTATTGAAAATTAGGCTGACAAACTTTTAAACCAGAGAAATGGTTGGTGTCTTTGTGAGCGTACGGCAGAATACGATGCACTCTTTGTGTTAATCACAATGGGCGTGCATTCCAACATTTACTTTGAACAGTAAAGCTGTGATTAATTGTAAACAATGAGATGTTTGTGTTTTGTTTTTGTGTTCTGTGTTTGCTTCTTGGATTAAGATTGTGTGCCTTACTAAGATAAATGCAGCACTAATTTGCATTGTTGATTTTGCAGTAAATACTTAAGTTGGGTGGGAAGCAGTAGGCAATGACATTAACATGTCTAGCACTTAAACAAAGCACCGATGCAAAAAACTTTATTGAACAAAAAGTGTTTAAATAATGTTTTCTATCAGCTCCCAAGGTTTGTCAGTCTAATTTTGGGATACCTATATTTATATGAAACAATTGTACAAATGCAAACACACAAAAAATCTTACCATAAATTCTGAGATTCATTGTCATAATACAAGAGAAAAATCAGAATTAAATATAACCCCACACACACAAAAAAATTATTTTAAAATAGTTTTTATTAAGAGGCATATGTTATAACAAATCACCTGTTGAAATAAAACTTATTCATTGTTTCAAGAAATATCTCAAAAAGTTCTTAATTGAAAAATGCTATTATTCAACTGATGAGTTTTGCATTAGTAAGTTAATCAACTGTATTTTTGACAACTTATAAGTTTAATGTACATATACAGTATAATTTTAAGTAATTATGTTTAAAAATTATTTGTTCTTCCACACTAGCCATGTGTAGGTCAAGGTTGCAAAGGGGTAGCGTGAGACTGAAAAATTCTGAGCTTAGAGCAAATGGACAGACTGGAAGATCCTTGGTTCATATCCTGGTTATAGTACTGAATTTTTACTTTCTCTACTGGTAAGTATTGTATTCCACTCAAAAATTTGATGTCAAGATTTCACAGGAGATATATGTTTTGAGACTCCCGGAATCCAAAATAAGCAGTTTTAGAAAAAGGTCTCTGTGCGTGTGTGTGTGTGTGTGTGTCTGCCTGTCAGTCTGTGGACAGCATAACTCAAAAACGAAAAGTCAGTTAAAAACCTAAGTTGGCAGTTTGTCTTTTAAGGATGAGACACAAAGATTTTGAAGAAAATAGCAACACCCTAAACTACCCTTTACATGGAAAATTTTGATTTTCTTGAAAATGACTAACGATTTAGATTAAAATGCCATATGTTTAAGATATTTGTATGACAAAATGTATATTTCAAATTTTCTGGCTATAACCTATATAGTCGTGTTTACTCTGGATGACTTTTGAATAACTCATAAACCGTAAGAGATAGACCAAATCTTACTATACAAAAAATGTAGATCTTGCTAAAATACACAATTTATGTCTAAATAAATTTTTTTGCAGAGTGAACCATTTCAGAGATATTCCTTTTATTTGTGTCAGTGTCGGAAAACTTAGATTTCTGTGAAATGGAACATTGTTGTTCATTCTTTTATATGTTAAGCATGCAGAGGGAACAGGATCTCAAAGCTTTAAAAGATTTGACTATCACTCAAAGCCTACTGTATTCTAATATTCCCCTTGTACCTACAAGGAAATGAGCAATAAGATAATTTCTGCAAATGTTGATCTCAACTAACATGAAGAAGATATAGGAATAAGAGTTTGTAAGAATGGTTAGTACAAGAGTAGAGAAAGTCATGTATGTAAGTGCAACACATCAGATTTTTTAATCTTGCCCTACGCTTTTACAATTATGTTTGACTTTTACAATATTATACTTTGACCTTTTATAATACTGGATGAATCCACAACATACATATGTTCTATTGGATGAATAAATTGAACTGAATTGAATGAATTGAATTGAACTGAACTGAATTGAATGAAAGCTGAGCTTAACTACAAAATTTGGTATTTAACCAACATTTTGTCTATACACTTTACCTTGAGTAGATATTTTAGTGTCAAATTAAAGAACTGTTATTTTCTTCCCTGCAACTACACAGCCAGTTTTGGAATAGTTCCACCATGAGAACTGTTCCAAAATGGCATTCACATTGTTCCTTTCCTACCTCTTTATTGTATTGCACTGGAACTCACATACCTCGGGTTGACAGGTGGGCCACAGTCCTGGAAATAATGGAGAACGCTGTTAAACTCCAGTGTAATTACAACATGAAATTTTTATCATAAATTGTAAAATATTTGTAGTAAAAAATGTATTGTAACTTAACAACTGTAAAATCATTTTTATATATACCCTATTATATAAGGGATTAATGATAGGGAAATTTTTGTGACTCATCAAATATTTTTTGCAATGTTCAAATAATTGCGTGGTACTATTCCTGAAAACAAAAGTGATCGGCTCAGTGGATCTTTTGAACAGAACCTAAGCCTATCACAGTCAGACAAATTTGCAGTGCTACTGGTTTCTCTCACTCTGTTTCTTCTCTCTACCTCACTCACTCTCTTTATCTTTTCTCTCTCTCTCTCTCTCTCTTCCGTTCATTCTCTCTTTTCACTTTATTTCCTTCTTTCTCCCTTCCTCTCTTTCTTACTCTTTCTTCCTCTCTTCTACCCTTCCTCTCTCCCTTTCTGTCTGAAAGAGACATATTGCTACTATAACATTAGAAGATATATGTAGCATTACTGCAACTGGTACACAAATGTCTGTTTACTGTAATTTTTTGAAAAAGTTGGAAAAAACACCCAAAGGAGAAATAATTTTGCATCGTGACAATGCATCCTCACACACAGCAAAACTAACAACTGAGTATGTGGATGTCCTAAATGTCAGCACCATGAACCCTCCACCACACATTCCTGATATAGCACCTTGTGATTTGATTTTGTTTCGAAAAAATTATATAAAATACTTGGAATCACTTCTTCATCTTCAGATGAAGCAGTAGGACATTATAAAAATCTGGTTTGCAAAATGTCTCAGGAAGAGTGGTATCATTGATTTAACGACTGGTTTTATCCAATGCAAAAGTTTATTGATGTTAAAGAAGTATATTTTGAAAAGGAATAGAACACTTTAAAAATTAAAAAACTAATCCTTGTTTCATTTTTTAGAAGTGTCTAGGATCACCCTTGTGTGCTCAAAAAACTGCCATACGGCCTCACAGTCCACATTCCCACAAAAACTTTATATAAATAGAAATAGGTGGCACAGGAAGGCAACTATGCAACTAACATCAGTTCTCCAACAACACAATGACCATGTGTATGCTCAAAGAACAACCAGAGGTTCAGAATCACAAAGGCAACATTCCACCAAAAACTGAATATAAATACAAAGAGATGGTACAGGAAGGCCACTATGCAATTAACTTCACCTATCCAGCAGTACCAAAATCACTCAAGAACTACCAGCAGTTTCAGAACCCGAAGTCCACATTTTATAAATAGATGGTACAGGAAGGCAATTACACAACTAACGTCAGCTAATCAGCATCACACTGAATACGTGTACACTCAAAGAAATGCCAGAAGTTACACAACAGCAAAGTTCACATTTCTAAAACACTAAATAGCAGCAACAATAGTTGATACAGGAAGGCGACTACGCGACTAAGATAAGCTAAGTAAGTTCCTCAAGCAGGTGCCAACTACCACTTATATGGCATACGCTGGCTCCAGTGAAATAAGATACCTATAGTAATAAAGAGGTTAAAGCTAAACTTCAAAAATAAAACAAATAAAATAAAAGTCATAACTTTTGTGATGCTAATATTGCTAGTGTAATTTTAATAACTGCCAGTCGGTTGTTCCGAGTTGCGTTACAGTGCTACATTAAATGATTAAAACGATAAGGACTAAAAATAGCATTTTTGTTCACATTTTTACCTTCTCTACCACGTATAGTAAGTAGAGGAAGTATTGTATCCCACCCAAAAATTCGATTTCGAGATTTCACCGAAAATATGTGTTTTGAGGCTCCTTGAATAAAAAAAAAAGCGCTTTTACAAAAAGGTCCGCGCGCGCATAAATCAAAAACGAAAACTACTCCTTTTTTTAACCGTGTTTTTTAGGGGGGGGGGGGAGAAAATACTTATTTAAACTTAAAAAGAAAGATGTTAATTAAATAATCTTTTTCATCGTAGTTTTTGGAGTCATTTCCGTGACGATACCTTTAATATCCTGGCTTTTTTGTTGAAATTGGCCCATTAACAAAGAAATTATGGTCAAAATAAGGTTTGGAGTAATTGTGACTGTTACGCGTAAAATCGCGGGTTTTTTTTTTTCAGCAATTACACCTATAGAGATAAATTAAAAAGGAAACCCCTGTCTGAATACAAAATTTGATGGAAATCGTTAGAGCCGTTTCCAAGTTGCGCGAAATATATCTTAGCCGTGTAAAGAGAACGGAATCTTAAAGCTTTACATTTGACTATCGCTCAAAGTCTACTGTATTCTAATATTCCCCTTGTACCTACAAGGAAATAAGCAATAAGATAATTTCTGAAAATGTTTATCTCAACTAACACGAAGAAGATATAAGAATAAGAGTGTAAGAATGGTTAGTACAAGAATAAAGAAAGTCATGTGAGTGCAACACATTTTTATCCACAGCAACAAGCGTTTATGAAAAATATTTTTGTAATAATTGTAGGAGTATGGTGCCCGCCTCGGTAGCGTGATAGTTAACGTGCCTGCCTCACATCCAAGAGGCCGCGAGTTCGAACCTCGCTTAGAGTAAGTTATCCGGTTAATGTTATTTTTTAACGAGGTTTTCCCTTATCCCGAGAACGCGAATGTCGGGTAACTTAAAGCTCTATGGACCTCGGGCTCATTTGAGCACCATTTCACCCGTTTCATTCATTCACTGTCCGATATGACATTACATTGGAGGACGTTAATTTCTTTTTTAAAAAAAAGTAGGAGTTCGGAGGAATTGCAGACCTTATGAATAAGAGCGCCAGCCAAGAAAGTTTAAAACCAATTAACATAATTAACTCCGTCGAAAACAGGAGGAGGGTGGGGGCCAGTCTGGGCCGGATTTGAACCCGCGACCTTAGGATCAGTAGGCGAGCGTCTAACCAACTGAGCCACCCAGACCGACAGAACAAATTGAACTGACACTCTTGGTCGAAAGCAGGGGCGTCATTGATGGGGATGGGTAAGGGGGTCAATTCACTCTCCTTTCCCCAAGTTACGGAAGAGATTAATATTGCTTTGCAAAAAAAAAATTACTAATGTTCTTTTAAAACAAATGTTTCACTTTTAAGATATTAAAAATGATCTCAAAGCTCAATTTGTCGTTAGAAATTCACATGAAATTTTAGAAAACTGCCTAAGAGAATATTTTTCTCGCCCCCCCCCCCCCCCCCAGGGCGCTGATGACCTAGAAGTTGAGCGCCCTTAAACCAAATCCAAATCCAAGCCCCCCCCCCCCCACCTTGGAAAAGAAAATCCAACAATAAATAAATTACTCGAAACACTAGTAATAGCCGATTGCAATTAAACCAAACTATATTTGATTTATAATACAGCGTTGCCTCTTTGCAATGAATCTGTATTATCCAAGATGTCCTGGAAACGATTTTACTTAAGACTCTTCGCAACTATTCTCGTCAGCTGTATAACTTTCGCGTTTACACAGGAATTAATATTCGCCTTCACCATTGTTCTGTTCCTCGAAATATAATCGTTACATGAAACCACCCGGCTTGCTGAAATGGCATGATCGGGGTGTGAGGGGGAAGAAATCCGACGCCATGATGCTGCCACGCGCGGCGTGCGTAAATGGAGGTTGCCAACACTGCGGAATGTTCACTCCAACTTACTGATTCATAAATAACAAGAAGCAAGTCGGATGTTATAGGTATTAAGTGTTTAAAAAGCTGTTTGAAATAGTGTTTTCCCAGCATTATGATCAATCTCTCCCTATCATTTTCTCTTGCGGTTTGATACGTATTAGTTTACCAAGAAGATTGAAAATATACACAAAGAATACATCTTAGTGTATTACATAAAAAATTATATCTTAGAATTCTGCTTCTGAAATAATTACCAAATAAATGTTCTGTATCGTACAGTTTCGAAATAATATGATTACAAACTTTAAAATATCTACACCTTTTCTAATACTCGATTTCTTCTTCTTCATATGATGATGATGATTATTATTATTATTATTAATAATAATAATAATAATAATAATATTATTATTATTATTATTATTATTATTATTATTATTATTATTATTATTATTATTATTATTATTATTATTATTATTATTATTATTATTATTATTATTATTATTATTATTATTATTATTATTATTATTATTATTATTATTATTATTATTATTAATTATAATTATTATTAATTATAATTATTATTAATTATTATTGGAACTTTCTCGTTCTGGTTATCGTTGCCATGGGCGTCGCGAAATGGGGGCAGGGGGGAGCGCGGCCCCCCCTTGGAAGTTGGTGAGCTTAATGTGCAGCCAGTTACTAACTATTAAACTATTATTTTAATTTTGATGTAGAGAACAATTTTTATTTAGCACAAATTAATACGGTTATCTGCAACAAATATAAAATTTGACTATAAAATAATGATTTAATATTATATGATTGCAAATTTACATGTGCCCCCCCCCCCCCGCCTGGAAAAAAGCCTGTCGACACTCATGATCGTTGCCCTATCAGCCGTAACTCACACTAACCGAGTTTCAAACTCAGGGCATCTTGAATGTGAACGGACTCACACTACCGAGACAGGTTACTGTAGTTGCCTCATACCTATAAAGAAATGTGTATTGCCCACCTCTGTGGTGTGGGGTAGCGTCTCTGCCTCATTCAAGAGTGCCGAGTTCGGATCTCGATTAGTTTGAGCTACCTGGATAAGATTTTCTGAAAGATGTATGAAACTCCAAGCTCTATGGACCTCGGGGTCATCTGAGCATCATTTCACCCATTTTATTCTCCCTCCAATATGACGACTGGTTAAAGGACGTTAAACTTTTTTTTTTTTGTAATGAAGATGTATTCCCATTAAGAAGAAATACATAGAAATACAATCTTTTACAAGAGGAATTAGTAGAAAGTGAGTAGACAGCACATCACATGTATTTATGTATGTAATGCTTTTAATGCGAATGACTGCTTATCCTTTAAGAACTATTATATTTTACCGACTTCAAATCTACTGTCGTCAGCCATATTAACTTTCGCGTTTGCGTAGGAATTAATATTCGCCTTTACCATTGTGCGGTTCTTTGAACCATTCTCGTTACATGAAACCACCCGGCTTCAGGCTTGCAGAAATAACTTGATCAAGACAGGCAGCAGAAGTAATACGACGCCATATTGCTGCTTCCACGAGTGGCGTCGGTAGATAGATGTTACCGGAGTTGCCAACACTGCATTTGCTAACTACCTTAAGCGTAACCGACCAAATCTGAGTTTTTGCATCCGGTGTTTTAAAAGAACTGTACAGTCTATGACCAATCTCTACCGTTAATTTCCTCTTGCGCTTGAATAATTTAATCACTAACATGTATTATGAGGGTTGGGTAATAATAATAATAATAATAATAATAATAATAATAATAATAATAATAATAATAATAATAATAATAATAATAATAATAATAATAATAATAATAATAATAATAATAATAATAATAATAATAATAATAATAATAATAATAATAATAATAATAATAATAATAATAATAATAATAATAATAATAATAATAATAATAATAATAATAATAATAATAATAATAATAATAATAATAATAATAATAATAATAATAATAATAATAATAATAATAATAATAATAATAATAATAATAATAATAATAATAATAATAATAATAATAATAATAATAATAATAATAATAATAATAATAATAATAATAATAATAATAATAATAATAATAATAATAATAATAATAATATATTATTTACTTAAAGTTAATCGACATAAACATTTGTAGGTATATGTTTGATGCATATGCGTCTGTAAGAATAGTTTTACAAGACTGGGTAGAGAAAGTCATGTGAGTGCAACTGTTCAGAATTTTTGCTCTGGCCATGCAAAGAAACTACAATTTCAAAGCCATCATATGCCGATCAAGTCTTAATAGAGTTGACTCGCTTACGCCTACTATATTCTCCTATTCGCATTGTAATTTCAAAGAAATGTGAGATAAACTGTCTCTAGGAACATTTATCTCAATACGAAGCACATAGGAGGAACAGTATTATTTTACTGATAAGTAGGGTAAGCAAGTACTGGTAAGTAGGGGAAGTGTTGTATTCCACCTAAAAATTCGATGTCAATATTTCACTGGAAATATAGGGTTTGGGACCTCCTGAATAATAAAAAAAAAGAAAGCATTTTTAGAAAAAGGTCCGCGCGCGCGCGCGCGTGTGTCAGTCTGTGGACAGCATAACTCAAAAATGAAAAGTCGGTTAAAACCCAAAGTTAGTATTTAAGTTTAATATCTTTCAAAGATACGACACGAACATTTTGAAGAAAGTAGCCCCACCCTAAACTATCCTTTACATGGAACATTTTTCGAAAATTTTGATTTTCTCTAAAATGGCTCTAACGATTTTGATTACAGTGTCATATGTTTAAGATATTTGTATGACAAATTAAATGTATATTTTGAATTTTCTGGCTATAGCCTATGCAGTTCTGTTTACTCTCGTGAATAACTCGTAAACCGTAAGAGACAGACAAATTCTTAATATACAAAAAATGTAGATCTCACTAAAACACACAATTTATGTTCAAAAAAATTTTATAGAGTGAACCATTACGGAAATATGTCTTGTTATTTGTGTCAGTTTCGGAAAACTAAAAACTTTCGTGAAATGGAACATCGTTGTTCATTTTTTATGTTAAGCGTGCAAAGAGAACGGGATCTCAAAGCTTTAAAAGACTTAACTATCACTTATAGCCTAATTCTCTTAATTCTAATATTCCCCTTACACCTACAAGGAAATAAGCAATAAGATAATTTGTACGAATGCTTATCTCAACTAACACGAAGAAGATAAGAGGATTAAGAGTTTCTAAGAATGGTTAGAACAAGAGTAGAAAAAGTCATGTGAATGCAACACATCAGATTTTTATAAATAGTTTGTATAAGAGTAGAGAATTGTTATGTAAAGACAACGGAATTTCAAAACCAACACATAGCAACGCGCTCATAAAACATTTGTCGCTTAAACCAGGACTGGGCAACTGGTGCTCACTCACTGCAGCCTGCTCATGGCCTTGCGCTGATATAGGTCGCGCGTTACTTCTTGACGAATGAAAATTTTATATGAAAGGTTGAATGCGAGTCTCTACTCAGCTTTTGCGGGAACGAGAGAGAGGAGGTACAGTCTGCAGTGAGATGACGCGCATGCTTCTGAGCTGAAGTAGTACAACACTACAAATCAATTTATGACACTTGCAGTAATATCAGCCACACGTATTATACACTATACCTCTATAACTGTTTCCACTTAACTTTCTTGCATTTATTCTATTCCCGACATCTCTCCCTCGTCTGAATTGCTATTTTCGTTGCATGCATACATACATCCGTACCGCACAAAACTTCTGCAGTCGACTGTATACACAAACGCGACAGAGGAAAACAGAGGTGTCTGTTATCGTAGCATAAACATTTGCTGACCTGTTTATTAAGGGTAGGCTCACTCATTGGATTTCTGCTCAAGGTCATTCGTCAAGAACGAACGCGCAACCTATAACTGCATGTTTAGCAGTTGAAAAGAATGAAGCTAGCTCAAGGTATTCCGTGAATTGCCCTGGCCTGGCTTAAAGCCTACTGTATCTCCCTATTAACATTGTATCTATAGGGAAATATACAATAAAAGGATTCATACAAATGTTTTTTCTCAGTTAACCTGAAGTAGAAAAAAGTTCCCGGTGTTTCGAATTAGGTAGCATCTTGATTTCGAAG